>JANAVB010013399.1:1460750-1828250 GCA_029216955.1 Iris pallida
TCCCAATACAAAAATCGAAAACCCACTTATCAACACCATGATGATTCCTATTTTGCAACTAAACTCAGTTATTCATAGGTGAACCATTTGCAATTAAACCAACAACCAAAACTAGTAAAACTCATGACATATTATTAATTCTCAGGTTTTGTAACAGTGTACATAAAACAACCCAAAATGCAATTTGAAAACTAAATTCCCATGCTAATATAAACCCTAATATTTAGGTTAATTCCCAGATATGTATAGGTGGACAACATCACATTTTAATCACACAAAAAACAGTTTTAACATACATTAAAAATCTTAGGGAAATCAATAATCAGCCTAGTATCAGAACATTAGGAAATTCCTGATTTCGAATTAAAAATAAAAAACTAATAATCAATTTAGAGGTTGGTAATATATGTGTCATGTGAGAGGGTGTCGAGAGTGTGTCCCAGTGTCCATGAACTGGACACAACGTGTCCAAATCATTCCACATACACGAGCACTTATACAGTGCACTAACAGCATCGTACACGCATGTCGAGTGAGCTAGGGACATGTGTGTCCCACCAAATACGTCATGATCATGCACATAGGTAGAGGGAGTCTAGGGCTAGGGTTTGATCACCCTGAAGTGTGTCCACATCATGTCTTCGTGAGACACGAAGTCAGTGTCAGTGTCCTAAGTCCGTCTGTACACTGACAGTACAAAATCCGTGCAGCCTCGATAGCTTGCAAACCACACAACCAAACCCGATGAAATTTATACCCCACCTGTCAGTCATCACCCCTACGTGCCTATAAATTTTGGTGCTATCTCGTGCTGTATCCATGGAGAAATCGGACACGGGTAGCAGGACACCCGACCGAGTCATGTCCATTTTGGACACAGACACAGCTCGATATGAGCTCAGAGTTAGGGTTCTTGGATCCCCACGTGTAGGGCTACAAGAATATGTATTAGTTTAGCAAATAGAAATCCTTCCTAAGTGGCATTCTATCAAATACTTGAACATACACATTGACACGTGTCCGATACGACACCAATGGACATGATTTCTAACCAAATTTGAGGGACCAGCTAGGGGACACCTAGATCTAGGCTAGATGTAAAGAAATCAGAATAATAACCAATTTAAATGGTTTTACCTTAGTGTCCAATGTCAAGAAAAGTCCCAAAATAGAGTGTTCCTCCCTGCTAGCTCAAATCCCTAATTGTTCCCAACTGAAATCACTCTCCATGACATCAAATAGAGTATGATTAGAATCTATTGCAAGAGATTTGGATCAAAAAAGGAATTAAAATGGATTTGTATGACTTGGGAAGATGGGAATACCTTTCCTTCTAAAAGTTAAGATGATGACAAAGAGGCAAGAACAAAGGAATGAGAGATTTTATAGGGGATTCCTATGTGACCGGCCACTATAGGCTAAGTTAGGGTTATGTTTAGACATGGGCCTTGGGCAAAGTTGCATTACTCATGGAAATAAATTCCTAAGTCATAAGTCATTGAACCTAGTCTTATTCTCCTATTTCAAACTAGATTCTAAATGACTAAAATTGGGTTGACTTAAGTTAGACTAGGGTCCCACTATGCTAACCAAGTAACCACAGCTAGAGTCAACATCTAGGTTAGTCTCCAAAGTCTTAACTAGTCAAAGTCAAAAATAAATATCACCAATTCAAAATAAATTCAAAATTTACAAAATGACCAAAATACCCTCAAGCTAAAATGTGGTAGTGACAAATCTACCCTCCTTAAAAGAATTTCGTTCTCAAAATTAAAAGACGAAACTAAACTGATGAGAAGGATAGACAATCATACCTCAAGGTCCAAAAGATGTGGGTATCGCTCGCGCATCTCATCCTCCCGCTCCCAGGTAGACTCTCCTGGAGAATGATGCCTCCATGCGACGTGAACCAAGGGTATCACCTGGTTTCTTAGTACCTTCTCTCGACGATCCAGAATCTTCACTGGCTACTCTGGATAACTGAGAGCAGGTCCCACCTCAATCTCCGAATGGTCAAGTACATGGCTAGGATCAGCCACGTACCGTCTCAACTGTGATACGTGGAATACGTTATGGACACCCACTAGTGCAGGTGGCAATTCTAGCCTGTATGCCACATCACCGACTCTCCCACTGATCACGAAAGGTTCAATGAAGCACGGGCTAAGCTTCCCACCTCCACCAAAATGTATGGTTCCACGAGTCGGAGATAACCTCAGAAAAACCATGTCTCTGACCTAAACATAAACAAGGTCTCAAGTTACTAAATAATCAAACATCATCAAACAACCACAAACAAACAACCTACTTCTAATCCTATCTCTAATCTGTACCTCAAACTCCAAAGGCTTCCGGTGGCTATCGGCCCAATGCCGATGTCTGTCCTGCGCTACGCTAAGTCTGTTCCTGATGGGCTTCACCTTCTCGACTGCGTCCACAACCATCTCAGGTCGCAATAAAGCTCGCTCACCAACATCATCCCAAGATAAGGGTGTACGGCACTTACGCCCGTACAACGCCTCGAAAGGTGACATATCAATGCTGGCCTAAAAACTGTTGTTGTAAGCAAACTCCACCAAATACAGGTGATCCTCCCAGGATCCTCCGAAGTCCAAGATGCACGTCTGTAGCATATCCTCGAGCGTCTGAATAGTCCTTTCTGACTGTCCGTCCGTCTGAGGGTGGTATGTAGTACTAAACTTGAGCTGATTGCCCAAACTAGTCTGCAGACTCCGCCAGAAATGGAAAGTAAAACGACTATCCTGATCTGAGATAATGCTGACCGGAACTCCATGAATCCTGACAATCTGCCGCATGTACATCTCTGCAAGCCTCTCAGTAGACGTACCCACTTTAAATGGCAAAAAGTGGGCCGATTTGGTCAACCTATCTATGATGACCCAAATTACATCTTTCACTCCTCGTGTACGCGGCAATCCAGATATAAAATCTATCGTGATATGCTCCCACTTCCACTCTAGAATGGATGATGGCTACAACAAACCTCCTGGCCTCTGCCTCTCTACCTTGACCTGCTAACAGACGAAGCACCTGGCTACGAAACGAGCTACCTTCCGCTTCATCCCAAACCACCAGACATGCTCTTTCAGATCCCTGTATATCTTGTTGTCATCAGGATGTATAGAGTACTGAGATCGGTGGGCCTCCTACATGACCTGCTCCCTGAGCTCTCCACTGGACACACATTGCCTGGAACCGTGCCTCAAAGCACCATCCTCTGCAAGAGTAAACTCACCATCCACCAGCCCTGCTCGAACCTGCTCTCGGATACACCGCAGAGCAACATCCTCGAACTGCGTCGACTTGATCCTCTCCATCAAGTCCGATTGAATCTGAAGGCCCCACATCTGCCTCTGAACTCCTGGAACAATCACCTCAATCCCCAGGCTCTCCAAATCTGCTAGTAAATGACGGTCTATAGTCAAACACATGGCTGTCGGATACCTACTCAAGGCATCGACAACCACGTTGGCCTTCCCTAGGTGATACTGTAGTGAGATGTCGAGGTCCTTCATCAGCTCTAACTACCTGCGCTGCCTCATGTTGAGCTCCTTATGTGTAAACACATACTTCAAGCTCTTATGATCTGTGAAGATCTTCCCCCTCTCTTTATATAAGTAGTGTTTCCATAACTTCAAAGCAAATATCGCTGCTGCCAACTCTAAGTCGTGGGTAGGGTAGTTCTTCTCATGGGACGTAACTTCCTGGAAGCATAGACAATCACCTTCCCATGCTGCTGCAAGACACAACCTAAACCCTTCCCTGAGGCGTCACTGTAGATAGTGAACCCTCCCGATCCTGATGGCAAAGTCAGAATCAGAGCTGTCGTCAGCCGCTTTTTCAACTCATCAAAAGTGACTTGACACTCCTCTGACCAAACAAACTATGCGTCCTTCCGAGTCAGCCTAGTCAACGGCTCTATAATCCAGAAGAAATCCTACACGAACCTCCTGTAACAGCCGGTCAGTCCCAAGAAGCTTCCGATCTCTGCTACTGAACTTGGTGCCGTCCAAGCCTCAACTGCCGTGATCTTCTTCAGGTCCACTAAGATCCCATATCCAGTCACCACATGACCCAAGAAGTCAACTCTGTCCATAAAGAACTCGTACTTCGAGAGCTAGCCATACAGCCTATTCCTCCTGAGTGTCTCCAGAACCGCTCTCAAGTGCTCCTCATGCTCCTCCTCAGTTTTCGAATACACCGGGATATCATCGATGAACACCACCACAAACTTGTCCAAGTACTGGTGAAACACCTTGTTCATCAAGTTCACAAATACCGTCGGGCGTTGGTCAGCCCAAACGGCATAACCAAGAACTCAAACTGTTTATATTGCATCCTGAATGCGGTCTTCGGGATATTCTCCTTCTTCACCTTTACCTGATGATAACCTGACCTCAGATCAATCTTCGAGAAAATCCGGGCTCCGTTCAGCTGATCAAAGAGATCATCAATCCGCGGCAGTAGGTATATATTCTTGATCGTGAGGTTGTTGAGTGCCCTGTAGTCGATACACATCCGTACCAACCCATCCTTCTTAGGTACAAAAAGTACTGGAGCACCCCAAGGTGCAGAACTCGATCGGATGAAGCCCTTGTCCTGCAGCTCATCTACCTGTTTCTTCAATTCTACCAACTTACTGTTGTTCACTCGATAGACATACTGAGAAATCGGCTCCACGCCGAAAACCAAGTCTATCGAGAACTCAACATCGCTATCAGGTGGAAACAGGGCAACTCCTCTGGAAAGACGTCCATGAACTCTGCAATCAAAGGATGTGGAACCGCCTGCTCCTCGACTGAAACTTCATAGAAAAGCCCACTGCTCTGCTCCGTCTGCCGTCGTATGAACTCGAACTCTGGCTCTCCTGGCATTACAAACATAACTACACCCCAAGGCAATCTATGCTTGCGTGGTGCCTGCTCAACAAATCCATACCTATTACAATATCGTAGTTCGGTAGTGGCATTACGAGCAGACTCACCTCCAACTCTAGGCCACCAAAATAACACTCCGCCCTCTACAAACATCACTTACGAGGATAATACCACCCCGGTCGTGATCTTGCAGGTCCTAGGCAATGGTTCAGATACTAGGCAGTGTATAACATTAAATGATATAGACACAAAAATGTAGGTAGCCCCGGAATCAAATAAGGCGAAAGCTGGAATGGAGTCGAGTAGAACAGGACCTGCGAACAGCTCCCCAATAGCCTCTGTATCCTCGGCCGCCATGGCGAGAGCTCACCGCTGCTGGCCTTCCCTGGCCTGCTGTTGGTGCTGCATGAACCGCTATTGCTGAGTCGACAGTGCTCCCTTCTGCTGAACTGTTGGGGCTCTAGTCCCTGCTCCCTGAGCTGCTCGTCCCGAAGAAAGAGGGCATTCCCTCAACTGGTGCTCTACCGAACCACAGAGTAGGCACCTTCCGAGCCTCTTCCTGCAGTCATTCCACACATGCCCTAGTTTCTTGCAGAAACCACAACTGACAGGCTGCTGGCTCGGTGCCTGCGGCTGAACCCTCGGCTGCTGCTGCACCTGCTGGAAAGGTGCACGGCCCTGACCCTGGAACTGCCTCTACTGCTGCTGATGCTGATGCTGCTGTTGAAAGTGTAGCCTCTTGGCCGGTCCTCCGCTACTACTGTCTCCCTGGGTATCTCGCCCCCTCTTGAGCCTCAGCTCAAGATTATCCTCTGCTGCTAAGGCACCCACCAAGATCTCCTCAAAAGTGGCGCTGTAGGCACTCTTGGTATAGGACTTCACCTCCTTGACCAATCCCTTCCTGAATCTCCGGGCCTTCGTCACCTTGGATAACCGCTCGATAAACCTGCCCAGACGACAGAACTCCCCAGCATACTCCTCAACAGACTGACTGCCCTGTACTAAAGCCTCAAACTGAGACTCGAGGGCACCAAGCACTGTGTCTGGGAAAAACTTCTCCTTGAACAGCTTCTTGAAGGCTGCCCAAGTCTGCCCATCCGTACTAACCTTCGGGTCGATCTGGTACCAGGTGCAGGCCAAATCCTGTATCATACTTGTCCCCGCCTCGATCTGAAGCCTCGCTAGAATCTCTGCCAGTCTGAAAATCTCCTCCATATGCTCAATCCACTCATCAGCGTACAGAATGCCCTCTGTGCCCCTAAAGTCCTTCGGGTGCATCTTTTGGAAGTCCTAGATGTCCTTCTCCCTCGGCGGATGTGGCTGCTGAACTGCCGCAGGCTGAGCTGCTGCCCTCTCAACTGTCGTCAGGACCAGATCGATGCCTCGACTAAACTCTGCAGTCTGACGCTGATGCTGGAGCACCTCTAGGATCACCGAACTCTGCCTGCGAACTGCTGGTGGAGGACCTCCTCCGAATGCAGCTGAAACACATACCCCAGCTGGCATGACTAGGGCTGCAGTACTGGGGGCTAGCTGCTGAGGACGAGAGGTGGCAGACCTCTCATCAGTGTCCCCCTGACCTGGGCGATGTGATCTAGTCTCGACTATCCTGGAGACAGATCAAACAAGAAAACAATTTCTGAGAATGAGTCGAAATAGCAAGGAAGGACAGTTTATATTCAAGGGAAGACAATAAGCAGCAAATTTAGATAAAAGGAATCTGATTAAGAGTTTTTCCTAATGTGATTGAGTGCCTTCAAAAATATCCTAATCTTACTGCAGGCTGCAGTGATACTCTAGTTCGAATGCCACTGCAATTCTAAACCTGACCTGCATGGGCCACCACTAAAAATGTGTCATGACCCGCACTCAGTATAGGGGCACGAGAAGTGGGTACGTCCAGCCTACGCCACAGTGTCGGCGGTAGAACGCTGTCCTAGGTCACAACATCTAAAAATATAAGGTACCTGTACAGTATATACACTCCAAATGGAGGTGACAATATAAAGTATAACTCAATCACAACTAAGGAAGAAAGTACGACAAGATAGATAGATAATCAACAGAATCTACAGATGATAAATACAAGATAAGAGAGAAAGCTAAATGTCTAAGATAAACAACTCCACAAATCCAGAATAACAAATCCCCAAATAAGTACAAGTATATCAAACAAGACAGAATGATAAATAGATACTAGTCTAGCTAACAAGCCTAGACTACTGGGGTAATGTCCTCTGCAAGTGCTGGATCCTCCTGTTAGTCCAGCTCACATGTGTCATCTCGGCCTGCTCCGTAATAAGTGGAACACAACTTAATATCATCTGTAATATTTCAACAGGTCCAGTCAATACGGGAGCGAGCACAGTACATCTCACGCAGTTCATAATATGACAGGATATATAAATATGCAATAGAGTAAGATACATGAAACGCTGTAGAATAAACATGAGTAAAAGTAAGAGAACTTTAATGTAAATAGATACTATAAGTAGAGAACTAACAGTGAACTAGTGATTTAGAATACAAGATGAACATGTGAACGGCTTGAATTTGCACACATAAGTAATATAAGAGTTTGCACATGAGCATACTACTTTGGAATTGTTCACATGACCATTTATACTCTCCCGTACCCCAATCAATACACAAGGATCCAGACAGGTTATGTTATTGCACATGATATCACATGAAGGCCCATAATAGGGTGCACATGATTGTATACATGGGGGCTCCGTGAACATGAGAGTACATGAATCACGAGAGTGCACATGAATGGTGAAAGCACCGGAGTATATGATGAAAGTGAAACACACATGACATACTGTAACCTGATGCTCCCGAGGGGGATAACATCTCATGAAGGGATCCATATTGTACCAATCCGTGTTAACATTGTGACAGCATCAAGTAAAGTAATCTAGAACGTAAATATAAATCCTATCAAGTATAAAACGGTCAACAAATGTACTCGCCTGATATCCTGAGTATTTGAATGAAATACTGCCTGAGGAGTGGTGTCTGGCACCTATTCAGAACAGCACAAGTCATAACATATCCAAATTGGTAAAATAAACTGCTACGATACATTCTACATGATGTTTGGGTCAATCTAGGCTAAAGTCAACCTTTAGTCAACTACTCTAGTCGACTACTCTAGTCAAACTAGGTCAACTAGGTCAAACCTAACCCAAACAAGTCTCACTACGCCTAACTAGTCTATGTTAGCAAGCACGCATCATTCACAAGTCACACAAGTCTAAGGATACACAAAACTTATGTGTATACATTCCATATACCATAGGCTTGCACATTGGCTATATGCCATATACACATATATTGGCAACACACATTTTCTACCATATATCTACCATATATATATATATATATATATATATATATATATATATATTTATATATATATATATATAAATATATATATATATATATATATTTATATATATATATATATTTATATATATATATATATATATATATATATATATATATTTATATATATATATATATATATATATATATATATATATATATATATATATATATATATATATATATATATAATATATATATATATATATATATATATATATATACATAGAGTGAGAGAGTGACATGTGTGTGTGTCTCCTGTGGGTGAGTGTGTCAATCTCACTTTAGTTCATGTGTGTGTGTCAATAGGACATATGCATGTGTGTGTATCCATATTGTATAGGTTGGTTGTTTTCAGGTGGTATAATGTGTGTATGTGTAGGTGAATAGGAATCAATGTGTGAGAGTGTGTAAGGGTGACAATGGTGTGTGTGTTTAAGGTGTCAATGTGTATACATGACAGCCTTGAAATTCTCAGGAAACAGTGTGTGCAAAACAGTGTTGCACACTTCCAGATTTCCAGTTTCAGTATTCTACTTGTGTGAGTGTGTGTATGGGTAGATCAACATAGGTTCCAGGTTTTGCATAAGTGCATGAGTGTGTGTGTGAATAATGTTATCTGTGATTCTTAGGTCAGTGTTTGCAATCCCAGGTTCTCAGTTAGATATCCCAATGCAAAAAATCGAAAACTCACTTACCAATACCATGATGATTCCTATTTGTAACTAAACTCAGTTATTCATAGGAGAACCATTTGCAATTAAACCAACAACCAAAACTAGTAAACTCATGACAGATTATTAATTCTTAGGTTTTGTAACAGTGTACAAAAAACAGCCCAAAATGCAATTCAAAAACTAAATTCCCATGCTAATATAAACCCTAATATGTAGGTTAATTCCCAGATGTGTATAGGTGAACAACATCACATTTTAATCACACAAAAATAGATTTAACATACATTAAAAATCTCAAGGAAATCAATAATCAGCCTAGTTTCAGAACATTAGGAAATTCCTGATTTCAAATTAAAAATAAACAACTAATAATCAATTTAGAGGTTGGTAATATATGTGTCATGTGAGAGGGTGTCGAGAGTGTGTCCCAGTGTCCATGAACTGGACACAACGTATCCAAATCATTCCACATGCACGAGCACTGATACAGTGCCCTGACAGCATCGTGCACGCATATCGAGTGAGCTAGGGACACGTGTGTCCCACCAAGTGCGTCGTGATCGTGCACATTGGTAGAGGGGGTCTAAGGCTAGGGTTTGATCACCATGAAGTGTGTCTACATCATGTCTTCGTAAGACACGAAGTCTGTGTCAGTGGCCTAAGTCCGGCTGTGCACTAACAGCACAAAATTCGTGCAGCCTTGATAGATCGCAAACCACACAACCAAACCCGATAAAATTTTATACCCCACCTATCAGCCATCTCACCTACGTGCCTATAAATTTTGGTGCTATCTCGTGCTGTGTCCATGGAGAAATCGAACACGGGCAGCAGGACACCCGACCGAGTCCCCGTACAGTGAGTTCGTATCCATTTTGGACACGGACATAGCTCGATATAAGATCAAAATTAGGGTTCTAGGATCCCCACGTATAGGGCTACAAGAATATGTGATTAGTTTAGCAAAATATGAAAATTTGTTCCTAAGTGGAATTCTATCAAACACTTGCACATACAAATTGACACGTGTATGATACAGACACCAAATGGACACAATTTCTAACCAAATTTGAGGGACAGCTAGGGGACACCTAGTGTAGCTCCCCTTTTCAGAAATTTTAAAAATATTTTATTATTATTTATTTTATTTAAATGGGGATTTTAGATTATATAAATAATTAATTATTTAATTATTACGGTAGATGATTTTGGTCATGGTTAGGAATTTGAGTACAAGGTGACTAGGAATCATGACACGAATAGTGCAGTGGCGTGCTTTGACTAGTATATTAGCCATGCCGGGGAAGGTCGAGCCATATTGATGTCCTAACTAGGAAACCAAGCTAAGTTGTGACATGACTATTATAAATAGTTTAATTATTTATTATTAATATTATTTGATGTTTAAGTGATCCGGTGGTACCAAACTAGTACAGATTGGACCCGAATCAAGCCCAAGCCTATGTAGAAATACTTTTAGGTGTGTACAAATATTTCTTAACTTTTTGGTGGGCTTAATAATATTTTCTAAATATTTGGTTATTCATACAAAATAGGCATTACTAATATTTAAATAGAGTTTTAGAATATTGGTACAATTTTCTAGGGCTAGATATGTTCACCAAGACTCTTTTGGTTATTTTAGTGGGTTATTGGTACTATTATTATTATATGGTTATTATTGTAATTTGTCGTATATGCATATAAATTGTATAAATTGTAAATATATTACATAAACGTGTGTATTTGTATATATATAAATATATTATATAAATGTGTGTATTTGTGTATATATATATATATATATATATATATATATATATATATATATATAGATATATATATATATATATATATATATATATATATATATATATATATAATATATATATATATATATATATATATATATATATATACGTGTGTGTGTATGTAAAAATAATATGAAGAGGAATATTTTGTGTAAATATATATATGCAAATATAATATGAAGAGGAATATAGGGACATATAATTTGTGTAAATATTTATATATGTGTGTATAAATAATAATATGTATGTGTGTGTGTATATATATATATATATATATATATATATATATATATATATATATATATATAATATATATATATATATATATAATATATATATATATATATATATATATATATAAGTATGTATGTATGTATATAAAGATAGGTATAAACATATACTTAGTTATATATGCAAATAGAATAAAAGAAAAAGAAAACAAAAACAAAACCAAAGAGAAGCAAACCCAGTCGCAGCATGCTCGGGCTCAGCCGAGCCCGACCAAGTCCACAGGCCCAGCCCGGGCCGAGCAACCCAGACCCAAGCCCGGGTGTCCCCAAGCCAACAGAGAAGAAACTCTGTTCGGTTTCTTTTCGTGATTATATATATCCGAGAGTGAGGGAGGATGCGAAAACTCGCAAAACCCTAACCCACGACCTGCGCGCCACCTCCCCCAACGTCGACCCGGCCTTGGTGCAATCGCACGCCACCCTAGGCGCCGTCGTACGTGGCCACGGCCGCACGGGTGCAGCGCGCACATGCACGAGAACAGGACAGCAGCAACGGCTACAGACGACCCAGTTAACGACGTGATTTCTCATTCATTACTTCACCGTTTTGCGAACCGCTTGGTCAGGTACGTCGACAACCTTATCCTCTATAATCTTCTTCAAATAGTTTGAATTAATTTGCTTTGAACCCGATGGAAAATGAATCCCAAAACTGAGATTGAAAATTAATTAATTTTCCATCGCTTAGTCGGTTATGTTGTCTCAATTTGAAAATCAGGAAAAAGCTGAGAAAATTGTTTTCGAAAACTTAGAAATCCTTCGACTCGACATGCGTCCTGCCAATCCGGGCGACGTAGTCGCGAACCGAAAGCATCGAAAGGTGCGTAATGGCTTCGTAGATGTGTGGGCTTTGACGAAATTTAAATTGGTCGCATGTGCGCGACGAATTTGATACGTATCCGTCGAAATTCACCATATCGGCCTCTGTGCAAACTTTCCAATTACTTTGTGCATGTTCGTCAGATCGAGACGAAACTTGTACCAACAGGATTGTATCATTTTTCTGGTCCTGCATGCCAAATTTGGTCCGATTCTGAGACAGTTGATTGGACTACCGTTTTGCGGGCCCTATGGTCCGATTCAACGGGCAATTTTATGCAAGGCCTACCGGAATCAAACTTTGGACATACGGTTGGATTTGTATCAGAAAACCGGACCTGTTGACATATAGTTTGACGACTTTAGAGACCATACACTCTGGCACGCTTTTCGGTGCAAAGCAGGTCCAACGGTGGATGCCGTTTTGACCTTAAATTACCGTTTTGTCCCTGTATCCAGAATTGGACTTATGGATAGGCAATTCTAGATAATTTGACTGTTCTGAAAGCGTTGGTACTGTTTATTTCAGCATCTGGTGACTTTTGCATATGTTGACTGATTGTGGTTCATTGAGTGGTATAGTAATATTGGTTTCACCGGCTAAGGACCTCAGGCAAGTACACTTTCTGATTGCTTTTGATTCATAGTAGTCTTTTCATTTCATGCTTATACATATATATTGCTGCTTGTTGATACGCTCGTCAACACGGAGTAGTCGGTAGGAAAAATATCTTAGTAGACATGTGGACTACCCAGAACTATTCCATGAGTCTATTCTTGAATAATAGCTGCGGCACACGACACGTGCAGGGTGTCGGATTTACCCCTAGCCGTTCACATGTCGAAACTGATATTTCACATCACATAGATAGTTGTATTTTATTTGCTTTCCTTGTCTTCTTCGCCACTTGTTGTGTTATCTGTTACTTTCTAGTTTTCATCTCTCATATGCTATTTTATGTCTTGTTAATTCTATTGTGTTTTTGCATTGACGTCGGTTTGTATGCTTATTCCATTCCTGATTGGAAACCAACAATTTTCAGGTTTAGCCGCGATCACTCTTAGCACTGGGAAGGCATGAGTATGCTGAGGTCGTCCTAGATAGTGGAAGTAGCTGTCTTTTCTATATTGTGAGAACCTTGTCACTACTAAAATAACCCAGATTAGCGACGTCAGGAGACGTCGCTAAATACAGAAAATACGTCGCTAAAAATGATTTGCGACGTATTTAGCGACGAAAAACGTACGTCGATTATAGGCAAGTCGCAGATGATACTTTCGTCACCGAACGTCGCTATTTGCGATGCGGCGACCATTGTCGCTAGACGTCGCCAAATGAGCGACAGAGAGCGACGTATCCGTACGTCGCCAACATTGCGACGTAAATCGACCACTAGCGATGCTTCAAAAGTTTATAAATGATGACGAGGCATGGCATCCACGTGGCCACGTGGGCAACTTAGCGACGTATATTAGCGACGTCGAGCGACGTAACGTCGCTAGTTAGCGACGTATAGCGACGTCTATTTGCCGTCGCAGTACGTCGCAGAACGTCGCTATACGTCGCTAATGTTAAAATTTTTTTTAAAAAATATAATTGATATTTTTGTTATGCTGTGTTTCTGTGTTTACAGTGTGTGTGAAGTGCAGTGTTCGAACCATCGACAGTTTTGCTTACTGTTCTATGTTTTATCTTGGAAAGAAAGAGCAACAGTTCAGGGTGCACTTCTCAGAGCTTCCTCTTCACGTCCTTCACCTTCTCGGAAACCTTTACGACGTCCGAGAAAGTGAAGGACGTAAAAATGAAGCTCTCAGAAGTGCACCCTGAACTGTTGCTATTTCTATCCAAGATAAAACATACAACAGTAATCGAAACTGTCGATGGTTCCGAACACTGCATTTCACATTCACTGTAAACACAGACACACATCATAACAAAAATACACAATATATTTTTTTAAAATTTTGGCAGCACCTCCTTTGTATATCAGATCATCGCTTATAACCCAGCGTAGGTATATTTGTCACCCCGTCGCAGATATCACAAAGTAAATATCACAATAAAAATAGGAGGCAGTGCAAAGTAAATATCACAGACACACATCCTCACAAACATCCAATAGAGTCAAATAAAAATGAAAGATGATAAAAAGTCTCCCACCAAGTGTATAAACAACAGTGTATGAATAAACAATTTGCCCATAGGGCCAATACATACAAGTCATAAAAAAACCAATAAAATCACTGCGGACCCCTGTCGCGCAACTGGGATAGAATGTAGTCATACTGCTCCTGGGTGAGCTGTACCGTAGGGGCAGTAGGAGGCAGTACAATGTCTGGAGTCGGCGTCGGAGGCAGTGCAGTATCTGGAGTCGGTGCCATCGATGGACCCGGAGGACGTACCTGCTCCAGCTCTCGCAGTCGCTCACCATGCGCAGCAAGGGTACTCACCACCTTCTCAGTATACTGAGCGAGTGAGGCAGATAGGCTTCTCTGCGATACCTCCAGCTCGACCTGTCTACGCTCTGTGCGCTGCGTAGACTCGGTGAGCGTCTGCAAGTTGGCAGCTGCAGCCTGATGCAGACTTATCAGGTCCTGTATACTGCACTCGACCGTATCAAATCGTCCGGTGACGATCGGAGGGTCGGATCGTCGCTCGACCGCATCAGAAATCTGCTGTTGCAACTCGCGACGCAGCTCCTCAATCTGACGATGAACATCCTCAGCTCGTGATGACGCCTGCGTAGCCGGAGACTGCGTACTGACACAGGGGGCCCGGGATGACTCCGAAGCCAAATACGCGCCGTAGGATCCCGTACTGTAGTACGTACCCTTCTGAAGACCGCCAATGGCGGTCGTCCAGAGCTCGTCCGGCGATGGCTCTGCAAACGGCTGGAAGGAAGTACCAGCCCCTCCCTCTGCTTGCGTACTAGCAGCAGCAGCAGCATCAGCCACCTCCTTCTATAACCGAACAAACTCGGCCTAGAACATGTTTGCTAACGTGTAAGTGTTTACTAAAGTCTATATTGATATCTATTTTCCTGTTTTCTAAATTATAGTCAGTTAATATAAAGAATAGAACGTACATATGCCTGTGTCGCCCTCTCGTCAATGAAGTTCCCAACCCTCCGATGGGTGAACAGGAAGACGGTCACCATGTTCGGGTCCTCACCCTTCTTTACCTGTTAAAATATATTATCTATTATTAGTATTAAACATTATATCGAACTATATATAAATTAATGTCCGTCATAGGAAACGTACCAGATGATAAAAATGCTCCGTCATCGGAATGGAGCCACCACACCACTTACCGGCGCTCGACCGCGCCACCTTGGCCTTCTCAGACCGCTCCTGGTACTTGGGCTCGCTGAATATAGCCTTCATCGCAGTCCACTGCTCTGGCATAATCCAACCCTGGATCGGCTGTCCGGAGCGATCACGACGCTTCTGGTCGTCGATCGCATCACGGATGAGCTTGGCTATGACGACAGAAAATTGGCCCTCGGTCCTCGCCGCCCAGTTATGAACTCTACCAAATCCATCGCACTTGTACCCAGTTGTAGGATCCTCTATAGCACTTGGAAAATCTTTAACCTCCTCCCATATCGTGGCTCCGTACCACCTTGGCGGTGGATCACCCTTCTCTATAATGCCGGCACGGAAAGTATTCTTGTTCCTTCTGAACGGATGATCTTTTGGCAGAAATTACCGATGACAATCAAAGAAGCACGGTTTTCCGCCGTGTTTCAAGCAGAAAGCCTTACTACGGTCCATGCAATACGGACATGAGAGACGGCCATGAGTGCTCCATCCAGATAACATTCCATAGGCCGGAAAGTCGTTGATGGTCCACATAAGGGTTGCCTTCATCTGAAAATTCTGCTTCCTGGAAACATCGTATGTGTTAGCGCCTACTTCCCATAACTGACTCAACTCATCTATCAAAGGCTGTAAGTACACGTCAATGTTCCTCTTGGGATTATTCGGACTAGGAATTATAACGGTTAGAAACATGTACTGAGTCTTCATGCACATCCAAGACGGTAGGTTATACGGAGTGACAATCACAGGCCAGCACGAATACTGGGATCTCGAAAGACCGAAAGGAGTAAAACCGTCAGAAGATAGTCCCAACCTGACATTTTGCGGATCTGAAGCAAAATCTGGATACACTCGATCAAAGTGCTTCCACGCTTCTCCATCGGATGGGTGATCCAACACTCCTTCAATCTGTTCTCGCATGTGCCAACTCATATTTTCGGCCGTCTCTTTCACCATAAATAATCTTTGTAACCGCGGCGTTAAAGGCAAGTAGTGTATTGAATCGGTCGGTCTTCTTGCACCGGTAGACCTTCTTGTACTAGTTGTCCTATAGCGATCAGCACCACAAAATCTGCACACATCTGCGTCCTTGTCGTCTTTGTAGTACAACATGCACCCATTGCGACAGGAATCGATTTTCTCGTATCCCATCCAGAGCGATCTCACCATCCTCTTAGACCGGTAGAAGTCTTTAGGCAACTTAGCACCCGCCGGCAAGATCTCTATAATCAACTCCAATACTCGGTTGTAGCATTCTTGCGACATGTTAAAATCTAACTTATGCTCAACAGTCTTGTAACCACCTCCAACGGTGAATGATCCTCACAACCAGAATACAATGGAGTCCTTGCATTCTCCAACAACTCCATGAACTGTGCAGCATCGGCGTTCGGTGCCTCCTCAGGTGCATCATGAACGAAACTAGGCCCCGCAGCGTCGAAAACCATGTTCACGCACCCGTCGTCGTAAGCATGATTATCTGAAACAAAATTAGGTCCCGCATGCATATACAGCTCAACATAAGGCTCCGGCTCTGATGCTAAAGACACAAGTTCTCCGTGTGCGGTCTACTGATAGTAATTAGGCGTGAAACCCCTCGAGTACAAATGATATGTCACTTCCACTTCTGGATAATATTTCACGGTATGACATTTCACACACGGACACTTAATTTTGGTGCCGTCCATGTACTGAGGGAACGCCTTAGCAAACTGCAGGAACTGCTCTACTCCCGCTATGTATTCATCCCGTACACCACACATATCATCAGGACGACGATTGTACATCCATGAACGATTCCGCAAGTAGTAATTCATATCTATTTAGAAATAATTCTGCAAAGATGGACACATATTATCCAACAGGCACAAATTCGTATATTATGTCTTATTATGGGACACACATTAGTAGCAGACAGTTACTAATAACAATGATATGCAATCTAGGTCAAACTAGGTTGTACTAAGTCAAACAAGGTCAAGCTAAGTCAAACAAAGTCAAACAAAGTCAAACAAGGTCAAACTAGGTCAAACTAGGTCAAACTAGGTTGTACTAAGTCAAACAAGGTCAAGCTAAGTCAAACAAAGTCAAACAAGGTCAAACAAGGTCAAATAGTCAACCTTGGTCAAACAAGGTCAAATCTAAGTCAAATATCCTATTTCTAGTCATGACCTACCAAGGTACCCTTTACATTATCGCTATTGGTATCCCAATACTAGCTAGCACACACCATTCAAGGCTATATAAGCCTAACCTATAATTCAAGTACCAATAATGACCAGAGTCAACTCAAGCTATCTCATACACACAAGTAATATCTGGGTGTCATTTGTTTAGTCTTAAAAAAACACAATCAACTAAAACTTGTACCAAGTAATGAGCAATAGTGAGTTACCAAAGCAAACTGAAACTAAAACTAGTATCTGGGTGTCATTTAAACAACTAAAACTAGTATCTGGGTGTCATTTAACAAACATGAAGACAACAAAGTCAAACAAGGTCAAGCTAAGTCAAACAAAGTCAAACAAGGTCAAACTAGGTCAAGGGTTGACCTATAGTTGACTTTGTCAACTCTTAGTCCAATCTAGGTCAGATGTTTACTCTACTTTGACTTTCAGTAAAAATAGTCAATCTTGTGGGTGACTACTATTTCATATAATTTTAAAGTATCGGCCGATACCGATCCGATACGGCCGATACCGATACGTTTTGGCATGTTCCGATCCGATACCGACCGATACCAAATATTGACCGATACCGACATTGGGGGTCTTTGTTCCGATCAATTCAAGTACCAATAATAACCAAAGTCAACTCAAGCTATCTCATACACACAAGTAATATCTATATAGATATATACATATAATATATATATATAGGCATGTATATATTATATGCCTATATTACAAGACAAGGCAACTTTCATGCATTCATATATTTAGACACTCTAACATAGGCTATATGCCTATATCACATATGAGTTACATGATATAGTTATGTATATATGTATACAATACCATCTATCAAACATATATATATAGAGAGAGAGAAGTAGAGAGTGGGTGGTGTGTGTACATGCACATGTGAATGGAGGGTGAGTGTGTTGACTGTTACATGTGACAGTCATATATACGTGTATATGAGGGAGGCTAACATGCTTGTATTAGGCTATATACGTGTGTGTACCTAGGCAAGAGTGAGTGAGTGAGTGAGTGATATGAACTATAGGTCAGTCCAATCTGGATAGTAAGGGGATTTACTGTGTTCAGTCAAATAGGAAAGGAAAAGAAAGGAAATCAGTTTATTTCACACAACATTACATACTCCTATAACATATTTCAGACCCATTCACCTCAAACCCAAATCGAGAACCAAAACTCTAACCAAATCACCCCAAACTTGAAACTCAGTCAGCACACATATAGATACACTACACTAGGGTTTTAAACATCTAAATTAAAGCATTAAACTAGGTTAAAATGGTTGTCAAAACTGGGTTTTCAAAATTAGAAAATATAATAAATTAACAAGGTATCAGTCAACATAGGGTATTTAGAAATTGATATATAAAAACATGTTAAAATGGAAAATAAATGGTTGGTAAAGGATCTAGGCTATGTGTACGTGTCCAACATAGTGTCCCGTGTCCACCACAATATGACACAGTGTGTCCAGTGTGTGTGTGTGTGTGTCCATCTGTGTGTGTGTCCGTGTGTCCGTGTGTGTGTGTGTGTCTCTGTGTGTGTGTGTGTGCGTGTGTGTCCGTGTGTGTGTGTGTGTCTCTGTGTGTGTGTGCGTGTGTGTCCGTGTGTGTGTCCGTGTGTGTGTGTGTGTCCGTGGGAGAGGAGAAGGAGGAGGAGGAGGAGGAGGAGGAGGAGTTAGGTTAGGGTTTACCTGAGCTCGAGGAGGAGGAGCTCGACGGGGGGGTACGGGTCGCCGGAGAGGGAGGGAGTCGCCGGGGGGGAGGGAGTCGCCGGGGGGGGGGAGGGGAAGGGGTCGCTGAAGGAATCTCCGGAGGGAGGGAAAGAGTAGTGGGAAAAATTGGAAATTTCGAGTGAGTGGGAAAAACGAAACGCTGTGCCCTAAGTAAAAATATTAGCGACGTCACATGAGGACGTCGCTAAACATCGTAAACTGGCGACATATTTTAATAATCCAGCGACGTAACGTCGCTATTCAGCGACGTTTTGCGATGTTTATATAAAGAAGTCGCTGACTTCCATATATAGCGACGTAATTTACGCCGTCGCTAAATTACGTCGCTAATAGATCATATTTTAGTAGTGTGTACTTTCTTCAAAAATATAAATGTTATAACTGTTGTAATAAATCTTAGAAACGTGAATGAGCAATAAAGTTGTTATTTTATGATTTTGAGCCTCTTGGCCGTGACATCGTTCTACCGCCGACTCTGCGGCGTAGGCTGGCTTGGACACGTCTCGTATCCGAAAAGTGGGTACGGGTCGTGACAAGTTTTTGTGGTGGTCCATGCAGGTCCGTTTTCACAAAAGATTGCGAACTCGTGATGGTACTTAAGTTAGTCGTACAATTGCGAGCCTGCGCCTAAGAAATGCTCATTCATAATTAGGATTTAAATAATTTAGGAGGATAACTAGGATAAGGGTCCTTATTAATTTGACTAATTGGGTAGTTAAGATTGTCTGATAGGTCATGCAATTTAGATACAGTATTGTTAAATTTAGATAACTTGCCAGATCTCTATAGATACACTATTGCTTTTGGTGTGACGATATGATCCAATGGGGATATACTATTCACTTGGTAAGTTAGGCTTTCCTAGAATTAAGACTATGATTTTGATAAGCTGTCCAATTTTTCTTTTGCTCTATTAGAAATGAAAATCATATCACGAGTTAGAATTGCCTTTTTTAAATTCCATTTTGCTGTAAGGAACTGGTTTATAATTTTTGATTCTGTTATTCATATATGAATCTCGAGTCACATTTGATTCCAAGTTTTCCCTCAATCATTTGAAATACATATGAGATAAAGATTAGGATGTTCTTACTTCCCTTGTCTTCAGTTATTTCCCCTGGTCAATCTTTTACTTTAAGGATTGAGACTTATAGGCAGACGTTTACGCTTTCTACCATAGTCAACTAGTTTGAATCCTTAGTAGCTCCTTGAAGTTCTTAGGAATATAGTTGGAGTAATTTTAACGATTGCGATGGCCAGCCAGCAGCGCAATGGCAAGGCACAACCCCTAGAATTGAAATCATTTTGAAGAATTATAGTTTATGGAACATTGCTAAAACTATATCTTCGTTGACCTCTCTAGACCTTGTGTCGATATAGGGTAAAGGTATCTGATAGCATATCATATTTGAATCACGGAACCGAGGGTTTACCGCCGCCAGAATATACAGACGAGGCATAATTCTCGGTTAAATGATTTCAGATGTGATTACAAGTTTAGGATACCATAGAGGATAGAAAAATTCCCTGTGTGTCCCATAAGATCCAAATCCAAAACTAGTAAAAGTTCCGCAAGTTGAATAGCATGTCTTCCAACCTAGTATTCTATGGTCCTTGTGATCTATTGACGAGGTAATTGACTAACATTATTAGGTTTACCCAGAATATAGAATCTAGAGTTCCATAACCCATTAGTCGACCAAGGCCTTATGGATAGGTAGATAGTAGGATGACTGTATAAGCAATAACCCCAAGTAAGGTTTTGATTCTCTCAAAACTCGAACCACCTGTGCCTCCTTTTCAAAATCTTACATACTTGTATTTTGACTATCTTGACCAATACTGCTATCACAGCCTAGTTTTTGCAAGCTTACTCTTTTGTCGAGCTTGATTCAAGACATATATTATTGGGGACGCCTACTAACGTATTGTCTAATCAGAATCAGTATATCATGGTTTGATAAACCATGATGCAATTGGTCCACCCTTCATTTAATTACCCTACGTGGATTGAGATATAGAGGTATCCAGGATCTCATCCACGACTGTATTGATAATTCCTTTGAATCATACATTCACCCTTGAATTACGTAATTGTATTCGACGACATCTTTCTTGAACTCCTTATTGTTTTTGTCTTTCACTAATTGAAGATGAACGCTCGTGTTTGATAGATAGATATATAGTATCCCCATGACTATGATAGTTTTATACACAGGTGTAGCTACCATCGGCCAGCCATGTGACTAGAACCTTGCCTTGAGTACTCGTTCTCCTCTCGACCTTCAAACTACTATTGGGACTTTCTAGCCATCTGAATTTGAGAATGATTTGGGTATTACCCTTAGTAAAAATGCCAACCTAGGAGACTATCTATTCTCAGAAAACCAATTGTTGTGAACCTTTAATTATTTGCTTGAAGCTTCCTTTAACTAGTAACCCTTAAACCTTAACCTAACCTTTCCTCGACCAAAGCCCACAGTTAGACATGTGATGAATAGACAAAGGTAAGGACAATCATTTACCATGACTAAGGTAGACACCCATCCCGAGATTGGTGTCCAACAAATATTACCCTAGTTGTGTAAATTTTATTATTAAGACCTAACTAGTATGAGAACACCACAGTCACTAGCTTAGCCAATACCATAGCTTAAATACCCTGTCATATTATGACCTACTAGTTATCAACAACAATATATGACCACTACAGTCCAACCACTAGAACCCTTATGACAATAGTCTGGCAGGCTTGACACAAATAGAAATACCCGACTCAGTTGTTAGAAATCTCTTCATATGATGTGCCTTAGAGTTGGTTACCCAGTCGATAACCCTTATATACTATGGACGTGTATATCCCTCTATTTTATCGTCCATGTGTCATTGTACACCCTAGTTTTTTATTTATGGAGGAACGATCCTTGACTTGACTTATATCTACCGTATCCCGTTACGCCGTGCCTTATTCTTCATTAACAAAAAGGTGAGGTACAATATCCGGACTTTGGAACTCTTCTAAACTCATTATTCCTAAAACCATGTCCTAGCTTCTAAGGTGGGTAGACTGTAAGCCTTCTAAAATTTGGAATATACAAGGATTATCGATTGATTAGAATAATTTCTGTTAGGATGATAATTAGTGCCCCGTAGACTCCCACTTTTCATTTAGATCATTTTGTGTCCCCGGTCGTGTCATTAATATTCAGAGCACGAGACTAGCTGTTACCTTCCAACAAATTTTATATAAAAGATCTAGATAAGTCCACCTTCATCTTGGTATATCACGTCCCACTCAAACACGTCTCCTTGTACTCTATTTTTATAGTACAAATTTCAGGTCAAAAGGACTAGCTATAACCCTTACCATAATACCAATGTATTTTCGACTCCCATTAGAGCCTCAACCTCGACTCAATTCATTCGACCCAATATATGGTTGTGATCTACTCGAAGCCCACTACCCACATGCCACTAGTGTGCTACCCAATTGAGGCCTCATGTGCTACTTAAACACAAAAGTCACTGAAGGCACATTTTGGGCTTTAGGGACCTAGCTAGCCAACCTGACCGGCAACTAGCTCAACCACTTGGGTTGAAACCGGTTCTAGGTTACCCTAACTAGTAGAAATAGTTTTATCTTGGGATCTTGTCTAGTCTATATAGATTGAAATCCAAGGTTCATCCAACCAACGATTGATGTCCAATTAGGGAACCCATTAAGACCCAGTAAAACCCATCCATGCTTACCACCACTTTTGGACTATAAAACCGAACTATTTGAAATAGATCCCTATACCTATTATGTAGTCTCCACCTCTTCGAATGTGAAGTCATTCGTAACCATTATTCTATCTACCTGAAAGCCGTGATTCGATCTTGTATTGCATTTGGATTCCTCGCTCGTGTGTTTAAATAACCACGAAAAAGAGCACAAACTTGATTTCTCAAACCCCGTTCTATTATAGAACCTTGTTTAGATTAATTTCGAGAATGAAACTTCTGTATTGTACGGATTTCAAGCCGCTCTAGAAAACGAAGGGTTCTTCGATTTAGCAAGTGACAATACTAGAGTAGCCCAATCTAGCAAATAAGTCAATTGTTCGTAAACTTTCTTTCTATCTACATCATTGGATACTCCTTACTACTTTTGAAACTCCATAATTGCTCTCCTATCTTTCCGTCCTTCCTATTTCAGAGCGACGAATGGTCATGCTTATTAGAATTTATCAATATTTTTTAACTCTTGGTGTAAATTTGTTGCCTGTTAAATTTAGAATTGCTTGATAGATATGAGAGGATTGTAGATGCCTCATGCTGTAGATATATGTTGGTAGGATTATTAGCAACTAGTTAGACGATTATAAGTTTTAGGGATAAAAGATTTGATGGAGTAGTGTGACCAAAGGTGGGTAGAAACCTCAAGTATTCAGAGTTATAAAATGGCTAGAGAAGGTTATAAAATATTTTAAGGAATTAAATTGAGGAGATTAAGGTAATGGTAGACTTCGAATTTTAAGGAATAGTTAAGAATTAGAATTTTGAGGACAAAATTATTTTTAAGGTGGGTAGATTTGTAGCTTCCCTTCCCAAAAATTTTAAAAATATTTTATTATTATTTATTTTATTTAAATAGGGATTTTTAGATTATATAAATAATTAATTATTTAATTATTATGGTAGATGATTTTAGTCATGGTTAGGATTTGAGTATAAGGTGACTAGGAATCATGGCACGGATAGTGCAGTGGCGTGGTTTGACTAGTGTATTAGCCATGCCGGGGAAGGCCGAGCCATAGTGATGTCCTAACTAGGAAAACCAAGCTAAGTTGTGACATGACCATTATAAATAGTTAATTATTTATTATTAATATTATTTGACGTTTAAGTGATCCAGTGGTACCAAACTAGTACAGATTGGACCCGAATCAAGCCTAAGCCTATGTAGACATACTTTTAGGTGTATACAAATATTTCCTAACTTTTTGGTGGACTTAATAATATTTTTCTAAATATTTGGTTATTCATACAAAATAGGCATTACTAATATTTAAATAGTGTTTTAGAATATTGGTACAATTTTCTAGGGCTAGATATGTTCACCAAGACTCTTTTGGTTATTTTAGTGGGTTGTTGGTACAATTATTATTATATGATTATTATTGTAATTTGTCGTATATGCGTATAAAATGTATAAATTGTAAATATATTATATAAATGTGTGTATTTGTATGTATATATAAATATATTATATAAATGTGTGTAATTTGTCGTAATATATATATATATATATATATATATATATATATATATATATATATATATATATATATATATATATAAAAAAAAAAAAAAAAAAAAAAAAAAAAAAAAAAAAAAAATATATATATATATATATATATATATATATATATATATATATTATATATTATATGTGTGTGTGTGTATGTAAAAATAATATGAAGAGGAATATTTTGTGTAAATATATATATGTAAATATAATATGAAGAGGAATATAGGGACATATATATTTTGTGTAAATATTTATATATGTGTGTATAAATAAATAATATGTATGTGTGTGTATATATATAAGTATGTATGTAAATAAATAAATATACATATAAAGATAGGTAAATATATACTTAGTTATATATGCAAATAGAATAAAAGAAAAAGAAAACAAAAACAAAACAAAAGAGAAGCAAACCCAGTCGCAGCAGGCTTGGGCTCAGCCGAGCTCGACCAGGCCCACATGCCCAGCCCCGGGCCGAGCAACCCAGACCCAAGCCCGGGTCTCCCTAAGCCAACAGAGAAGAAACTCTGTTTGGTTTCTTTTTGTGATTATATATATCCAAGAGAGAGGAAGGATGCGTAAACTCGCAAAACCCTAACCTGCGCCCTGCGCGCCACCTCCCCGAGCGTCGACCCAGCCTTTGCGCAACCGTGCGCCACCCTGGGCGCCACCGCACACGGCCACTGCCGCGCGGGTGCAGCGTGCGCATGCATGAGAACAGGACAGCAGCATCGGCTGTATACGGCCCAGTTAACGACGTGATTTCTCCGTCATTACTCCACCGTTTTAAGAACCGCTTAGTCAGGTACATCGACAACCTTACCCTCTATAATCCCCTTCAAATAGTTTGAATTAATTCTCTTTGTACGCGATGAAAAATGAGTCCTAAAATCGAGAAAAACCTCGATTTTTGGGTTTAGGAACTGTCCCGAAACCCAAAGTTGGCGGTCGATTTTCGACCAGAATATCTTAAAACATGAAAAACCGCTTGAACAGCCTTGTAGACAAACATAACCAAGATTGAGTCCCTACTTTTACTTTATTTTTTAGTTGATTAAATTCTGTTTAAAACTAATTTGAAAATCAGTAAAAAATTGAGAAAATTGTTTTCGAAAACTTAGAAATCCTTCGACTCGACGTGCCACCCGTAATCCTGGCAACGTGGTCGCGAACTGAAAGCATCACAAGGTGCATAATGTCTTTGTGGATGTGTGGGCTTTGACAGAATTCAAATTGGTCGCGTGTGCGCGACGAATTTGATGCGTATCCGTCGAAATTCAACGTATCGGCCTCTGTGCAAACTTCCCAATTACTTTGTGCATGTTTGTCAGATCGAGACGAAACTTACGCCAACAGGACCATATCATTTTTCTGGTCCAGCATTCCAAGTTTGATCCGATTCTGAGATATTTGATTTGATCGCCGTTTTGTAGGCCCCACGGTCCGATTCAATGGGCAATTTTGTGCACGGCCTGCCGAAATCTAACTTTGGACATACGGTTGGATTCGTATTAGAAAATCGGACTTGTTGACATATAGTTTGACGACTTTAGAGACCATAGACTCTGGCATGCTTTTTGGTACAAAGCGGGTCCAATGGCGGACACCGTTTTGACCCAAAATTACCGTTTTGCCCCTATGTCCAGAATTGGACTTAAGGACAGGCAATTCTAGCTAATTTGACTATTCTGAAAGCGTTGGTACTATTTATTTTAGCATCTGGAGACTTCTGCATGTGTTGACTGATTGTGGCTCATTGAGTGGTATAGTATTATTGGTTTCACCAGCTAAGGACCTCAGGCAAGTACACTTTCTGATTGCTTTCGATTCATAGTATTCTTTTTATTTCATGCTTATACATATGTCTTGCTGCTTGTTGACACGCTCGTCACACGGAGTAGTCGGGAGGGAAAATATCTTAGTAGACATGTGGACTACGCACCCAGAACTATCCCATGGGTCTATTCTTGAATAATAGCAGTTGCACACGACACGTGCAGGATGCCTGTCACGACCCACACCCGCTTTTCGGATAGGAAACGTGTCCAAGTCCAGCCTACGCCGCAGTATTAGCTGTAGTACGCGGTCTATACTCAAGTTACTGAATCTATAATCACGGGAAAAATCTATATCTCATCCACAGAATAATCAAGACACAATCAAGGTCAATGAATATCCATAAAACTAAGCTATAATGAATATAAACTGAATGTATCCAAAATTAATGTCTCATCCGGTGGACACAAATCCACTACCAGTAGACAAAAAATAGAGAAATACATGAAATGAACCAACTGAGTACAACCTGCTAACCAAGTAACCACGACTGCAAAGCTCCGCGAACTGGTGCTGACTCAACCTGTTCAACTACTCCTGTCTCAAACTCGTCTAAACCTGAAGAGATCATCAGGTCCTCAGAGGACTAGCAAGATACAAAAAAAGAGCCTTTCTAACAGTTTATTATGCATGGAGAATATATAGCATAAACAAGTAAAACTGAGCAATGAATAAGGCACAAATCTATACACTGTCTACACATAAATGAACTGCTGAACAAGGACGATATAACTCATTTCAAGATGTCAACGGATAACCAAATCGAATACTCAAACGCTCGTCCCTAGCGTGGACTCGTAGGCTTGATCAAACTACTAGCCCTCGCCCCTAGTGTGGACTCACAGGCTAGCCTCACCCTCGTCCCTAGTATGGACTCGCAGGTGTGAAATATATACTACTAACCCTCGTCCCTAGTGTGGACTCGCAGGTTAGCATCACCCTCGTCCCTAGTATAGACTCGCAGGTGTGAACCAATAACTACTAACCCTCGCCCCTAATGTGGGCTCGCAGGTTAGCTTAGACACAGATAACTACTAACCCTCATCCCTAATGTGGACTCGCAGGTTAGCTTCAAGATTTTAAGATACGGAGGAAAAAGCAGTTCAGTTTACGACTCACGACACGACTCAATCAAGGCTCAATGGATATGTCCAATAAGATACAAGGCTAACTGTGAACACGGTCTACATAACAATGATACAAGTATATAGACAGGATATGAAATGATACAAGGCAAAATATAAGAAAAATTGGATAATAATAAAAGACAGTGCATGTAAATAAAGCTCTGTAGAAAGGCAAGGTATACTTGCCTTTGGTCCTGAGCTATGAATACGGGTCATAATCTATATCGATGTCCAAGTAACCTGTTTAATGAATTTACAGTGTCAATACATAATTTGAAATCGAGCATAATCTATTTACTTGGTTTTTAAGTCTCTAAGTCCAATCCTAACCATTATGGCTATTATACATATACCGTTGGGATGCAAATGCCACCCATGTTTCCTATATTACTAACTAACTCTGAGTACAGGGAACCTTTGCACTCGCCCCTTTCTTAATTGCTAATTTGTCTTATAAAAGCATAAACTAATTGCCTTATGGATCATATAGCCACTGGTCTTATATTAGCCTTTTGTTTCTACATCTCGAGTGTTAGATTTCTGTCTTGGTATTGACTGTAGGACAGGTATCCAACTCCTATAGGCATTTGGATATGCTATTGCACATCTCTGTGTCTCTATGTCATACCCTCTACAGATGTTAACTGATACATTGTAAATGACTAGATGTATCTTATATGATATATAAGATGGTCTGGAAATGTGCACTGGAAAATTATATGCACATGTTAAAAGAAGTGACATGGTTTGAAGCTGACATTGCCATTTGATAGAGATGAATGAAGCTGAACTAGATGTAGCTACTAGTTTACAGGGATGGGTGCAAACATACGAGCATCGTCTGAAGCTGCAACGGAAGATGAATATTGTTAGGTAACTGACATTGCCCTTAATAGAGATGAATGAAGAAATGGGTTCATGTAGCCAACTCCCAAATTTGGGATGAAGGTTATATAACTTAGATTGTTGATGTTGGTTTTGTCATTCCACTTCCCTAACTGTTACCTACTCTATTCATGGCATCAGCAACACTATCTTCTAACCTCTGAAATCCCCAACTGAACCTATTCTTTTACTGAAACTAAGGTACCCCTTACCTTTGCCAATGGTAGGCCATGCCACTGTACTAGGTGCCCTGCTAACACGAACAGGGAAATATGATATTAAACATCAATCTGGTGTACAGGTTGGGCAATGCCCTGAATGTCAGGTCTGATACACTACTATTTACAGATTAAGGCTGGAACAAAAATGCAATGATCTGGACTATATACCCGAGATAATTCAAATGGGACTTAATTCAGAAGACAATTGACTGAACTAATATCCAGGACTGGGACTGAACAATGGACATATGTGAAGTTGAAGGCTGTAATAACCCACACCTACACTTGTACACATATTTCCTCTGTTAAGACATCCCAGATACACATATATTTCATTCCCCCTATAACACATAGAGCTATACGCATTTGCACATGTAAGTATACAAGTATTCCTTCTCTATATCACCCACCAGCACCTACACATATCCACCCTATGCTACCTACTACTATTCTTCCACCCCTCTTATTCACACTGCAATATTGTCACTACTGTTACTTGGCAATTGCACACTCCCACCTATATGGACACATTGCACGTAGGAAACTATTCCATGTCCTGCATCCCAATGAGGAGTACAATTTTCTAAGGACTCCTTTACTAATCCTCTTATCAAGGAATTCAGGCAGAAACCTCAAATCTATATTATACAATTATGCTTTGTGACTAAACAGCAGGAGAAACAGGTGGAATCCCATCCAGAACTGGCTCAATTAATGAATATATATGATCACCTCTGTTCTGGACTTCCTCACTTCCCTCCTAAGTGTTTCAACAAACAGGTGGTGTCCTAGGTTCGTACTGAACTTGAAATTAGCAAGGAAGGAATTAGGATGATACCTTATCGAAGATTTCTTGGATGAAAAAGAAACGTGGCTGTCCCTTGCTCGATTACTCTCCCTCCTCCTCGCCGAAGTCTCTCAGGTGGCTTCGAAAGACAAGTGGATGATTTTAGGGTTTATAGAGGAAGAGAATCGGCTGCTCCCCATGTTCTGTATTTATATAAACTGCTTTGACTGATCAAAGAGGAGGTTTTGATAGGATGAAATCTCCTTTGAATTCCTTTTTGATTTCAGATTTGGATTTAGAGTCTAAGAATTTGAACTGGGCAAGGGATCAGTGTTGAAAGATTGGTTTAAAATATTTGAATTTGTTCTGATGAGATCTGCTCTGAGTTCAAATCGAAGGAGATTTGAATTAGAGCCAAATTGCACAAAGGCCCCTACCAATTTTTTATATTCCCATCATGACTTTCTTTTGGTATTTCAAATAAAACTAATATAACACCTAACCAAAGTATGTGACAAATGAATAATAAAATAATAAAAATATTATGAGAGGGTAAAAATTGGTCAAGGGTTTGACAGTGCCAGACTTACCCCTGGTCGTTCACATGTCAAAACTGATATTTCATAACACATAGATTGTATTTTATTTCTTTTTCTTGTCTTCTTCACCACTTGTCGTGTCATCTGTTTCTTTTTAGTTTTTATCTCTCATATGCTATTTTCATGTCTTGTTAATTCTATTATGTTTTTGCATTGTCGTCGGTTTGTGTGCTTGTTCCATTCCTGACTGGAAACCAATATTTTTTAGGTTTAGCCGCGATCAATTTTAGCACTGGAAAGGCATGGGTATGCTGAGGTCGACCTAGATAGTGGAACTAGCTGTCTTTTTTATATAGTGAGAACCTTGTACTTTCTTTAAAAATATAAATGTTGTAACTGTTGTAATAAATCTTAAAAATGTGAATGAACAATAAAGTTGTTATTTTATGATATTGAGCATCTTGGCCGTGACAGCGTTCTACCGCCGACTCTGCGGCGTAGGCTGGCTTGGACACGTCTTGTATCTGAAAAGCGGGTGTGGGTCGTGACACCTAGATCTAGGCTAGGATGCAAAGAAATCAGAATAATAACACAATTTAAAGGGTTTTACCTATAGGTGTCCAATGGCAAGAAAAGCCCCAAAATAGAGTGTTCCTCCTTGCTAGCTCAAATCCCCAAATTGTTCCCAAACTGAAATCACTCTCCATGAACATGAAATAGAGGATGATTAGAATCTATTGCAAAATATTTGGATAAAAAAGGAACTAAAATAGATTTGTTATGAATTAGGAAAGATGGGAATTACCTTTCCTTTCAAAAAGTTAAGATGATACAAAAGAGACAAGAACAAAGGAAGAGAGATTTTATAGGGGGATTCCCTATGTTGGCCGGCCACTATAGGCTAAGTTAGGGTTAGGGTTTCATGGCATGGGCCTTGGGCCAAGTTGCGTTAGTCATAGAAATAAATTCCTAAGTCATAAGTCATCGAACCTAGTCTTATTCTCCTATTTCAAATTAGATTCTAAATGACTAAAATTGGGTTGACTTAAGTTAGACTAGGGTCCCACTATGCTAACCATGTCACCACAGCTAGAGTCAACATCTAGGTTAGTCTCCAAAGTCTCAACTAGTAAAACTCAAAAATAACAATCACCAATTCAACAATTCAAAATAAATTCAAAATTTACAAAATGACCAAAATACCCTCAAACTAAAATGTGGTAGTGACATTACCAGTCCATGTTAAGTAGGTTCAGTCCAATTTCGAAAATATGGGTATCAAATGTAGGGAGATGGGGGTTTAATGTATAATGTATGAGAGTATACTTATATGTATATGTATATACATATATGGGACTGTATTGTATATATAGTCAAAATGTGGCAGTTGGGGATCAGGATACATGGGTGTCATATGCATGCATCAGTAGCCTATAGTAGGATTTAAGTGTGTGTTTGTGATTGCCTTGAGCATCCAATAGACACTCGAAGGATAGTTCTTATTTTGGAAGATATCCTCCTCCAATGCTGATGTTAGGATGAGGAGGGATTATTTGTGTTTTGAATATTATGTATATCTATATAATATCTGTTCTATCCTCCTTTATTATAACTTGGTACCTGTCCCTTGTTCTGATTGATGCTTCAGTCTATAAATTGTATCCTTTGATCGATCTATTCACATGTCCAGCCTTTGGTTGAGTCCCGTGTTCTATTTTGTTCAGGAATTACACATGGCAGAACATAGAGAGGGGTTAATATATATATATCTCTAAGTGTGCCTATATTAATATCTTGTGTATTAATTTGTGTTACGAAAGATATGGGTTATAGAATTGTGTGTGAGTATTTGGTCAGTAGCAGGGAGTGTCTAGGAGTGAAGGATATAGAGGTAGAGAGAGGCCTAGGTGTGTGGTAGTTAGAGGGGAGGGTATCAGAGCTTGGCCTTGCAATTTCTTGCCTGCAGTGCAGCCACAGCAGCAGCAGATGCAATGGCAAGATGGGCAGCAGCAAATGCTATAGTAGAGCATAGCATTGCATGCCTGTAGTAGCCACAGTAGCAGTAGCTTAGTAGGTTTGATATGTGGGTTATATACTGTGAGTTTAGAAGTGATGTTAAGTATCAGATTTGTTAGTGATTAGAGTTTATTCAGTTAAGTGTTAGCTTAGTTAGTAACCTAATGTGGGAGTTAGTATCATGTAGGATTAGTAGGTGAGAGTGTGGTTGTTATAAGGAATATGAGGGCAGTAGGCCCAGTTGAGTGAGGGAGGATTTGAGTTAGTCATTAGAGTTCCTTTTAGTATCTGACATTAGGATTTAGAGATGAGAAGGAGAGTAACAATGATCTAGTGGCAGTATATGAGTGTTAGTTTAGAGATGTGAATTCAATTGTATTGATAACTAAGGTTAGATCCACATGTATGTGTTTATATGGAGTATAAAGTGAGAGGGTTTTGGAGTGTACGTTTATGTTGAACCTAAGTATAGGATATGGTCTTGGATATGGCCTTGATACCTTTTAACACTAGCCCTATATAGTCTAATTTTACCAATACCCAATACTTGGTGTAACTCCTCTTCCTAGAAATTTTAAAATATTTTTTATTATTTATTTGATTTAAATGGTGATTTTTATAATTTTATAACTAATTATTAGTTAATTATTACGGTAGATCACTTTAGTCATGGTTAGGAATTTGAGTACAAGATGATGAAGAATCATGGCACGGATAGTACAGTCGCGTGCTTTGACTAGTGTTTGGCCATGGAAGGGGAATGCCAAGCCATAAGCATGTTCTAACTAGAAAAATCAGGCCATGTTGTGACATGACCTCCATAAACAAGTTAATTATTTATTATTAATAATATTATTTAACTTTTAGGTGAGTCGGTTGTACCAAACTAGCCCGGACTGGGCCCAAACCAAGCCCTAGCCCAAGCCCATGTAGACATGTAGTGCATCCAAAGATGTCCATGATGATATATATTGTATATCTTTATATTGGCATTGATTTGAATGGTCTGATAATTAGTTATTATAATTATTAAATATCATTAAGTATTTAGTTTACTTATGAAACAAATATTATTTTATATAGCTTGTGCTTATATATATATATATATATATATATATATATATATATATATATATATATATATATATATATATATATATATATATATATATATCATTCTAGATATATAAAAAAATATATATATATATATATATATCATTCTAGATATATAATAAGATTTTGGAATATTTACGGATATATGAGTAATATATGTATATATATATCTATAAATTGGTATATATATAGAGAGTTTTGTAAGTGTTATAAGAAAATAAAAATAGAAAAAGAATAGAAAAAAAGAAATAAAACAAAAAGCCGAGCCCAGCTAATCCAAGCCGAGCCCTCAAAACTCCTTCTCCAACACTGGGCCAAAGCCCGGTTCGGCCAAGTCCCCAAAATCCCGACCCCTTGAAGCCAACGAACACAAACTTATATAGAACGAGAAAGCGAGAGAGTTCGATCTCAAATCCAAACCCTAAAATCTCCCACCTAACGGCGCGACATCCTTCCCGACACTTTGGGCGGCCACACAACGACTGCGCGCCGCCGCGTAAGTCGCTGGACGTCGACTGAACCCCGCACGCACGCACGACAGCCGTGAAAGCATTCAACAGCAGCCGCAGTTTCGAGGCTAGTTCGTCGCAGGTTTCTGGCCTCCTCATTCGATGGTTTTCATAACCGATTTTGCGGGTATACACCTAACCAAACCCCCTTTGTTTCGAATTAATTAGCTCGATTTATTTTGCATTATACGCATCACAAACCGAGCCCAAAGTTGGAGGAAAACTGTTAGAAACTGAACAGTTTCGTAAGTCAGAGACCCTATTTTGGAAGGTGTTTTCTGAACTGGATATTAGGACTTTTCAAAAACCAATTTACAAATGTCTTAGACAGCATACAGGAGATTAAAACCACTTTGGTAGATTTCTTTTCCATCTATTGTACATAAAGTTATTTGATCACAAAATCCTAAAAAACCTATTTTGAAGATTTTAGAAAAACCATGAAAACCTTCGATACGATGTAAGTTCCGCCAAACAGGGCGACGTGGTCGTGAACCAAAAGCATCAAAAGGTACGTATCAACTTTACGGACGTGTGGGCTTTGACAAAATCCAAATTGATTGCGTGTGCGCGACGAATTTGATACGTATCCATTGAAATTCATCGTATCGACCCCTTTTTAAATTTCCCTATTACTTTGTATACGTTCGTTAAATCGAGATAAAACTTGTGCCAAGAGGACTGTACCATTTTTTTGGTCCTGTATGCCAAGTTTGGTCCGATTCTGAGATATTTGATCGGATCGCCGTTTTACGGGCCCTACGATCCGACTCAACAGTCTATTTTGTGCACGGCCTGCCAGAATTCAACTTTGGACATACAGTTGGGTTCATATCAAAAAACCGTACTCGTAGACATGTAGTTTGATAACTTTAGAGACTATTGACTCTGGCATGCTTTTCGGTATAAAGAAGGTCTAATAGCGGATATCGTTTTGGTCTGAAATTACCGTTTTGCTCCTGTGTCAAGAATTGAACTTATGGACAGGCAATCCTAGCTAATTTGATTATTTTGAGAATGTTGGTAACATCTATTTAAGCTTTCGGAGACAGTTGTGAGATTTGGACTTTATGGCTTACTAGTTGACGGTATATTGTTGGGTTTTCGTGCTAACACCAGGCAAGTATACCTTGCCTCCCTCTACAGTTTATTGCATGATTATTTCTTTATCTAGTAGTTATATGTCATCAGTTAATTTTATTGGATTGATTTCATTGATATGCTTTTCTTCATATCATGTATATTACTTATTATCTCATTTATATGTCGTCGTGGTCCAAAGTTTAATATTATAGACTATACGAGACTTGTCCTTACATGTATCTTGACTGAGTTGTACCGGGTTGTCACAAGTACCTTGACTGAGTCGTATCATGTCATGGAGTGAGTGCGTGTAGCTGAACTGCTAATTCATGTTTCGTTTTCTGAACCTGCGAGTCCACAACCTGGGCGAAGGTTGATAGTTTGCACCTGCGAGTCCAAACTCGGGGCGAGGGTGTTTGTCTTGATCTGTTTGCACCTACGAGTCCACACTCGGGATGAGGGTGTTTTTTATGAGCTAACTTATGATTCTATATTCGGGACGAGGGTTAGTAATTAGTTCAAATCTGCGAGTCCACTCGGGGCAAGGGTTTGGTATCCGTTGATCTCTTGTTCACTTGTTACTTCCAGCAGTTAATTTATGCGTAGTTGTTTTCGTGTCCATATTCATAGTCACTTGTCAGTAGTCATTTTTCAGTTTCTGTCTCGTTTCTATTTATTTTCTCATTCATGCTAAACTGTTAGATAGACATATTTTATGTAACATGCTAGTACCCTGAGGACCTGATGATCTCTTCAGGTATTGGATTGCACGGAGTAGTTAGCGGATCATGATGGTAGTTGATCACGTCTGCATGATTCAGGTATTGTTAGTGATATTCATTTTGTTATCCTCTCGTGCCTTATGTTCCTTATTATGATATACTCTACTTGTTAGTTTAGTTTATAGACTCTTGTTCTTTTGTGGAGTCTAATCAGACATATATGCTAGTGGGCTGCAGACCACAACCCATAGTATTCATTCATCTTTTATATTTCTATTATGGATTGAGATATAGTTTTGCCTTGCCATGATTAGGCATGATATCATAGTTTAGACAACGATTACGTATTAGAGATGGGCTGGAGTCCGCTCGATACGTAGCTGGCTTGCTCACAAGCTCGTGTCCAAAAAGTGGGTGCGGGTCGTGACACTTGGACTCTTAGACACATTGACCAATATTGATTTATTGACTTAGTTAACTAGGTAGTGGACTTGACTCTTAGTTGACTGAAGGTTGGCTAGTTGACCAAGGTTTGACAATTTAGCTAGATATTGACTGGATAGTTAACCAAACACTAGATATTGACCTAGTTTGACTAGAAGGTTAACCAGAGTTCACTTTGACCTAGAATGACCTAGAATCATGTAGATTGTATTGTAAACTTCAATTATTACATATTTGAGCTCTTTATAACCTGTATTGCTCTAAATAGGACTTTGTGACTCCAGTTTGGACATCTATACATATCAGTTGCTTAGGGTATCATGCGAGTACATTCTCTAATCATTTTTATTCATGATAGTATCTATATTGCATGCTTTAGACTACTTTACTTGATGTGACACGTTGTTATCACGGACCAATACTCTATGGATCTTGTCATGCGATGTTATCCCCTAAGCGAATACATCAGGTATTTCATGTTCATATACTTTACCATGTGCATCGTGTACTCCTTGTATTCATATTATTCGTGTACAAATTGTGTGCTCTTATATACTCTTGTATGCTCAGATATGTTTTTTGTGCAAAACTAACCATTGTGTATGTAACATAACTTAAGCGGATCCTTGTGTATTGGTCGGTACGGGGGAGTAGAAGTGTTCATGTGATTAAAACTGCTCTAGTGTAACTCGTGTGCATGTCTATTATACCTTCACGTATAATGGAGACTCGTAGTATACATCGTGTGCAAACCTATGCCAATCACATGATCATCTTGTGCTCTAAAACACCTATATTTAGTATAGTTCATAGTTTCTTACTATATTTCATGATTCAGTTTACTTACCTATATCTCTTGTATTTCTTGTACTTCTTTACAACACGTTATGTATTTTATTCTACTGCTTGTTCTATATTTTCTGCCATGTTGTGGATCTGTTTTGGAGATATATATGCTTATTTCTATCCTGATTGGACCCGTTGACAAATATTACAAATAACTTGGAGGACCTTGGCACTACCCTATGGAGCTGACATAGACGACACTTGCGACTTGGACCCTCAGGAGGATCTAGCTTGCACTGAGGAGACTACACTAGTTCCTAGACTAGATTGCTAGGGCTTTGTCTTACTTATATTGTTGTCTTGAATTTGTATCTTTCAAGTGTTACGTAGTAGTGTTGATAACACTTATCTCATTTTATATTCTTGTTGTATCTCACACTGTGGATTTTATATCTATCTTATCGTGCCATTTATCTACCTCTAGTTTATGTGAATGAGTTGTATCTTCTGAGATGTCCTCCGATTGGGGAGTATATTCTGGATATGTTTATTTATACTGTGTTAGATGTTTGTGACCTAGGACACCATTCTACCGCCGAAACTGTGGCGTACGCTGGACGTACCTACGTACTCATGCCCCTAAACCGGGTGCGGGTCGTGACACATTTTTAGTGGCGGCCCATGCAGGTCGAGATTTGCATTGTACGATGTCGCCATAGCACAACGACTTAGTTATATGACTGTGAGCTTGCGATAAAATATAGGAAGTAAGGTATTAGAACGAGAGGATACTCAATCACAGTTAGTATTCCTTGAAAGATTCTTGAGATGACCCTTGAGAATCTATTTTGAACTTCAAATTGAATCCCTTCCTCTTGTTTTGTTCACCCTTACTCGTTGTTATCGAATTTGATTTTGATGGATCGTTGTTGATTTTTATTTTCATATCGAGATGAATTTTATGACCTCAGTTACGGTATCTTCTGATAACATATGTTGACGATGATCACAGGAAAGGTAAAATGTCTACTTGATTATGGAACCTGGAGTTTATCGCAGCCATATTAGCCGACGTGGTGGAAACGTAGAGATCTGACTTCAGATGTACATATCTTGGTTATGAGATTTGGAATTTCTCGCAACTATACTAGTCAGCATATCGAGAATTCTAGATAATATGATTATAGAGGTGCATACCCCAGTTATGGAGTCTACCGTTTATTGCAATCTTGCTTACTGGCATGGCGAGGATCCCGAGTGACATGATTTTGGACAGATTTATATGATTATCAGATTATATCTTGAGAAGGTTTTTAAACATATCATCTCTATTGTACCCTTATGTTGTTATAAAATTGTATTCCATCATCAAATAACTTAGGAGTAGGGATATTTTATTTCTTATAAAGCTTATTCATATGTATTTCTTTTATAGTGTAATGATTTGATGACTTGTAGAGTGTCTGTATCCTGGAGATGATAGCTATCATTGGTATTAGAATAGTAACCTATTGTAGATAATTCTCTATTATTTATGATAATTACCAGTTTTCATATTGGATGTTAGTCTTCCTTACAGCCTTAATGATTTATTATTTCTATTTATCCTTCCAATATGGCACCCATGACTAGAGCCTGTCCCCAGCATAGCTGCAGTTTCGGATATGACTAAGAGCGTGCTTCCACCTCCTATTGTTCAGGGGATAGTGACCCCTCTGGCTGACCAGAGGGTAGTGGTACCTCTTGCCATTGAGGAGGTGGTAGAAGCCTCACCAGAGAGTTTCTCTCCATCTTCTATCATTCAGGAGAGAGCTGTAATTTTGCCTGAGACCGAGAGCCTTCCTCTGCCTCCAGGAGTGGTACCCTATGCAATATACTCGGGAGGTTTGTCTCCTGATGGAGCTTAGATATTCGGACTTCTTCGGGATGTATTGGAGACACAGATAGTTCAGGCTGAGATCTTGAGGGAACAGAGTCACAGGATCCAACTACTGTGGGACTTTGTGCATTCAGGAGGAAAGCCTAGTTCCAAGAGGATGAGGAGCATCGTATACCTAGAGCCTCAGGAGTACCCAGACTTTCAGCCTAGACTAGCCTATCCAGTCTAGATTCCTGTCCAGCAGAGGCCAGTTGAGCAAGTGCCTACCTGTGCTTACTGTAGTAAGGTTGGGCATATATGGGACCACTGTAGAAAGAGGAGTGGGGTGTGCCTGTTTCTTGGGTCAGCTGCACACATGTTGCTAGACTGCCCTGCTGTACTTATCTTAGCCAAGGCCCCGCCTCCAGGAGGGAGTTCAAGCCACCAGACCTAGTTGGAGGTGAGTTCTTGACCTAGACCTTAGCATGTCTTTGATGATCGTTGTACCCTACCATTGCTTGTGTGTTTTGATACCTTGTGATTGCTTGGTGTTGCAGTACGACTAGTATAGCTAGATTAGCCAAGACTGATATTGCATGCCATGACCCTGTATGTTATTTTTCAAATTGCATGATTTAGATATAATTTTCTTAGAACATGATTGTTGGGGGCATGACCCTAGGGGAGTATGACCAACCTAAATTTCGAGGACAAATTTTTTCTAAGGAAGAAGGATTGTAACTACCACTTTTCTAAAATGAGGATAATTTTAAAATTTTGTAAAGTTGATCATGTTAATTGTTAAATAATAGATTTAAATCATATTAATGATAAATTGGTGAATTTTTGATTATTTTAATAATATTTAAAATAATTGATTGTGATTGTGTCCCTTGCTAGTGAAACCTTAGAACTACTTAGCCTAGAGACTAACCATGACCATGGAGACCTAGCTAACGTGATTAGACACTATAAAAATTTGTCAGATTAGCGACGTTTATAAACGTCGCTAATCTCGGCCAAAACGTCGCTAACTTAAGTTAGCGAAGTTTTGGAAATGACGGAAAAAAGCGTGTCGCTAATCGAAAAAATATCGCAAAACGTCGCTATGGCGACGTAAATTAGCGACGGTCATAACGTCGCTAAATAGCGACGTTATTAGCGACGTTTCTTTGTGGTCGCCGATTAGCGACACATTAGCGACGTTTTGCGACGATGTGGTGACATCAGATTGTCTGCCACGTCAGTAATTTAGTGACGTCGTTAGAACGTAGTGACGTATGTAAACGTCGCTAGAACTTAGCAACGTATATAAACGTCGCTAAAACGTAGTGACGTATGTAAACGTCGCTAGAACTTAGCGACGTATATAAACGTCGCTAAAACGTAGTGACGTATGTAAACGTCGCTAAAAACGTTGCTAAATTGGAAAAAAATAAAAAATATAGAATCCAGAATGCAAAATACAGAATCCAACAGAAATCCAGAATCCAAAATGTAGAATTCAGAATGCAGAAATACACCTGGTACGCCGACCCTTTCGGTGGAACACTCAACATCAGCACGCACAATACATTCCAGAATAGATAAAATATATAAAGAATAAATAATATCCTCAACAGCTGATATAAGGTACAAATATAAAGAACAAAGTCAATATCCTCAAATACGTACAAAGTAAAAATGTAGAGTATAAAGTCCGAAAATGCAAAAATAAAACTATTGATCGCCTGGAAATGGAGCCGGAGCTGGAGGAGGAGCGCCACCAGATGACTGTCGTCGCAACGCAAGGATCGTCTGATACTCCTCCGGTGACAGGCTGACGAGCGTGTCCTCCCATGCACCATCGAATGTAGACGATGCTCCCGACGTACCAGATGGTTGCTCCATAGACATCTCACGAAACTGCTGCATCTTCTCGACCAACCGCTGCATAATCTCCTGCATAGTGCGGGAAATCTGTCGCAGCGCCTCAGTCGTCTGCTCAAGCCTCTCAAAACGTGAGATGAGCGCAGGTTTATCCGTATACGGCTGCGGCTGCGACTGCGACGCCGCCATCCTCTGCAGCATCTCATCACGCAGAGCTGCGATCTGCGTATCGATACTCTGCTGGGCTAACAACGACTCCTTAGTCTGTATGGGGCCGGGCGCACTAGTGGGGGTCCTAGAGGCCTGTGACGCAATAAAGGCACCATAGGAGCCGGTACCATAGTATGTACCCCTATGCATGCCACCAACGGCCCTCATCCACAGCTCGTCATCTGACTGAGCTGCGGCGGCCGGGGGCTGCTAGGAGGTGCTAGCTCCAGCTCCCTTTGAATGTGTCGACCCGGCCTTCCTAAGCCTAAAAAACTCGACCTAGAAATAACATATATATGAATCTCTACATAACTAAAAATTAATAGTAATGAACTAGCATTAAGTAAAACTTACGTGTAACATCTATATCAATTCTCTACGTAACTAAAAATTAATAATAATGGACTAGCATTAAGTAAAACTTACGTAGGTGTCCCGAACCTTGTCGTCGACGAACCGCTCCCCCTTCGTGTGCATAGCGAGGAACAAGGTCACCATATTCGGGTCATCTCCCGAGTCAACCTGTTACGAAATTATTATATGATTTGTTAGTTAAGTTGAAAGAAATATATTTCTATAAAGTATTTATTATGGGTATACGGCGAGATATGTACCTTATGATTGAAAAAATCTATGATGGATCGTGACCCACCATACCACTGCAACCCCGTCTGTCGTGCTCTTTTGTTCTTCGCGGACTTCTCCTTTTAGGTTCCCTCATCGAATCTCCTCTTCATTGTCGTCCAATCGGCGACAGAGATCTAACCCTGAATAGGCTCTCCCCGACGCTCTTGATCCTTTTGGTCGAGGATCGCGTCCCTTATGAGCTTGCTGGCGACGCTGGAAAAAATTAGACTCGACAGCAACGGCGCGGTGGGGAGGGAAGAAGTAAGTCCGCTGAAAAAATTATAGTAGTAAGTAAGTTATAACATAACATATTAAATGTTAAATGAAAATAAACTTTTACGTACCGAGAAGTGCTCAAACCAGAAGGCCTTCTTGTCGGCCGAGACATCCCTCCAGTTGATCCAGGCCCCCCGTAGTTCTGTCGCAGGAATGTACCCAGCGACCGGTGTACGGAGGAGGGATAATACCTGTAAAATAGAAATTAAAATTTATTAAACAAGTTTATAATAAATTTAAACAAATTAAATACAAGAATTTTAGTTACTATTTGGTCCGAGTACAGGCCCAAATCTCCAACCTCAGATCCCCCTTCGGGCGACACGGAGGATCTGTCTCAAATGGGAGCTACAGCCTGCCCCTGCCCCTGTCCCTGCCCGCAGCCTGCCCTTCGGCCTCGGCCTCACCCTCGGCGTGGGCCTCGCCATCGCCCTCGCCCTTGGCGTGGGCCTCGGCCTCGGCCTCCTCCTCAACAGTGGGGTCGGCCTCTAGAATACTCGACGGTAGCGTCGTAGAAGTAGAAGGCCCTAGCTTGGAACTGCTAGAGCCGGGGCCACTGCCGACGACTAGACCGCTAGTGTATACTGGAGTGCGAGGGGATGAGGAGGACCCGGTAGGAGGAGTGGTAGATGGAGACCGTCCTCCTCGTCGACTCCCATCGGTACTGGTACCAAAGGATCTACGTCGAGCCATATCTGAAAAAAATAAATATTAGATAAAATTAAAACAAATACAAATATGAAATAAAAACTAAGCTACCTGGCCATAAAAGTATATACAAAAATAATCACCAAACCAGACTACTACCTAGACCACAAAAGTATATATAAAAATTAAGTGTCATAATCAACAAACCAGACCACTAGGCCATAAAAGTATCACAAATTTAGGTCAACCGGCCAACAAAAGTAGACCATACTACATCTGAAAATTAAACATATTAAATCCTCTTCTGAAAATTCATCTTGTTCCTCTTCCTCTTCACTTCAATCAACTTCCTCTTCCTCTTTCGATACTTCTACCTCTTCCAATTGATGAAACATGTCATAAGGAACTTCCGCTGAGTCCACATCGACAATATTTGTAATAAGAGGTAGTTCTTCTTCTTGATAAGCTATCTCGTCGACATTGAAGGTATTCTGATCTTTAGTCTTACAGACTGTCCACCAATCTGATCTTCCGGCTCCTCATTTTGGATAGCTGGTAAAGTAAACTAGTTGAGCCTGGCTTGCTAGAACAAAAGGCTCATAAGCTTGATATCGACGGCAATAATTTATGTTGACAAGACCATGTTTGTCAACTCCCCAACCTCGACCTTGGATCGGATCGAACCAGTCACATCTGAACAAGATGATCTTACAAGGTTCTATGTCATAATTGTATGTCAGTTCCACAATCTCCCGTAATGCGCCAAAGAAGTCATTGCCTGGGTCGACGTCTTTGTAGTTTGAAGATTTTATGCAAAAATAGCTATTCTTCATAGAATCCAGATCCAAGAAGTCGTCTCTTATTCGAACATTTGTTGACTTGAACCTGAAGCCATTTACACAGTAACTTGGCCAGGTCTTCACTTGATAAATTGGTTCCTTGACTATAGTTTTAATATACTCATTCTCAAGGATTACCTCCCGACGATCAACCTAAATACCAAATAAATGATGCTAACTTAATTATTCTGTGCAAGAATATAAGTACAGAAAAAGTAAATTGTGAAGATATCCTTACATATGCTCTCAACCAAAAAGAAAAATGAAGTCTCATTTGCCGTTCTGCTTCATCCTCGGTTGCGTACGGATTGCTGGACGTTACCTCATCCTTAAACATGCTGAAAAGCAACGAAGCATAGGTATATTTGTTATATTGAGAAGCAACGAAGCACGCAAAATAATTTTACTTACCCCTCTAGCTTGTCTACTTCTTCCTCGTTGCAGCTAAGCAATACATATAACATTGCAGCCCTAACCTCGTCGTCATTCAGATATCTTTTTTTTTATTTTACCAGATGGTTTTCCATAGGCAGTAAATACTTTCAGCTTTGCCTCATTACCATCTTCATGGACGTCGTCATTTTTGGGAGCTCTTGTTCTGTTTGTAGCAATATGAGGCTGGAAATACATTTTGAACAGAAGTTCGAAATCTCCTCAATGACATATACTTCACAAATAGATCCCTTCACCCGTGCCTTATTTTTTACCTTCCTCTTCAGACATTTCAACTGTCGCTCGAACGGGTACATCCAACGATAACCGACAGGTCCAACAACAAGAGCCTCATAGACAAGATGAATCGGCAAATGCTCTATTGAGTCGAAGAATACAGGAGGAAAAACTCTCTTACGTTTGCAAAGTGTTACCACCATGTCCTTCGCTTGCTTCTCTAAACGATCGACGAGCAACTTGCTAGAACAAAGATCTCTGAAGGATATGCTAAGCTCTCTTAATGGATCCTAGACTACCGACGATAATAATTCCCAAAATACAACATAAATTAACCTCTCCATGAATACGTGGCAATCGTGGCTCTTCATTTCGGTCAGTTTACACTCCTTTATGTCAACACATCTTCTTAGATTGGAGACGTATCCATCCAAAAATTTTAAGTCCTGGATCCATCTACAAAGTCTCCCTTTGTCCTCCTTGTCCAGCGAGTAGATTGCCTTAGGCCGCAAATTCTTCCCCTTCACGTTGTCTATCATGTGCAATGTAGGGCATCTACATATTTCGGCTAAGTCCAACTTGGCCTTCTGATTGTCTTTTGTCTTTCCCTTAACGTCCATTACAGTATTAATTATGTTATCAAACACGTTCTTCTCAATATGCATGACGTCAAGGTTATGTCTTCCCCTTCCCGTTGTCTATCTTGTCTTTTCCTTGACGACCATTACAGTATTAATTATGTACGCCCCTATTTCCTATAGCTGCTTCAGCTTATCTATCAACAGCTGTAAGTATACGTCGATGTTCCTCTTCGCGTTGTTCGGACCGGGGATGATAATAGTTAAGAACATGTAAGGTGTCTTCATGCACAACCAAAGCGATAGGTTGTACGGAGTGAGGATTACCGGCCAACATGAATATTGGGAGCCTGAAAGTCCAAATGGGGTAAAAACATCAGAGCAGAGCCCCAACCTTATAATACGTGCATCAGAAGCAAAATTAGGATATGTTCGATCGAAGTGCTTCCACGTTTCTCCATCAGATGGGTGATCCAGCACTTCTTTGATCTGTTGTCGCTTGTACTAACTTATATTTTCGGTAGTCTTTTTCACCATAAACAACCTCTGCAACCGTGGCGTCAACGACAAGTAGTGGATTGAAGTAGTTGGTCTTCTAGACTTGCCTGCAGCAGTTGGCTTGTAGCGATCAGCACCACAGAATTCGCACACTTCTGTATCCTTGTTATCGTTGAAGTAAAGCATGCATCCGTTCTGACAGCAATCGATCTTCTTGTATCCCATCCAGAGGGATCTCACCATCCTCTTAGAGCGGTAGATGTCTTTCGGTAACTTGGCACCCTCCGACAAGATATCTGTAATCAACTCGAACACTCTATTGTAGCATGCTTGCGACATGTTAAAGTCAGACTTTATACTCAAGAGCCGAGTGATCACCTCTAAGGGTGAATGGTCCTCACAACCAGGGTACAAAGGAGTCCTTGCATTCTCCAGCAACTCCATGAACTTCGCGGCATCGACATTCGGTGCTTCCTCAGCTACGTCACGATTGTATGGATCAAAACTAGGCCCCGCAGTGTCAAAGACCATGCTCATATACTCATTTTTGACACCAGTTCTGTTATGGACATTTATATAAGGCTCCACATAAGGCTCCACATAAGGCTGTGCTTGGAATGCTAAAGGTACAAGCTCTCCATGTGTGGTCCATTGGTAGTAATTTGGAAGGAAACCCTTTGTGTATAAGTGATATGTCACATCCAATTCTGGTTGAAACTTTATGTTCCGATATTTTGCACACGGACACTTAATGTCCATGCCATCCAGGGATTGAGGAAATGCCTTCGTGAATTGGAGGAATTGTTCTACTCCGGCAATGTATTCATCTCGCACACCTTACCTGTCATCTCGAATGCGGCTGTACATCCACGAACGGTCTCGTAGATACATGGATATAGTCATTTCTAGATATCTGAAAATATGAATAAACTTCAAAACTGAAATGAATATACTACATACTACATATATACATTATACTACGAGCCCCCTCGGGGCCCCACCCCGAGCAGCAGACCCCTAATCTTAAAACAAGTGATCAAAGAAACTAAACATGTAATCAAGTGACACTATTACTAGACAGACTATCTGTTCTGTGTGAGATGCATTGGAGGACATCATTGAGCTATCACGGTGTACTCCGGAACTCTGGTAAGGAAACTCCAATACCTATGATGTATTCGCAGTCCCGATAAGGAAAACTGTGGTAACTATAAAATCTTCGCAGCTCTGGTAATGATATAGCGATAACTATAATGGAAAGTAGCTCATATATACGCCTAGTGAAAAAAAGATGGATCGGACGCATGATGCAAGTAGAAGTGAAGGTGTGGGAGAATGGTTCTTCATCGATCATGTAGTTGCTTTCTTTGTTCCAAAAAAATATACACCGTGAAATGATGCCAGTTGCTTTCATTATGTCAGTAGGTCCACCCCTAATTGACTGAATAAGCAAAATTGGTTTCAGTATGGGCACATATTTTACATGGGCTAATTTGGATTGCAGTTATGCTACATCCATTTGGAAGCCCAATGCAATGGCCAAACAAGCCACGCTCGAAACATAGGCGTCTGAGCAGGTTATCCATCCTCAAAATGTAGTTCAAATGGGCCCCCAAAGAGTCATTGGCTGGTTACTTTTGCCTATTATAGCAGAATTGTGCATAGATGACCACTTGCTATGCACAAGAAAAAAATAACAATGATTGTTGCTCTATGTTCATGTTTCTTTTTTGTGTCGGTCCCTTCCTACTTAGAAAACATCCATGAGAGCATCATCCATGTGTCAAAAAAGTTTGGAGAGGACAAGATTTTGACTAAGGCTCGTATGAGCCGGTGTACCAGTACTTCAAAATAAGAACCTAAATCGGGTTCGACATACCGCTCATGTGCTAACATCATATTGCCAGTATATCGATCGTACTGAGCTCAGCAAAAGTTACGGTTGTGGATCAGGTTTGATCAATTATCGATGGTCCATAGTGTCTCAGATAGTGGAAGAGGATTATATCGTTATCCCTTGACCTTATTGAAAACTACTAAGGTGTGAATTACACATGCGAAACTTTCAAGAAGGGTAAGAAAAAATGAAGTCCCTGGTCGATTCGGAAGAGTTCGTTGGAGGAGGTCCACATCGGTTCATCTTCGAGTTCTCGTCTTCGACAACTTGCATTTTTATTATAATCTATTCCCACTTGTTGGCACTGGATCGAACCCTAACCCTATCCCTCCCCCCTCCAGCCCCCCTCCTTATTCCAAGCCGCCCTTATCCCCCCTGTCCCTCCCCCCTAGCCACCCCCACCCACCACCCGACCACTCCCCGACCCCTGTCCCTACCCCCCACCGCCCCGCACCCCCCCAACTACCCCCAGCCCCCCCTCCTCACCCCCAGTCGCCCTCACCCACCTGCCCCTCCCCCCCAGCCACCCCCCACTCGCCACCACCCACATCCCCCCTGCCCCTCCCCCCAGCCCCTCACCCCCAACCACCTGCACCCCTCCCGTGCCCCTCCCCCCGAGCCACCCGCACCCCGCCAACCACCCACAACCAAAATAGAGAGAGGAAGGGAGTTACGTACCGGAGAGGGAGGAGAGTTCGCCGCGTCGGAGGAGAAAGTTCGCTGCACCGGAGGGGATTTTAATTAAAATTTAGCGACGTTGTTAGGAAAGTCGCTAAATTCGTCGCTATTAGCGACGTAATGGCGACGTTTAGCGACAAAAAGCTCATTTAATTAATATATGTCGCTGACACATCGAAATTTTCGTCGCTAATAGCAACGATTAGCGACGTTTAACGTAAACATCGCTAAATTGCAAGAATTAGCGACGTTTTTACTAACGTCGCTAAATTACGTCGCTAATATAGTAGATTTTAGTAGTGAGATTAGTTCACTACCACTTTTTAGGATAAGGGTATTTTGGTAATTTTTGAATTATTATTATTTTTGAATTTTATTTAATAAATAATGTGCTAAGTGTTATATTAGGTCTAACCCTAGAATTATCCTAATCTAGATGTTGATCATGACCCTAGAAGCTTACTTAGTATAATTCAACTAATTAACTAAGTTCTATAATATCTAGATATTATGTTAGAACTAGATATTTGTGGAAAACCCTAATCTAGTTTGGGCCTTTACATAAAAGGTTTGAATTGATGTCTTGAGAGGCCTTTTAAGGCAAATTCACCTAATCCTAACCATAAACAAGCCCATGGCCGGCCAACCCTAGCTCTCCCTTGCCTATATAAGTGATCATTAGCCCCTTGCCTCTTTTCATTTGCAAACCCTAACCCTAATTTGTGTTCTTCTCCAAATTTGCCCATTTTCATCAAATTACCTCCAAATTCCACCAAATCAATTGCAATACACTCCCCTAGTATAGAGGAGGTCTCTATTGGCTAACTAGCAAGGATTGAGAGCAATTTGGCCATTGAATTTGGTGGGGAATCATTTCAAGGGGATTTTTGTTGAGATACCAACTCTCAATTGGTAATGGTCTCTCAACCCTTTCAATTCATATTTTCTTTCCTTAGATGCATTCATTTAGGGTCCCCTAGTATTAGGCTATGTTTAGTTTGAAATCGAATCCATTTGGGGTGCGTATCACAAGAGTATCGGATACGTGTCTCAAGTGATCGACGAAATTCCCCTTAGAACTTTTTGTTCTCTAATTTTTGTTAAAATTATATATTTTGAAAGCTTATTATATGTAGATTATGTTTGTGTTTGACTGAGGTGGATTTGGCTCGGTTTGATGGGTGTTTTTGGTCGAGGAGATGCTCGGCCAGGGTTATGACCACTGTACAGTGATCCCTTGCTGCCACGAGCTCCATCCTTCCTCGATACGATTCGATATCACTGAATAGTAACACAATCGAGTAGGGACAGTGACTGACATGGGGTGTGCTAAGTTTGGCTTCGAACTATGGTGATATCACACTGTAGATCAAGCCACAGATTCACACCAAGTGCAGTCGGGCACTTGTTCTGCTGCACACACGTTTCTTTGACACCACTACACTTGCATTGGCACATGCACTTGCAGTTGCTTTGTACACGTATGCTTGACACACTCTGACACTTCACACATTCACTCACTGCTCAAGTTCTCTCTCTGTGTGTGTGGTGTGCCAAGTAAGGAAGGTGAGTCGGGCAGAGCTTATGGGAGTGTGTGAGTACAATATATGTATTAGAGGGATTAGAGTCCCTATTTGTATAGGTCGGGGGGTTTATCCTTAATGTTCTGTCCATGTTTCTTCTCTATGTCAGGTAATTAGGATAAGTGATACACTCGAGTAGTAAACTCTTGTCCAGTCCCAAATGCGACTTGGTATCCTATTTTGTTCACTGCATATGTCTTTTGTGAAGATGTCATGTATATTAGCTCTATACAGATATTGTCCTGGGTTAGCCCTTTCCCTTTCACCCTATCTCTCCATGCATGGACTTCAAAACTAATATGTTCAGTCTTCTTTGAGTACCAATCATTAAACCCAGATTTGTATCTGTCCTTTGTATCCCATTTAATTCAGTAAACCAAGTGTTAGTACCAGTCCATGTTAAGTAGGTTCTGTCCAATTTGGATAAAATAGGTATCAGATGTAGGAAGATGGGGGTATAATGTATATTGTATGAGAGCATACTTATATGTATATGTATATACATATATGGAAATATATTGTATATATAGTCCTAATATGGCAGTTGGGGATAAGGATATGTGGGTGTTATATGCATGCAACAGTAGCCTGCAGTAGGATTTAAGTGTGTGTTTATGATTGCCTTGAGCATCCAGTAGATACTCGAAGGATAGTTCTTCTTTTGGAAGATATCCTCCTTCAATGCTGATGTTAGGATGATGTGGGATTATTTGTGTTTTGAGTATTGTGTATATCTATATAATATCTGTCCTTGTCCTCCTTTATTACAACTTGGTACCAGTCCCCTGTTCTGATTGATGCTTCAGTCTATAAATTGTATCCTTTGATCGATCTATTCACATGTCCAGCCTTTGATTGAGACCCATGTTTTATTTTGTTCAGGAATTGCACATGGCAGAACATAGAGAGGGTTTAATATATATATATATATATATATATATATATATATATATATATATATATAAGTGTGCCGATATAAGTGTGCCGATATTGATATCTTGTGTATTAATTTATGTTACAAAAGATATGGGTTATAGAATTGTGTGTGAGTATTTGGTCAGTAGCATAGAGTGTCTATGATTGAAGGATGTGGTGGTAGAGAGAGGCCTGGGTGTGTGGTAGTTATAGGGGAGGGTATCAGAGCTTGGCCTTTCAATTGCTTGCCTGCAGTGCAACCACAGCAGCAGCAGATGCAATGGCAAGATGGGCAGCAGCAAATGCTACAGCAGAGCATAGCATTGCATGCCTGTAGTAGCCACAGCAGTAGTAGCTTAGTGGGTTTAATATGTGGGTTATAAATTATGAGTTTGTAAGTGATGTTAAGTATCAGATGTGTTAGTAATTAGACTTTGTACAGTTAAGTGTTAGCTTAGTTGATAACCTAATGTGGGAGTTAGTATCATTTAGGATTAGTAGGTGAGAGTGTGGGTGTTAGAAAGATTATGAGGGCAGGAGGTCCAGTTGAGTGAGGGATGATTTGAGTTAGTGATTAGAGTTCCTTTTAGTATCTGACATTAGGATTTAGAGATAAGGAGGAGAGTAAAGTGGCAGTATATGATTGTTATTTTAGAGATGTGAATTCAGTTGTATTGATAACTAAGGTTAGATCCACATGTATGTGTTTATATGGAGTATACAGTAAGAGGGTGTTGGAGTGTAAGTTTATGTTGAACCTAAGGATAGGATATGGTCTTGGATATGGCCTTGATACCATTTAACACTAGCCTTATATAGTCTAATTTAACCAATACCCTATACTTGGACTCTTAGACACTTTGATCAATATTGTCTTGTTGACTTAGTTAACTAGGTAGTTGACTTGACTCTTAGTTGACTAAAGGTTGCTAGTTGACCAAGGTTTGACAATATAGCTAGATATTGACTGGGTAGTTAACCAAACCCTAGATATTGACCTAATTTGACTAGAAGGTTGATCAGAGTTGATTTTGACCTAAAATAACCTAGAATTATGTAGATTGTATTGTAAACTTCCATTATTACATATTTAAACTTTTTATAACCTGTATTGCTCTAAATAGGACTCTGTGACTCCAGTTTGGACATCTATACATATCAGTTGCTCAGGGTATCAAGCGAGTACATTCTCTGATCATTTTCATTCATGATAGTATCTATATTGCCTACTTTAGACTAATTTACTTGATGCTGACATGTTGTTATCACGGACCAGTACTCTATGGATCTTGTCGTGCGATGTTTAGGTATTTCATGTTCATGTACTTTACCATGTGCATCGTGTACTCCTTGTATTCATATTATTCGTGTACAAATCATGTGCTCTCATGTACTCTCGTGTGCTCATATATATTTTTTGTACAAAACTAACCATCGTGTACGTAACATAACTTGATCGGATCCTTGTGTATTGATTAGAGCGTGGGAGTAGAAGTGTTCATGTGATTAAAATCCCTCTAGTTTAACTCGTGTGCATGTCTATTATACCTTCATGTATAATAGAGACTCGTAGTATACATCGTATACAAACCTATGCCAATCACATGATCAGGACAGGGATAAGCACCTATATTTAGTATAGTTTATAGTTTTCTGCCATGTTTTGCATCTGTTTTGGAGATATGTGCTCATCCCTGTCCTGATTGGACCCGTTGAAAAATATTACAGAAAACTTGGAGGACCTTGGCACTACCCTATGGAGATGGCATAGACGACACTTGCGACTTGGACCCTCAGGAGGATCCATCTTGCACTGAGGAGACTACCCTAGTTCCTAAACTAGATTGCTAGGGCTTTATCTGACTTATTGTGTTGTCTTGAGTTTGTATCTTTCAGATGTTATGTGTAGTGTTGATAACACTTATCTTATTTCATATTCTGGTTATATCTCACTATGTGGATTTTATATCTACTTATCGTGCCATTTATCTACCTCTAGTTTATGTGATTGAGTTGTATCTTCTGAGATGTCCTCCGATTGGGGAGTATATTCTGGACATGTTTATTTATACTGTATTAGATGTTTGTGACCTAGGACAGCGTTCTACCACCGACACTGCAGTGTAGGCTAGACGTACTCACGTACTCGTGCCCCTAAACCTGGTGTGGGTCGTGACATCCTATACATATAATGTTATTGTGTGATCTTTGTGTGTTTATGCTTGATTTCTATTCTTTTGTGCTTTTGACGGTAGATGGAAAGCGGTTATTCCACACTTACTCTTCTCCCAAAATACTCCAGCTACTTCTAATATATAACTAACCATTATGTACAAAAGTTAAAATAAAGCTCCTAGTAATGATTACTTAAGGTCATGCTTGGTTCGTGGAATTGGAGCCTTAGGAAAGAAAATTGATTCTTTTCCTTTGTTTGGATAAAGGAATAAAGAGAAAAGGAATTTGATTCCCAAGAGGAGGAAAAATAGGGAGAAAAGTTGTTCCTCCCCCCCAACCAAATGATTTATTTATTTTTTTCCTCTAAGGATTCACTTTTCCATCTAATTTTCTTAGTTTTTTTCAAACACCAAAAAGGAAACTGATTGGAAATGCATTTTCCCAAAGGAAATAAAATATCAAAGAATCAATTTTCTTTCCTTTTCGCGAACCAAAAGAGGCATAATTGTACTCACAGATCTTCAAGACTCTTTATAGCCCTCTATATTCTGTTCAATGAGTGTTTCATGTATTTTTGGGTTGACATGGCACCTTATTACAATAAATTAACTATATTGATTTTATGCAGCTTTTGATGCTCTGTAGTCGTAGCAGACTACATTACGATGAGAAAAGGGTTGTAGTTGTCTCTGTTAGACAAAATTTCTTCTATCCGTTTTGAAATCCTGTAAAGAAAATAAAAAGAGGTTAGAGTTACCGGTCTATTGGGAAGTCATGTACGAAGCACTGTCTTAAGAGATTATTTGAGGTATATCTGCAGACTTTGTCTCGAATCCTCCTAAAGGTAAAATTCCATTGCTAGCGGCTTCCCGTTGCTGCACACATCTCCGAGATAAATGACCTGAACTTAGCTTTTCCTAGAAGATAGAAAGAATTAGAATGGAAATGGAGGATAGAATATTCGTTTCTATTTTTTGAAAAGGAGGACAAAAAAATGTGGTTTCTTCATCTTCCTCTTTTCAAACATAAAGAATTAAAAGAGATATATAGCACCTAGATCCAACAAGTTTAATAGGAGTTAATAGGATTTAATGGCTAACTATTTAGCCATTTGGTCATTTAAATATCAGCCAATAAAATACCAATAAATAAGAAGATAAATAATGAAATGGTCAAAACTAAAGAGTTAAAAGTTGGTTTTTTCACCAACAATAACAACAATCCCCTAAAAAAACCAATTTTTGAAAATAGAGATAACAAAATTCAAAAGAGTAGAAGTAAAAAATTAATAGGTAAGTATATAGTATACATAGATGAGATGGACAACAGGCTTGAATCTCACTTAGTGACTGTTGTCTTTGTCTGAAGAAATGCTTGATAGTATATGCCTTGAATTAGATTTCTTGAACCAGATTAGGAAAATAGCACACCTAGTAAACTAGAGGTTTGGGTCTATCGGGATGTCGCTTTTGATTGGCTATGCGCACTTTTTCTTGTTCATGAGAATTATCTGGAATCGCCATGTTCTATAGTTGTGGTCTTCATGATCTCTCATATAATTAAGACCTTAAAGGGTTGGTGATTAGTGTCAATCCTGTATAATCATTCTTGGACCTATTAAGAGTTTTATTCCTAACCAAATCATACTGGAACACGCCATCATAAGGATAGAGCATCATTGTACAACTTTGTATACCCGCGTGGATATTAGTTTATGAGAATTTACTCTCAGGATCAGTGTTCCATATTAGTCATCTAAGTCCAGCTTGTTTCTACCCATTGAACTGGCTTCTTGGGATCTTCAGTCAAACTTGATTGGGTTGCCACTGCTGGTGACTTACTTATGGGATTAACCCCATCTCCTCGATAATTCTAGGATTAGTGTCCTAGATAGACCCTTTGTCAAGGGATATGTATAGTTCTTTTATGACTTTATAGTCAAGAACCACAATTTTGATTTTAGGCTCTTTATTGACTTGAAGTGCATCTGCATGTATATGTTCATCTTAGAATTTATAGAATCATGTTTTAGCAGTTCTTTAGCAAAATGATTATATATATATATATATATATATATATATATATATATATATATATATATATATATATATATATATATATATATATATATATATATATATAATATAATATATAATATATGTGTGTGTGTGAACTATTTAGTTTCAGTACAAGCAAACTAAATATTCTTTCTAATGCATACCAGAGTAACTGGTTTGAGTTGCTAATAGTCTCCCAACAACAAAAACAATTTTAGGTATGGTTCTATTTGTTATAAACATAAAAGAACCTATCATCGGTGAGTATCAACTTTGTTCTACAAATGAACCCTCATTCTTTTTCCACTGTATGTTAGTGTTTTTAGTGCTTTTATATTCAAGGAATATGTCATATAGTGACTTAGATAAAGCACTTAGAATTTTGAGAAAATAGTGATAATCTATTTTTTTAGATTTTTCTGAGCTAGAGGATTTGGGTATTCCTTAATTAGTCTCATTATCATCAGAATCATTTAACAGATGTGTGATTCTATCAATTACTGATATAAGTCTTACGGTAGTGAGCCAAAATTTCTTCTGGTTCTGCCACCTTTTGAAGTAGAAGCCAGTGAATTTAGCTGACTTTGCACTAGATATTTCTCTTTACTAGCCATAACAAAATGTCCCAATATGATGTTTTGTAAAGTAGTGTATTGAATCAATATGACAGCTAAAATAATTGTCTAATATTGGAATGTTTTTGCTAATCAATCTTAACAAATCTTTCAGTCTGACAAGTTTTGATTCACTTGGGTTAGCTGTAGGGGATGGTTCCCAGCTAGCGGTGGTTCGAAGACACTTAAATACTGTGTCCCTTAGGCTATTTACACATTTTTGATAAAAGTACCCATTCGGCTTGTACCCAAACAAATCTCTTCCTTAATACTTAGATTGAAAGAGATTTGCAATGCCATTAAACTATTTACTTTTGCCTAAATTCTAATATCGTGAAACTATGGTTATTTAAAGTTCAACCAATCAAGAAAATATATCATTCAAAATCACCGTAATCTACATACAAAAACCAAGAAAAGTGGCTCACAGACTTCAGCAATTTATTTATCCAGCAACACTTATGAATAAAAAAAATGAATAAAATATATGGGTTGTAAATATGACAATTACTTTTCCACACGATCGGAACAATTTTGTATTTCTAGACTTGATTCTGGTTTATAAATAGCTATTTTAGAAAAATGTCATTTTGTACATCATTTCTAGCACGTTTGGGCATTTTCTAACAAGTCACAATCTCTAATGTTTCTGACTTGGAGAGAATATTATAAATCATGTTTAGAATAAGAGAGTACAAAATAAATTTGTATTGTCACCATATGTTGCTCCTTTATAAAAGTTAAAAATATATCTAATAACTCCGTCTTCAAGAAAATAAAAGTTAGTTTGCATATTAACAAGAAATGTAACTGAAATAATGTACAAACTTGTTCATAATACATTTCTGCACAGCAATACAATTTTGCTATGAGTTTTTAAGAGTAAATATAATTTAACAATATTTTATTATATTAAATATGTAAATAAAAAAAACATTAATATTTTCTTAGATCTAGTGCTATTAGGCTTGACAACTGATTTAGCAAAATAGACAAAACAAAATAATAATAATAATAATAATAATAATAATAAAAATAATAATAGTAATAATAATAATAATAATAATAATAATAATAATAATAATAATTTACCACTTGTTTTCGTACATGTCAAAATTTACCATCATTGTGGAAATTGAAAGTGGTTCAATCATACAAGACTTTGAAGGCAACACATATATTTACATTTGACAAACGGTCAACGGCGTATGGTTCAATCATGGTGAACGATTGGCCAATATGAAGAATCCAAAGGATTCAAGAAAAACATTTGCTAACGTACACAACATTGAAAATGTATCATACGATATAGAATATGGTTATAATATTGGCTAGCATTATCATTTCATAATACATAACCATAAAATATGTTATGATAAAAATGAACTTCTTATCAGCATTCTTCCTACACAAACCACTAAAACTACTGAATACCAATGCACAACATACCTATAGTATTACCAACTAGAATAGGCCAACCGATATATGTATTTAATGTTCGAAACTTTCCAATATCATCATGATAAAAAAATATTGACATACAAAGTTTATGTGCAATTTTGGTCGGGATCATCTCTAATCTAGTAAGATTATACTGACTCATATCACAATCAACCGATTTTAAGAAAACATACAATGTATTTTATTTTAAGTTTATAAATCCACAAAGTTTATAGATACATAAGCAAATTCTTTGTAGAAAATGACGGTGATATAAATATGAGATAGACTTAGTTTTTCACTCTTTCGAGTTTGAAACTCAATATGAGTTCAAACAAATCTAAAATACAAGACGTTGTTTGAGCCCAAATAAAATTAGCAATCAAAGGCAAAAAAAAAAAAAGATTTTAACAATTATGATTCAACTCATAATATACTTACCATATATTAAAGATCCAGACACCTAATATACTAAATAAGTCTCATTAGCAATTTACTCTAATTATCATATAAAAAATATCACAATAAAATCCGCCATTCATTTAAACCAAATGGTTACAATAGTATTATTGTTTTAAAAACAATAATAATAGAAATAAATGAACTTACTATTAAAATTAGAACATACAGGTACTAAAACCAGTTCAATTTAGTATATGAAAATTTATCTGTAATTAAATCATGAAGTTGTAATTAAATCATGATATTTCAATAAGCTTGAAAGCAAACTTTATTTAGCAATACTTGTTTCATATTACGACTTTTTTTTTAAAGAATTGGAAGCTCGTGCAGCATTCACACAATATAGAAAATAAAACAACTCACTGACCGCATGCAAGAACATTCTCACGTGTGGCATGGTAAATGAATGATAAGTACATGTAATTTGGTAATGGAGTCAGAGTTTTTTTTTAATGTCCGACGATACGAGTGCATGTTGCATTGCATGCTTGTTAGGCCCACTGTCCCCAACTTCCACCAAATAAATGGAAGAAATAATACGCCCCCGTGGCTCGATCCACTGATCTTCCGCCACCCAGCTGGGGTCTTATACCTCTTCTCGGTAACCACAAGAGCCACGACTTCGGTAATATACCTCTTCTCGATAACCACAGAGATCATAATATACTTCTACTGGATCAGACAAATATATATATATATATATATATATATATATATATATATATATATATATATATTGAAAGAAGATAATTGTGTCGATGCTCCCACAGAAAATCGATCTCCTGACCACTCGGGCCGCATGCATTTTCTTAACCACTAGGCTAGAAGTCATTTGCGGTTTTATATATATATATATATATATATATATATATATATATATATATATATATATATATATATATATATATATATGGTTATGCATGACAAGCTACAAGCAAGGGTCTTGCCACAAAATCTAAGGTCCCGTTTGGTTCAATGTAATATAATCGTAATTGCAATGTAAACAAATGGAAAAAAATTATTTGATACATTACGATTACGATTACATTACAGTATACCAAACGAGACCCAAGTCTAAGTTAAAAATGGTCAAATTTACTTAATCGTCTGAAGGTTCAGTCTCAATGTTTAAAAGTGTGATAACAGAACCATGAAATGAATGGACGTAATGTGTTCATTATAGCATAAATATTCTCAAAATAATCATTCTATCTATATATCAAAAACATGAACATTATGTTTACAAAAGCAGAATATACCAGATGTGACCATATATTCGGATAAGTAAAGAACAATAGTGTGTACTGTTAGCTAAATTATATATATATATATATATATATATATATATATATATATATATATATAGAAACAAAACTAAATAATATATTTTATATATACTGTGTCACCCTCATTTCCCGTATTTCGTATTTATACTCGTAGTTGGATTTTTGGCATGTATTTTTATTTTTCTCGACTTGTGGAATTTTGGGTTTTCTCGTATTTTTGGGTTTCGGCCCGGCTTGGTTTTAGTTGGGTTGGTTTGGTTTGGTTGATTTTAAACCCAATGGAACACTTTAACCTATACTCCACCCTCATTCTACCACAACCACCCTCATTAAATCCCCACCTAACTTTCTCTCTCCTCCATAATTTGCATTAATTTCTCCATCTTCTTCTTCCTCCTTCCTCCACCAATACCATAGGCAAGTGCACCTTGCCAACAAATAAGCACCATATTTTATTTGTCCATTAGCTAGATTAGGCCATGGAGAACAATATTAGAACTTGACATTTTATGATTTGGAGTCTCCATTGTTCTAGATCTAAGTGTTAGCTATTTTTGGATTTTCTTGGTTTTGATATATTAAACTTAGATTTTTGTTTGTTTTGATGCTTCCATGTGGAAGAGAATTCAATTTTACTCAAGTTAGAACTTTGAAAATCCAAATTTGGTTTTGAATTGGTCAAGTTATGGGAATTAGGATTTTTAGTGTTCTTGGAGGTTGTTCTCGGCTTGTTGGAGAAGAATACCCCCTCCCCCGTGTACGCTCTTTAGTGTGCTGCTGGCCCGCGCGCTTCGCTGCCCTGCGTCCCGCGCGCTTGGCTGCATCGCGCTGCCCCCGCGCCGCGCCCTTTAGCGCTGGCCGCGGCAATCGTTGGGGCACGCGCTCTTTAGCGCGCTGCTGCCCCGCCCTTTGCCCCCTACACCATCGGCCCCTGGGCCATCTGCTCCCTGCGCACTTGGATGTGCCATCTGCGCCCTTGGGCCCCTGCGCCCTCGGCCCCCCCTGCGCCATTGGCCCCTGCGCCCTCGGCCCCCTGCGCCATTTGCCCCTGCGCCCTCGGCCCCCTGCGCCATCGGCCCCTGTGCCATCTGCCCCCTGCGCACTTGGCTGCGCCCCCTGTTCCCTTGTCCCCCTGCACACTTGGACCCTGCGCCCCCGACGCATTGGCCCCTGCGCACTTGGCCGTACCCTTGGGCTGCCCCTTGACGTAGCACACCTTGTGCCATGGTGTCCCTTGGTTTCCCTTGGTCCTTGCCTTCTCTTGTTTAATTGTGTTTTTCTGAGATTTCTTGCCCACAGCACGATTTGACTTGACCCGGCACGCCTTGACACAATTTTCTGTATTTTAATTTATGGCTAGCATTCTCAGATTTTAGGCAGTAACTTGTTGGGTGCTTGTAACTTGTAACCTGCGATTTGTAATTAATCCCCTGTAACTTGATATCTTGATAGTGGCCCGCCGTGGCACACTCCTGACTTGACTTAACTTGATAACCTGATAACTTAACTTGACTTGCCCCAGACACCGTGGGTGTTCTTTCTTGTTGCTTGTACAAATCTACCTGTCTTGTCTTGCATAATGTCTAGGACGTGACTCCCTGGGTACCACGGCTAGGGATTCGCACTAAATATAGATTAGGCTAATGATTAGATCAAACTATAGTTCATGGAGAATTTTCAGTCACAGGCAATCTCGTTATCTGGGCACAAATGGACTTGTAGCCTGCCGACGAGTAGGGCACATTTCCAGCATACTATTATGTGTTGCACCCTCTAAGTCACCTAAGGGTATATCGTCTCCTGGGCGATGTACCCAACCATACTCTCAATCTGCGGAAGGATAACTAGATAGTCTGCAGGGCTTGGGACTGGAAAATTCTCATTGCATCTTGCTAGTAATTAGGCTTGTGATAACTCTAGCTAGTTAAAGTAGTAAGCCGTAGTAATTGCTTGGCCGCTTGTGAACGGATGTTGTCTAGCCCTGTCTAAGTCTTGTTTAGTCCCAGTACCTGGTTTTCTCCTGAACATGATTGTTTTACTTGTCTTAACAATAAATGGATAGAGACAAGTGCTATTCAGGCGAAGGGTTACAACCCCGGTCCTTGTTTAGTTTACGGGTTGTAATCTGGCTCCCGGAATGGTTCCATGTCCCTAGGCGTTTATTGTCCTGTTGTACTCTTTACTACTAGTACTTTCTTCCATTTTCTTATGTTCTGATATGCTGGCTTTTGTTCTTATTTCGTGGCCTCCTTTGTGGCACTTGCTCTTCTGGGGTTTGACCCAGCTGGTTTTGTGTGGCCAGATTTCGGAGCAGCACCCGAGGATCTACCGAACCTCCAGCCCGATGGTGGCGACTAGAAGGAACCCGGGCCACAAGTGGGTTTTCTATTTTGTTTCGCTCACTCGATTGTAAAATTATTCTTTTGAGGCGTTTAGCCGAGGAGCACCTGTTAGCTCGATGCACATTTACTTACTGTCTGCCTACGGGCTGTAAACAAGATTAACAAATCCTAGGGTTGATCATGTATGACTAAACTTTTGCTAGTCCTCGCATTTTGTACGACTAGCTTCATGATCTACTGAATATTTAATATTTGGGACGCCTTTTATTGTATATTTGGTGGTCTACATCTTGTAATTATATTATTTGTTTGAGATTGAGACAATAGGCTTGACCTTAAGAGACCGTTGGCTTGTAGTAAACCCTCATATCTAGACAGCCGTGACCGTATAGCGAGGTGGATTTCATTTCAATATACGTAGCTGTCTATGTACGCCCCCGCTCTCCAGTATTCTGGTTTTGGGGCGTCACATACTGTTACGTAACAAAATATATTATTAAAACAGTAGAGAATATGTAAATTAGTTTAGTAGTGTATATTAAATAATAAGGAATAATCTCTTAGATGGTTATACAAAACATCTTTTTCTGTTTTAAAATTTTGTAAACAAAATAACAAACTGTTAGAGTTATCGATCTATGGGAAAGTCGTGTACGAAGTACCGTCCTTTGAGATTATTCGAGGTCTATGTGCGGACCTTATCTCGAATCCTTCTAGAGGTAAAACCCCCTTGCTACCGGCTTCCCGATCCTGCACACAGCACCAAGAGAAACGACCCAAACTTAGCTTTGTCTAGACGATAGAAAGAATTGGAATGAGAATGAAGGATATAACACTACTAAAATATTGGTATTTAGCGACAGAATTATCCATCGCTAATTACGACAAATCCGTCAGTATGGAAATTCCGTTGGTAATTCGTCGCTATAGCGACGGATTAGCGATGTACTTGCCGACCAAATATAGTGATATATTAGCAACGAACAAAAAATGTCGGCAATCTCTGCGACTAATTAGTGACATATTACTGACATAACTTTGTGAGCAAAAAAACCAAATTTTTTAGAAGCTCAGCGATGGAAATTTTCGTCGCTAACTCGTCTGATACGCTTTTGGTATCAGACAGATCATTAGCGACGAAAATTTCTGTCCCTAATATGTCACTAACATACAGCAATGCGTCGCTAAACAGTCGGTAAGCCGTCGATAGCCTGGAAACTTTTCTAGAGATCCGTCGCTATTTCGTCGCTGGTCAGTCGCTAAGCTGCTTATTATTGCCAAACTAAATTGTTCCAGCTTTGCTCAAACCTGTCAATATATATACAATTACAGTTATATAAATTACAGTAAATACAACAACAATATACACAAAAATTAACCTAGCACCAATATATACATAAATAAACTCCAATAAATATAGAAATAAACAATAGTCGCAATATAGTACATATCTACAAATTTTTTCAATAATACATAAATTTTCTAAAGTTCATATAAACTCATCGTCAAATACAACCAAAAAATAAACAAAAATCAATTTGATGGTGGAGGAGGTGGTGGAGGCATAGTCGGCCGTCCGCATGCATATATCTGTCCCAGGACCAAAGTGATGATCTGTTGTACGTCCTGGGCAGGAACATCTGCAAGAGTCGGCGGCATGACAAGAGGCGTTGTGGTCGTCGGAGGAGCCAATGTAGTAGACGCTGCGGTTGGAGGAAGAGCCGTTGCCAAAGGCGCTGAGGCCGATGTAGGAGCCGGTACAGTGGCAGCAGGAATCAGACCTGCTGTGCTTAGAACTCCGATCATTTGGGTCACCTGACCCTGTAGGGCTACCAAAATCTGTGTAATCTGTCGTAAAGTGTAGGTGTCGGCAGTATCATCGGTCTGTGTGTCTACATGTGGAGGTGGAGGTGGATGTGGAGATAGAGGAGCTCCGGAATGAACGGACGGCTGGGATGCCAACGATCCGGTACCGTACACGTTGTCCCCTTTCCCTCTACCGACGACTTGTATCCACAAGTCGTTCCTCACAGCCGGCGTCGGTGGCTGACTAGTACCAGCTTCCCCTCGGTAGTGTCTCCCTCACTGACTCGACTCTCTAAAGTCTCATACATCTCCTATATTTATATAGGTGAATAGATTAGAGTTAATATTCATATTTTAGTTACTATTAAGTATTGTTATGGTTAGGTTATCATACGTCTCCTAAATTTTTCTTTGATTTATAACGCTACTTAGGGTTATAATTTAGAGTTAATATTCATATTAGAGTTCGGACTAACTATTAGGTAAACTAAATATAGTTAAGTACATAAAGACAAAGAAGAAATGTAATTAGATATTGGACTCGGAAAACTTATATAGACTATGGTCGCCCGATCATCTACGAGCTTCTCATCCTTCTTTCGCTTATGGGTACGCTCGAAAACTTTATAAAAGTCGATGACGTTCGGGTCTCCGCCTGCCCTGACGACCTCCTCGCACTATAACAATTAAACATCAATTTATAACTAAACATTAAATTTAAACAATTGAAGAAATAACAAATAAGAATACTCATCAGCCGTCGATAATGCTCTGAAATTGGGATGGATCCACTCGTGTGGTGACCACCCTTAGCACGGCAGCCTTTGCCTTCTCAAACTTGGCCTTATAGGCCGGAGTGTTCATCTTCTTCTCCATCGCCTCCCATAATTCCTTCTTTAACCACTCCTTACGAAGAGCATTATTTAGCGTAGCCAATGCCTTCTGGTCGATAGAAAGTAAACGCTCCATACTTGGGAAGGCAACATCTCTCTCAGAGCGATAGGAAGTAAATATTCTATGAACACGTGGCAATCATGACTCTTCATCCATATCATCTTGCGTTCGTTGAGATCGACACATGTTGCCAGATTCGACACGTAACTGTCAAGGAATCTCAACTTTGTAATCCAATTGAATATTATCAATTTATCATCCCTACTCAGTGTAAATGGTGCTGGGGGCTTGACCCAGTTACCATTGGATCTTCATATTATATGCAACTCTGGACGCCTGCAAATAATTTCCAAGTCCTTTCTTGCTTTGGGATTGTCTTTCGTTTTTTCCTTGATATCCATCACCGCATTGAAGATGTTGTTGAATACATTTTTCTCAATATGTATGACATCAAGATTATGTCGTATGAGATTGTCCTTCCAATTAGGTAAGTCCCAAAAGATACTCTACTTCGTCCAATTATGGCTGTCTGAATCATTCTAAGTGATGGCCCGATCTCGGATCTTCCTTTACAGTCAGTAAATCCTCTATCGCTACCCAAACGATATCTCCAGTCAATCTCAATGGGGGATGAGTTAGTTCCTATTCACCAACTCTAAAGGCATCCCTGTTCCTTCTCCATGGATGCAACATAGGAAGGAACTGACGATGGCAATAAAAAAGCTTTTCCTCAATTCTGAAGGCCGAATGCCTTACTATTTTTTATACATATCAGATAAGACATAATACCATGAGTACTCCACCCAGATAACATTCCGTATGCTGGAAAATCATTGATGGTCCACATCAACATCACTCTCATCTGAAAGTTCTGCTCCATCGATATATCATATGTCTGAACGTCTAACTACCACAATTATTTCAACACGTCTACCAACGACTGTAAGTAGATATCGATGTTCTTCTTTAGATTTTTTGGACCGGGTATGATAAATGTCAAGAACATATAAGGAGTCTTCATGTACATCCACGGTGGCAGATTGTAAGGGGTCAAAATTACCAGCCAACAAGAGTACTAAGCTTCCGACTATCCGAAAGGAGTGAATCTATCATAACATAAAGCCAGCTGAACATTCCCAGGCTCCATTGCAAATCCAGGATAACATCGATCAAAATGCTTCCATGCCTCTCCATCGGATGGATGAGATAATTCTCATTCATCCATCTTTCATTCTTTGCTATGCCATGTCATGTGTTCTGCAGTATTCGAGGATATATACATCCTCTGTAGCCTCTTTGTGATCGGCAAACTGCATGTACTTGTAGGTGTGCAACCTTGCTCTTGTAGTTGATTTTCTTTTGCCCCAAATGGGCTTGTACCGGTCCTCATGACAGAAAATGCTTCTGTCTTTATCATTATTTTGCTTGTAGTACAACATGTAGCCATTTCAGCAATAATCTATCTTTTTATAGCCCAATCCGAGTTTTCGTATCATCATCTTCGACTAGTAAAAGTTTTCTGACAAGTCCTTCGCTCCTTTTGGCAGCAACTCTCTAACAAACTGAATTATTCGGTCGTAGCATTCCTGCGGTAAGTTAAAACCAGACTTGAGGTTCAACACCCGCATCACCACCGACATGACAGAATGAGAATCACAACGCAGATATAACGAAGTATCAGTATGGCTGAACATATTATAGAACTCCTTTGCAGCAGGATTTGGATCCTTCGGATCAAAACTTGGACCGGCACAAGCCGCATCAAATACCAACTCACGTGACAAGTTTTGATGCCGATAATGGAAGTGATCTTCGAGAGTGGACTCTTCCACCTCCGTATTGAAGGAGGACTGATATTGTGGAATCAAAGGTTCTCCTTGAGTCGTCTACTTGTTGTAGTTCGGTACAAAACCCTTCTTATAGAGGGGCTCTTTCACGAGATCTACCTCTTTGAATGGTATATTACGATAATTGACACAAGGTCACTTTATGAGCCTTCCGTCCATGAAATAAGGTTGGCTACTGGCGTATCTCAGAAATTCCTCGACGTCCACCTTGAAATCATCCGTCAAACCAATCTTGCTCTCACCACTAGAATATCACATATTAGCGACGCCATAAAACGTCGCTAAAATGTAGGCAAACGTTGCTAAAAGTTGTCAGCGACGTATTTTGCGACGTTTTCATGCTTGTCGCATTACTCCAAGTCAATGACAGCAAAAATGTCAAAAAATGTCGCTGCTACGACATTTTCCAACGACGTGGACACGTCGCCAATTTGGCAATGTTTACCGACATGTTGTCAAAATTTTAGCGACACAAAGACAGTCATTAAACGTCGATAGAAGTTGCAGGAGTTAGCGACATTTTGGCAACGTCTACCGACATTTAACGACTTCTTCACACGACGCTGACTGTCGGTGATATTCTGTAAATTTAGTGACGCTAAACGACTACTGTTGATGTTTAGCGACGTCATTGTAGTCGCTAAGCGTCGCTAACCTGCAGGAGTCATCGACGCTTAGCGACTACTTCTCGCGTCGCTAAGCGTCGAAAACAGTCGCTAAACGTCGCTAAATTTGCAAAAAAGAAAACAGAATGACATATTCTGCTAGTGTGGTATATCCCTGCAGTTTAATAATTAACAATTAATATGAAAAGATTCGGAGCAACCCTCCGTTGAATTCCTTGGGTTCTCCGACCCATTCAGTGGAACACTCAACACCAGTAAATTCACATACTTTTAAAACAAATAATAAAATAAAATATGAAGGAAATTGCACATTAGAATTACAAATCCAGTCTGAAAAAATATCTACGCAAATAAGTGCAATAAATATCAACCTAAATAAGTCTACACACAAGCAACCAATAAAGTCTCAAAGATTCAACAAATGTATAATATTCAAACCCAATATCATGGGTATACACACAAATAACCACTCTACACATAAACAATCAATAAACAGTCCTAATTATGACTATTACGGAGCTGGAGGAGGGGCACTGCCATATATCAGGGATAAAAACAACTCATATTGTTCCCGTGATATCGACACCGACATCGATGAAGGCTGTGACGTCGGTGGAGTCGATGTCGATGAAGAGGGCAGTGACATCGGTAGAGTCGGAGATGATGAAGGCGCACCCGGAGAACGTGTCTGCTCCAACGCTGCTAGTCGCTGGTTGTATGAATCTATGGTAGATAACAGCCTCGTACTGCTATCAATTATCGAATCCTGCATCATCGTTACCCTCTCGCCCATGGAAAGCAATGATGCCTGCAGCTCCGTCACGCTGCGCTGGGTTGACGCTCTAAGATCAGTAATGCCACGCTCTGTCCTCTTAATCATATCCATCAGCTTCATGATGCTGCGCTCGAGCGTATCTAATCGTGCTATAAGTATGGCATCGTCCGTCTACGGCTGAGACTGGGGCTGCTCCTGGATCCTTCACAGTATCTCGTCACAGAGAGAATTAATTCGATGATCAACGATCTGCTGGACTCCGACAGACTCCTGCGAGGTCTGTAGGCAATGCACACTTGCAGCGGAGGCCCTAGAGGACTGTGTCGCAACTAGGGTGCCATAGGATCCCATACCTTAGTACGTACACCAATGGTGGTCACCCACAGCTCATTCTCCGACGGAGCTGGAGCGGACTGCAAGGAAGTACCAGCCTCTCCCGCTGCAGATGCACTAGCAGCTCCCCACTCGCGAAGCTTAAGATACGCGGCCTAGAAAAGTATAGATACTCTATAATTGCTAATGTCTAATGCACTTATTATTACGAACTACATGAATATGTATTTGCATATTTCCTAAGTTATATTAAAATTAACACAAATGATTAAAATTAACATAAAGTATTGTAATACTTATATAGGTCTGCTCAACCCTCTCGTCAATAAGCTTTCTACCCTTCCGATGGGTGGCCAGGGAGATGGTCACCATGTTGGCTCATCCCTCCTGACCTGTTAAAAATATATTATTTAGTATTATTTATGAAATTTATCAGACTTGTATTAAAATAATATTTCTGAAATAAAAAATATACCAAACGACGAAAATATTTCGTCATCGGGATCGACCCAATGCATCAATTTGATGCCTTCTGCCAAGCTGCCTTGGCCTTCTCAGACCTTTCCTTGTAGCGAGGCACGTCGAACCTAGCCTTCATCGTAGTCCACTGATCAGGAGTGATCTAACCTTGGATCGGCTTTCCAGTATGATCAAGAGCTTTCTGGTCATTAATAGCATCGTGGATCAGCTTGGTGGCGACGACAGGAAACACCTCCTTGATCAACTCGGCCCGGTGCGGTGGATAGAAATATGTTTGCTAGAAGAAGTAATTTAGTTAGTTATATAATATACATAAATAAGATGATTCATATTAAAACCAACTATACTTTTACCTTGAACTGCGCAAACCAGAAGGCCTTCCTATCATCCAGTGCATCAGAGTAGTTTATCCAAGGGCCACCATAATTGTACCTCAGAAAGTGGCCCAGGCGTCTCTGTACCGAAGAGGGACGATATCTATACAAAGGTAATTATATTCATGAAAAAATGAATTTATTCTGAATAAAGAAACAAACGATATATATGATGATAAACCAAAACACTTACTTTGTACCGTCGGCCCAGATCTCCGTTCTCGTCTCCTTCGGAGGTGCGCACGGAGGATCTCGCTGATACTGATCCGGCGTTGGCTCAGCCTCCTCCATCTGCTCATCTGTCTCCATCGTTGTCTCAGCAGGAGGAACGCTAGACGAGGGAGGAGTATCAGGCCTGTAACTACTCATCCCAGGAGTGCAGCCACGTAACGTCGTGGCAGTCGAAGATATGGCTGGTCGACACACTAGAGTACTCAGTGTCGAGGATCCAGAACCAGTAGAAAGTACTGAAGAAGAACCCTGTCCATGTCAGGACCTGCCGAATGATCTGCGTCGTTCTGTCATATCTGATAACAATATATGATAATACAACAAATAAACAGATATATAGTAAATTCTATAGTCAAAAATATGAAAGTACATTCTTCAAAAAATTAAAGTCCAGATAATAACCAAAACAGATAATAACTAAGTCTACAGAATAAACAAGTCTACATAATAACAAAATGAAACTATATCTCTCTCAATCATCTTCAGAAAATTCATCTTGTTCGTCTTCCTCTTCCTCCTCTTCTTCACTTTCATCTTCGCCTTCGTCTTCATCTTCCTCTTCGGATAATTCTACTTCTTCTATATTATTAGTCGTGTAATGAGTAACTTCCGTGGAGTCCACATCTACAATATTTGTCACAAGAGGTAGCTCGTCCTCCTGATAAGCTTTTTCGTCAACGTCAAAGGTATCTCTAGCTTTAATCTTGCATACAGCCCACCAGTCTGACCTCGTTGTTCTCTGTCTCGGATAAGCTGTGAAGTACATGAGTTGAGCCTGACTTAATAGGACAAATGGTTCATAGCCTTGATATCTACGCTTGTCGTTTATATCCACAAGACCATGCTTGTCAATTTTCCAACCTTGATTTTCAATCGGATTGAACCATTCACACTTGAACAACACGATCTTAGCAGGTTCTCTGCCATAATTATATGTCAACTCCACATTCTCTCGCATGATGCGAAAGAAATCATTACCTGGATAGACGTCTTTGTAATTCGAAGATTTGAAACAACTATTTTTCGTGGAATCAATATCCAGGAAGCTGTCTCTGATCGAAGCATTTGTCGACTTGAACCTAAAACCATTTTGTCATGTCCTAGAACTAAAATACTAGAGAGCGGGGGACAGACACAACTAGCTACATATATTGAAGTGCAACCCACCTCGCAATACGGTCACGGCTGTCTAGATACAAGAAGGTTAAACTACAAACCATCGATCTCTATGGTCAAGAACAAGCCTAGTGTCTCAATCTCAAGTAAGCAAATAAATGTAGAAGATGTTAGATCATTAGACATACAAAGTAAGGCATCCCAAACATTACATATTCAGATGATCATGAAGCTAGTCATACAAAGTGTGAGACTAGCAAGAGTTAAGTCATACATGATCAACCCTAGGATTTGTCAATCATGTTACAGCCCTTAGGTAAACAGAAATTTAGTTTCAACACGAGCTAACACTTACTCAGTGGCTAAATGTCTCAAAAGAATAATTTACAATAGAGTGAGAGAGCAAAATAAGAAGCCTACTCGTTGCCAGGATTACGTCTGGTATTCACCATCTGGCTGATAAGCAGGAAGATCCTCAGGTATCACTCCAAAATCTGGCCATATAAAACCAGCTGGGTCAGACCCTAAAAAAGCAAGTGCCACAAGGGAGGCTTCATTCAGGAACTAAAACTAGCAGATAATAAATAGAAGAATAAATAAATAAACATGCTTAAATGACAAGAAGACAGGGTTAGAATAAAATAATAGCTTGCACTAAGAAAAATAAGAGACAAAATATAATTTTCATGCTTATCACGAACAAGCATTCAGGCACGGCCAATCAAGTCCTATGGCTTGCTATCATTAGCTAACTAGGGTTATCACAGGCTTAGTTACTAGCAAAATGCAGTTAAGATGTTCTCGCAGTCGCAGGCCCTGCAGCTATCTAGGTTATCCAAGCAAGGTGATTTATATGAGTTTCAAGAGTTATCAAGATTACTGGTGTACTTTCAGTACTTATATTTTTAAGAATTGCCCCATATGATAGTGGACTGAAAATGTGCCCTACTCGTTGGCAGACTACAAGTCCCTCAGGTGTGGCTGGGATAACGGGATCGCCTGTAACTGGGAAAAATCTTTCTATATGAACTACTTGATCAATCTAGTCATTAACCTAGTCAGATTCATTGTAAAATCCTGACCGTGGTAACCAGGAATCCATGTCCTAGACATGATGCAAGACGAGACAGGTAGCTTGTACAGACACAATCAAGAAAGTCAACCACGGTGTCAAAATAAGAGTTACTTAGCAAGTCAGGGTAGCTATCGCAACAGCGTTCAAGATTTCATGTCATGTTAGATTCACTTATCAAGAGTGCGCTTCAATGGGCCACTATCAAGAATTATCATATCAAGTTTGCTTGTTAAGAGTGCACCTCAACCGGCCACTAAAGGAGTTATCATGTCGTATTTATGTCAAGTTCTGATTCTTAGCCAAGAATTATCATAGAAATATATGACAAGAAAATTTGGCAAGAAAGGGTGCATGGGTCAAAGGCGCTGTATGACAAATGGTGCCAGGGGATAAGGAGTTGCAAGTGGCAAATGGTGCCAAATGCTGCCAAGGTAGGTTTCGCCAAGCTAAGTTGTGCCAAGCTAGGTTGCGCCAATCTAGGTTGTGCCAAGCCAGGTTGTGCCAAGCTAGGTCGCGCCAAGCTAGGTTGTGCCAAGCCAGGTTGTGCCAAGCTAGGTTGTGCCAAGCCAGGTTGCGCCAAGCTAGGTTGCGCCAAGCTTGGTTGAGCAAAGCCAGGTTGTGCCAAGCGAGGTTGCGCCAAGCGAGGTTGTGCGAAGCCAGGTTGCGCCAAGCTAGGTTATGCAAGCCATTTTGTTCCAAGCTAGGTTGCTCCTAGCCAGGTTGTGCCAAGCTAGGTTGCGCCAAGCTAGGTTATGCCAAGCCAGGTTGCGCCAAGCCAGGTTGCACCAAGCTATGTTGTGCCAAGCTAGGTTTTGCCAAGCCAGGTTGTGCCAAGCTAGGTTGCGCCAAGGCAGGTTGTACCACGCAAGGTTGCGCCAAGCTAGGTTGTGCCAAGCCAGTTGCGCCAAGCTAGGTTGCGCCAAACTAGGTTGTGCCAAGCTAGGTTGCGCCAAGCTAGGTTGTGCCAAGCTAGGTTGTGCCAAGCCAGGTTATGCCAAGCTAGATTGCGCCATGCTAGGTTGTGCCAAGCCAGGTTGTGCCAAGCTAGGTTGCGCCAAGATAGGTTGTGCCAAGCCATGTTGCGCCAAGCTAGGTTGTGTCAAGCTAGGTTGTGCCAAGCTAGGTTGCGCCAAGCTAGGTTATGCCAAGCCAGGTTGTGCCAAGCTAGGTTGCACCAAGCTAGGTTGCGCCAAGCTAGGTTGTGCCAAGCTATATTGTGCCAAAATGCGCACAACCTAGATGGCGCAGTGCTAAAAAGTGCACGGGCACGCTGTTCATCTTCTCCAACCAGCATAAAAATGCTTGGTTGAACCCATGAACTTCAAAAGTCCATAACTCCCTCAAGATAAATCGAAAATTAACTTTTCAAATGTCAAAATTGGGTAGAACAAAATTTCCTACGACATGAAGCAACTAGTTTTTGAAAATACCAAGTTTCAGTAGATCAAAACCATAAGAAACTGAAAAAGATTAAAACTTAGATCTACAAAAATCCTACCATCAAAACCAAAACCTCCAAGCTCTAAAGAGACTTAGAATCTAGTAAGAAAGGGAATAGAACAATAAAATGGAGGTCTATCTTGAAGCAAGTTGTACTTGCCTAGGGCTCTTGGGTGTAGGTGGGAGGAATTATGGAGAAGAAGAAAGAAATAAATGAAGAAGTTATGGAGGAGAGCGTGGAGTTGACTTATAAATCAACCCCTTCTCATCTCAAACCAAAATAAACCAAACCAAGCCATGTTGAACCAAGTTGAACCAAAATCAAGTCAAGATTAAACCAAGGCTAAGCCAAGCTAGACAAGTCAAAATATAGGCCACCTGTCAAATATCAGAAATCCGTATACATATCCTGAAAAATACGTATAACGGAAAATGAGAGTGACAACTCTACCCACCTTAAAAGAATTCTGTCTTCAAAATTTAATCAAGAGACTACAGATGTCGGGGCAAGCTACACTAACTACAGGCAATCTACGACTAGCAATTAATCAAGCAATCATTCTTGCAAGCAAGGAGTTAAGAGCATAAGGCATAAAGAAGACATTATACTGCATGAGTCAAACAAGTATGGATATTGCGATCGGATATCATCCTCACGTTCCCAAGTTGACTCACCCAAAGAGTGATGATCCCAAGCAACACGGACTAACTTAATAGTCTTGTTCTTGAGTACCTTCTCTCTTCGGTCCAATATAGATACGGGTATTTTCTCATACGAAAGGTTGGTACCAACAACCAATTCTGAATGATTAAGGATATGGCTCAGATCTGGGATATACCATCATAATTGGGATACATGGAATGCGTCATGTATCTCACGTAATAACGACGAAAGAGCGAGATGATAGGACACATCGCCTACTCGCTCGAGAATATCAAACAGCCCTATATACCTAGGACTATGTTTTTCCCATACGTCGAATCGAATGACGCTACGGGTAGGCGATATCTTAAGGAATACATGGTCGTCGATAGAAAACTCAAGAGGACGCCGATGAGAATCGGCCCAATAATGTTGACGATCTTGTACAACTCGAAGATGATCTCTAACTTGTCTGACCACCTCGATAGTCTGAGTAACCATTTTTGGACCAAGCATCTACCTCTCGCCTATATCGTCCCAGGCTAAAGGTGATCTGCATTTTCTACCATACAGTACCTCAAATGGTGTCATCTGGATATTGGCCTGGAAACTGTTATTGCTATTATTGTAAGAGAATTCCACTAGGTGCAGGTGATCTTTCCACAAATCATCGAATTTAAATGTACAGAATCGTAACATATCCTCAAGATTTTGAATCGTGTGCTCCGACTAGCCATCTGTCTGCGGATTATAAGCTGAACTAAACTTGAGATGAGTTCAAAAACTCTCCTGAAGACTCTTCCAAAAGTATGATATAAACCTTGAATCTCTATCGGACACGATACTGACTGAAACTCCATACAATCTGACTATCTGTCTAAGATATATCTCTGCAAGTTGATCCGTTCACTGGCCAATTCTGAAAAGGAGAAAGTGAGCTACCTTCGTGAGCCGATCAACTATAACCCAGATAGCATCTCTCCCAGCTAGAGATTTAGGTAATCCAGTTACAAAATCTATGGTAATATGCTCCCATTTCTATTCTAGGATCGATAAATGTTGAAGAAGTCCAGCTGGTCTCTGATGTTCAGCTTTAATTTGTTGACAAACTAAACAACGAGAGACAAACTGGGCTATCTCCCTCTTCATGCCATTTCACCAAAAATGTTGGCGAATATCACGATACATCTTCGTGCCACCGGGATGAATTGAATACTGCAAACCGTGAGCCTCTGCCATGATCTCCTGTCTGAAGTTACCACTGGGTACACAAAGATGTCTTCCATGTCGGAGTGTGCTGTCTTTATGAATTCATAACTCTGCTCTCCGTCCTGCTTCACATTCTGCCCTAAGCCGCTGAAGATTAGAATCCGATGACTGTGCTATCTTGATCCTCTCAACTATACTGGACTGAACTTGCATACTGGCCATCAATGCCATATTAGTAGGAAGAAGTATCTCTATTTCCATCTTCTGAAGATCTACTAATAACTCTAGCTGTGCTGTTAGAAAATAAGCTCATGCTCTTCTACTCAACGCATCTGCAACTACGTTGGCCTTTCCAGGATGATACTGCAGGTTGATGTCATAATCCACCAATAACTCTAGCCATCTTCTCTAACGCATGTTAAGATTCTTTTGGGTAAACACATACTTAAGACTCTTGTGGTCGGTGAAAATCTCTACTCGATCTCCATACAAGTAATGCCTCCAAAGCTTAAGGGCGAAAACTACCGTTGCTAACTCCAAGTCATGGGTTAGATAATTTCCCTCATGATCATGAAGTTGGCGTGATGCATAAGCTACTACCTTGCCATGCTGCATCAATACGCATCCCAATCCTCTGCCTGAAGCATCACAATAAACTAAAAATTCTCAAGTTCCTTCTAAAAGTGTGAGAATGGTGCCGTCATCAATCATTGCTTTAACTTCTCGAATGAATTCTGACACTCTACTGTCCAAGCAAACTGCACATCCTTGCGGGTCAACTGCGTCAATGGTGCTGAAATCCGAGCAAAGTCTGACATAAATTGTTGGTAATAGCCAGCCAATCCTAGGAAACTGCGAACTTCTGCGGCGGTGCTAGATACTGGCCATGTCTCTATAGCCAGTATCTTTTGGGGTACACTTCCACTCTACCTCTGGTGATGATGTGACCTAAGTATGAAATACGATCAAGCCAAAATTCATACTTATTGAACTTCATGTACAACTGGTGCTCTCTGAGAATCTGAAGGACTATTTGGAGATGCTGCTCATGCTCTGCTTCTTTTTACTGTAGACTAAGATGTTGTCTATGAACACTATCATGAACTGATCCAAATAGGGCATGAATATGTGATTCATGATATCCATAAATACTGTTGGCGTATTGGTCGCTCCGAATGGCATAACGAGAAACTTCCAATGTCCATACTAGATTTGAATGTTATCTTTGGGTTATCTTGCTCTCTGACTCTGATCTGATGGTACCCCGACCGCAAGTCAATCTTCGAAAATACTGCTGCCCTACTGAGTTGATCGAACAAGTCATCTATCCTTGGTAGAGGATATATGTTCTTGATTATTATAGAATTCAAGGTACGATAATTAACACATAATCTTGACGTACCATCCATCTTCTTTACAAGAAGCATCGGGGCTCCCCAAGGTGATCCACTAGCACGAATGAATTCCTTGGTTCTGAGTTCTTCAATCATCTTGTACAGGATTTCCAACTCTGATGGTGCCATTCTATAGACTCTCTCTGATATTGGTGGCGTCCCGGGAATCAAACCAATGGTGAACTCTATCTCTCTCTCTTGCGACATGTCTGGGAGCTCTTCGAGAAATACATCAAGAAATTCTTTTACTACTCTGGAAAATTGAACTACTGTTGCTACCGCCATCTGTAAGACTGGTGGAGAAGGCTCTACTTCGCCTCTAGAAAATGAAAACTCTTCTTCGCTGGGAATACCAAAAATAATCCTGCCAATATGGTAGTCTATTTTTGCGTATTGATCCTTCAACCAATCTATTCCTAGGACCACATCATAGTCGACCATCGGAAATTCTATCAAACTAGCGAAAAACTTGCTACCGCTAACTACGATTCGACACTAGAAAATGACTCTATTTACTCCCACAAGGCCATTACCAGTAAGTATATTGAGCCTTATTGACAATGACTCGGGCTCCAGTCCTATCTATGTAGCAAATCGTGCAGACATAAATGAATGCGATGCACCCGAATCAAATAATACTGATAATAAAAAAGAGTTGACGAGAAGGGTACATGTCACCACCTCACCTGATTCCAATTCTTCTGCCACGTTCAGAGCCATAGCTTGACCCTATCCTCTTGGTGCTGGTCCCCTGTACTGGTGACCTCTCTGTCTGTTCCAAATCTGAGCTTGGGCTAGAGCATATTATTGAGCCTGAGGCGATAACGGCCTCGAAGGATGGTACTGATGATGTTGCTGCTACACTGGTGCTTGTGCCCTAATCGATGGACTGGTTAGGGTTGATAAGATGAACTGGCTCTATGCGGACAGAAACCAATTTTGTGATCCGGTGTCCCACAAGCCAAGCACAACCCCTGTGCCCTGCGACACTCTGAAACCATATGCCCAGGCTTCCCACAATGAGTGCAGCCCATTATAGAAGACTACTTCTGCCTCTGTTGTTGAGGGTACGTCGGTGTCGAGTACTGAACCGACAAAACTGTGGTCACCCTCCTAGGAGCTCCAATGGTCAAAGTCCTAGCTGTCGGGGCTGGTGTTGATGACTGGGACAACTGTCCATGAGACCTCTTCCGTCCTCCAGTTCGATCTACTATCCTCTGGGAGGTATATTCATGCCTCCTAGATGCTCTCAAAATAACATCAAAGGTCTGGTGCTCAAACTGTTCCACTGCGAGAACAATCTCTAGGTGGAGTCCATGCTAGAATCGTTGCGCTCGGTACAATTCGGTCGCCACCAAGGTGGAAGCAAATCGATTGTGCCTAGAAAACTCGGTCGCATATCCATCGACCGTATAACTCCTCTTTCCGAAATTTTGTGATATATTTTTTTTATTTTTTATTTGATTAGTTTATATTTAATTTTTCTATGATCATAGGAGTTGTGACTAAGACCACAGGTAATTTATGACCATCTTGTGGTCACATGATCTCTAGATAGAGTTTATAAGCATGCTATAGCTATATTATATTTTTCTATGATTTTTAGACAATTTTAGAGATTTATTTATTAAAGATATATTTATTTTATTGACTTTTATGAATTACTATATGGTCATTTGGGACTATTTTGAGAAAAGTTATTCGTGTTTAGGTTCTAGGAGGTTAGAAATATTTTCTAGAATTTTCTAAAAAATTTCTAGAATTTTTTTAGAATTTTTGGGAATTTTTATATAATTAAAACCTATTGAAATTATATTTTATAGGCTTTGGGAATTTACTGTGAGGTAACATAATGATATATTGTGTTAAAATATTTTACTTAGATTCTAGACACTTGAAAATATTTTTTAGAATTTTCTAGAATTTTTCGGGATTTTTCTGCAATTTATTTTGATTTATTTGAGCTTAAAATGATTTTTAAATGATTTTTTGAATTAAAATAATTAATTATCCAGAAATTCACCCGGAGGGGCCCACCTGTCGGCACCCAGGCTGAACCGCCTCTCTCTCTCTCCTATATATATATTATTATAATCGAAACCCTAATTAAATTTCAGCCGCCTTTTTTAGAGAGAGTTCTAGTAGAGATCTCGACTTCCCGGAGCGATTCCTGCCAACTTCGACATGCTTTTCATGTCTAGTTTTTTTGTTGAATTCGTATCGAGGTAAGCTTTCTGAATATATAATTTATTTTTTTAGATATTATTCCTAAATTTTTGGAAAATTCGTAGAGTGTCGGTTGTCCAAAATTTGACACGTTTCGATGTTTTCGAGATTCCGGGAGAACCAGAAATCGAAATCACGAATCGTTTGAAGTTTCAGAAAGCAAAAATGGAGCTCTACGATATATATTTTTTCTAGGAATTATTTCATTCATCTATTATTTTATTTATTCTGTTGAACTCAGAATTGATCGGTTGATCACCGTTTTGGTCACGATTAGCCATAACGGCAATATCTTTTGACCAAAGCGTGATTTTGTGGCACGGTTGATTCCAGCACACTCGTGGCGCTAAAATCTACCAAGATGAACTTCAAAATCTAGAGTTCATAACATTTGACTAGATAGTCAACGGTACGTCTCAATTTGTGTGCCATGGTTTCCAAAATTGGGAAACACGACTTTGATGGCCAAACTTGCATGTTTAGATTATATTCAAATTATTATTAGGTTAAATTAGGGTTTTAAGTAAATTATTCCAGAATTAATTATTAATAGATTAGTAACCCAACTAGCCACTATTCCATGAATTTAGAACTAGTACATTAGAATTGATTTATAGTTTTCGTGCACGGTTCATTGTGCGATATGTGTTATAGGTTGATAGCTCCTAGATCGGCATCCTCTTATCCTCGACTTGTGACTACAATTTGTGCAAGGACCACAGGCAAGATACCTTGCCTCTCTCTACAGTTTATTTACATGCATATTTCTATTATTATATAGTTTTACTAATTGATTATTTACATGAGATTTGTATATTGTGCATGCTAGTATAGATATAGTTCTTATTCATAGTTAATTTTGTAGTTCATATTGTATTAGTTTTCTCGTGTATCGTGATTGGGTCGTGTCGTATCATCATCTGTACTTGGAATGAGTCGCATCGTGTCATAGGATGAATAAGTCATAACAGAACTTATGTACCTTGAATTCTTGAAGCAAACCTGCGAGTCCCCACTAGGGCGAGAGTTAGTAGTTATCTATATCTTGATTTCTGAAGCTAACCTACGAGTCCACACTAGGGTCGAGGGTTAGTAGATATCTGTCCGCACCTGCGAGTCCACACTAGGGGCGAAGGTGACTTCCTGAAACTAACCTACGAGTCCACAGTAGGGACGAGGGTTAGTAGTTATCTGTTCTGCACCTGCGAGTCCACACTCGGGACGAGGGTGTTGACTTGACTTGCACCAGAGAGTTCACACTCGGGACGAGGGTTAGTACTAACCAGAGAGTCCACACTCAGAACGAGGGTTAGTGATTAGTTCAAACCTGCGAGTCCACTCGGGGCGAGGGTTTGGTATTCCATTGATCTCGTGTTCGCTTGTTCATTCAGCAGTTCAGTTACGTATAGTTGTTCTTGTATTCCAGTTCATAGTCACCAGTCAGTAGCTACTTGTCGTTTGTCACTTGTTAGCAGTTTAGTCGTAGTCTCTTGCCATGTTAAGTGTCGTTCCTTGTTATATTATGTTTATATATTATCATGCATAATTAAACTGCTAGATAGACATGTTTATATGTAACTTGCTATGTCCTCTGAAGACCTGATGATCTCTTCAGGTTTAGCGATTGCATAGAGTTAATGGCAGAGCGGGATGGTAGATGATTATGATACATGTCTCAAGTATTTGTTAGTGATTTTATATTGTTATCCTTTCGTGCTTTTTATTCCTTATCATGAGATATTCTGCTTATTGATTTAGTTTAGAGACTCTTGTTATATTCTTTGGAGTCTTATCGGACAAATATGCTAGTGGGCTGCAGACCACGACCCATAGTGTTCATTCATGTTTCATATTCTTATTGTGGATTGAGATATAGATTGTTTAGCCATGATTTGGCAGTATACCATAGCCTTGACACGTTTACGTATTCGAGTCGGGCTGCTTGCTCATGTGCTTGCATCCCAAAAGCGGGTGCGGGTTGTGACAAGTTTTTTGGTGGCCCATGCAGGTCAGAGCATATCGTATCGGTTACGTAACTGTACTGATACGAGCCTGCGAATATGACTAAACCTTGGAAATCTCAATCCACCCTGCCTTAAAAATTCTCTTAGAAATTTCTCTACCTCCTTTGAAATCTCGTATTCGTTCTCGATTATTCTCCCTTGCCCTCCCGTACTATTGATTCTCGTCCCTTTCTATTTCGGGGTAATGAATGATCGTGCTGTCTAGAATTCATCGGAGATTCCTAAGTTATTGTATAATATTGCTTGACTATAGAATATTAGGTTGTTTATAGATATGAGGGATTATAGATGCCATACGCCCTAGATATCTGTTGGTAGAATCGTTAGCAATTAGTTAGAAGGTTGTAAGATTTTAGTGATCGTGTTTTGAGGAGTAGTGTGACCAAAGGTGGGTAGAAGTCCTCAAGTATTCCGAGTTATAAAAAGACTAGAGAAGGTCATAAAATATTTTTGAGAAATTAAATTTGAGGAGATTAAGGTAATAGTAGACTTTGATTTTTAAGGAATAGTTATGAATTAGAATTTCGAGGACGAAATTATTTTTAAGGTGGGTAGCTTTGTAACCCCTCTTCCCAAAATTTTGTGATATATTTTTATTTTTTATTTGATTTGTTTACATTTAATTTTTCTATGATCATAGGAGTTGTGACTAAGCCCACAGGTGATTTATGACCATCTTGTGGTCACATGATCTCTAGATAGGGTTTATAAGCATGCTATAGCTATATTATATTTTCCTATGATTTTTAGACATTTTTAGAGATTTATTTATTAAAGATATATTTATTTTATTAACTTTCATGAATTACTATAAGGTCATTTGCGACTATTTTGAGACAAGTTATTTTTATTTTGGTTCTAAGAGGTTAGAAATATTTTTTAGAATTTTCTAAAAATTTTCTAGAATTTTTGGGAATTTTTGTATAATTAAAACCTATAGAAATTATATTTTATAGGCTTTGGAAATTTACTGTAAGGTCACACAATGATATTTTGTGTTAAAATATTTTATTTAGATTCTAGACACTTAGAAATATTTTCTAGAATTTTCTAGAATTTTTCTGGATTTTTCTGCAATTTATTTGGACTTAAAATAATTTTTAAATAATTTTTTGAATTAAAATAATTAATTACCCAGATATTCACCCAGAGGGGGCCCACCTATCGGCGCCCAGGCTAAATCGCCTCTCTCTCTCTCCTATATATATTATTATATTCGAAACCCTAATTAAATTTCAGCCGTCTTTTTGAGAGAGAGTTCTAGTAGAGATCTCGACTTCCCGAAGCGATTCCTGCCAACTCCGATGTGCTTTTCGTGTGCCATTTTTTTTGGATTCGTATCGAGGTAAGCTTTCTGAGTATGTAATTTATTTTCGTAGATAATATTCCAAAAATTTTAGAAAATTCGTAGAGTGTCGGTTGTCCAAAATTTGACACGTTTCGATGTTTTCGAGATTTCGGGAGAACCAGAAATCGAAATCATGAACCGTTTGAAGTTTCGGAAAGCTAAACAGAGCTCTACGACATATATTTTTTATAGAAATTATTTCGTTCATCTAGTATTTTATTTATTCTGTTGAACTCGGAATTGATCGGTTGATCACCGTTTTGGTCACGATTAGCCATAACGGCGATATCTTTTGACCAAAGCGTGATTTTGCGCCTCGATTGATTCCAGCGCACTCGTGGCACTGAAATCTACCAAGGTGCACTTTCCAAATTAGAGTTCACAGTATTTGACTAGATAGTCAACGGTACGTCTCGATTTACGTGCCATGGTTTCCAAAATTGGAAAACACGACTTTGATGACCAAACTTGCATGTTTAGATTATATTCAGATTATTATTAGGTTAAATTAGGTTTTTAAGTGAATTATTATAGAATTAAATATTATCAGATTAGTAACCCAACTAGCCACTATTCAATGAATTTAGAACTAGAACATTAGAAATGATTTATACTTTTCGTGCACGGTTCATGGTGCGATATGTGTTATAGGTTGACAGCTCCTAGATCGGCATCCTCTCATCCTCGACTTGTGACTACGGTTTGTGCAAGGACCACATGCAAGATACCTTGCCTCCTTCTAAAGTTTATTTACATGCATATTTCTATTATTATATAGTTTTACTAGTTGATTATTTACATGAGATTTGTATATTGTGCATGCTAGTATAGATATAGTTCTTATTCATAGTTAATTTTGTAGTTCATATTGGATTAGTTTTCTCGTGTATCATGATTGGGTCGTGTCGTATCATCACCTGTACTTGAACTGAGTCGCATCGTGTCATAGGATGAATAAGTAATAACAGAACTGCTGTACCTTGAATTCTTGAAGCTAACCTGCGAGTCCACACTAGGGGCGAGGGTTAGTATTTATCTGTATCTTGATTCCTGAAGCTTACCTACGAGTCCACAATAGGGCGAGGGTTAGTAGATATCTGTCCGCACCTGCTAGTTCACACTAGGGGCGAAGGTGACTTCCTGAAGCTAACCTGCGAGTCCACACTAGGGGCGAGGGTTAGTAGTTATCTGTTCCACACTTGTGAGTCCACACTCGGAACGAGGGTGTTGACTTGACTTGCACCAGAGAGTCCACACTCGGGACGAGGGTTAGTACTAACTAGAGAGTCCATACTAGGGACGAGGGTTAGTGATTAGTTCAAACCTGCGAGTCCACTCGGGGCGAGGGTTTGGTATTCCATTGATCTCGTGTTCACTTGTTCATTCAGCAGTTCAGTTACGTATAGTTGTTCTTGTATTCCAGTTCATAGTCACCAGTCAGTAGCCACTTGTCGTTAGTCATTTGTTAGCAGTTTGGTCGTAGTCTCTTGCCATGTTAAGTGTCGTTCCTTGTTATATCATGTTTATATATTATCATGCATGATTAAACTGCTAGATAGGCATGTTTATATGTATCTTGCTATGTCCTCTAAGGACCTGATGATCTCTTCAGGTTTTGCGATTGCATGGAGTTATTGGCAAAGCGGGATGGTAGATGATTGTGATACTTGTCTCAAGTATTTGTTAGTGATATTACATTGTTATCCTTTCGTGCTTTTCATTCCTTATCATGCGATATTATGCTTATTGATTCAGTTTAGAGACTCTTGTTATATTCTTTGGAGTCTTATCGGACATATATGTTAGTGGGCTGCAGACCACGACCCATAGTGTTCGTTCATGTTTCGTATTCTTATTGTGGATTAAGATATAAATTGTTTAGCCATGATTTGGCAGTATACCATAGCCTTGACAGCGTTTACGTATTCGAGTCGGGCTGGAGTTCGCTTGATGCGTAGCTGGCTTGCTCACGTGCTTGCATCTGAAAAGCGGGTACGGGTCGTGACAGACCGTCCTTCCCATCTGCTTGAGATTGCTGAACCTTGTTTGCAGATCATACCGAGCTACTGCATCAAAGTACTTCGTTTGGAACTTGTCTCTGAATACAACCCACAAGACAGGTGTCGCCAATCTAACTGCTTGTATCGCCCAACAACTGCGTGCTAAGTCCAATAATTACAGGCGCATAATGCCACCTTCTCTTCCTCTGGAGTCCTAGTTGCCTCCAGAATAACCTCTATATCCTGTAGCAAAGCATCAGCGGCAATAGCATTTTCACTGTCGTCAAAGAAATGAGGGTTCAGACGCTTGAAGCTGTTAGCCGCATTGTTCCCTTGATAACCAACTTTGCCAATGGCATCTTGTACTGTCTGCTGCAGGGCATCGCCCCGACAATCTTGTGATGCAAGAAAGTCTCAGATAAGTCCCATCAGGGTTCTATTGTCAGGCTCTGTAGGCTGGACTGGCTAAACTAGCGGGTCTTGCTCCCCAGAAGGTATGACTCGGGAGGCTCCCTGAGTGCTGGGTTTAGTCCCCAGTTGCGGCTGGTTTACTTGTTGGGCTCCATCCGGCTGATTGGTAGGACCAGGAATACTGCTATTGAAGAAAATAACATGAGGAACAATAAGGAAGGACCAAGATAGATCAAGGATAAAGCACCTTATCAGGCCAAGATTCAGGAAGATTAAAAAGCACGAGTAGAGATCAAGGGCAAATGTTGATTGAGACATCTACTCGGTAAAACCCTCACACATTCTTGATTTATAAGACCTGCATGGGCCACCACTTAAATCGTTTCACACCCCAGAAATAGAATACTGGAGAGCGGGGGATAGACACAGCCAGCTACATACATTGAAGTACAACCCACCTCGTAATACAGTCACGACTGTCTAGATGCATGAGGGTTAAACTACAATCCATCGGTCTCTATGGTCAAGAACAAGCCTAGCGTCTCAATCTCAAGCAAGCAAATAAATGTACAAGATGTTAGATCATCAGACATACAAAGTAAGGTATCCCAAACATTACATATTCAGATGATCATGAAGCTTGCCATACAAAGTGCAAGACTAGCAAGAGTTAAGTCATGCATGATCAACCCTAGGATTTGTTAACCATGTTACAGCCCTTAGGCAAACAGAAATTTAGTTTGAACATGAGCTAACACTTGCTCAGCGGCTAAACGCCTCAAAAGAATAATTTACAATAGAGTAGGAGAGCAAAATAAGAAACCTACTCGTTGCCAGGATTACGTCTGTTGTTCCCCACCGAGCTAATAAGCAGGAAGATCCTCGGGTATCACTCCGAAATCTGGCCATACAAAACTAGTTGGATCAGACCCCAGAAAGAGCAAGTGCCACAAGGGAGGCTTCATTAAGGAACTAAAACCAACAGATAATAAATAGAAAAATAAATAAATGAACATGCTTAGATGACAAAAAGATAGGGTTAGAATAAAACAATAGCTTGCATTAGAAAAAACAAGAGACGTAATATAATTCCATGCTAATCACGAGCAAGCATTCAGGACAGGGCAATCAAGTCCTACGACTTGCTATCATTAGCTAACTAGGGTTACCACAGGCTTAGTTACTAGCAAGATACAGTTGAGATGTTCACGCGGTCACAAGCCCTGCAGCTATCAAGGTTATCCAGGCGAGGTGATTTACAAGACTTATCAAGATTACGGGTGTACTTTCAGTACTTATGTTTTCAAGAAGTGCCCCACAAGACAGTAGGCTGGAAATGTGCCCTACTCTTCGACAGGCTACAAGTCTCTCAGGTGTGGCCAGAATTACGGGATCGCCTGTAACTGGAAAAAATCTTTCTATATGAACTACTTGATCAATCTAGTCATTAACCTAGTCAGATTCATTGTGAATTCCTGACCGTGGTAACCAGGAATTCATGTCCTAGACATGATGCAAGACGAGACAGGTAGCTTGTATAGGCACAATCAAAAAAGTCAACCACGATGTCAAGACAAGAGTAACTTAGCAAGTAAGGGTACCTGTCGCAACAGCGTTCAAGATTTCATGTCATATGTTAGATTTACTTGTCAAGAGTGCGCCTCAACGGGCCACGATCAATAATTATCATGTTAATTTTGCTTGTCAAGATTGTCCCTCAACGGGCCACTAAAGGAGTTATTATGTCGTGTTCATGTCAAGTTCTGATTCTTAGCTAAGAATTATCAAAGAAACATATAACAAGAAGATTTGGCAAGAAAGGGCGCATGGGTCAAAGGTGCTGTGTGGCAAATGGTGCCAGGGGACAAGGGGTTACAATTGGCAAATGGTGCCAATCAAGCTAGGTTGTGCCAAGCTAGGTTGCACCAACCTAGGTTGTGCCAAGCTAGGTTGTGCCAAGCCAGGTTGTGCCAAGCTAGGTTGTGCGTAGCCAGGTTGTGCCAAGCTAGGTTGTGCCAAGCTAGGTTGCGCCAAGTTAGGTTGTGCCAAGCCAGGTTGTGCCAATCTAGGTTGCGCCAAGCTAGGTTGTGCCAAGCTAGGTTGTGCCAAGCTAGGTTATGCCAAGCCAGGTTGCTCCAAGCCATGTTACGCCAAGCTAGGTTATGCCAAGCTAGGTTGCACTAGGTTGCACCAAGCCAGGTTGTGCCAAGCCAGGTTGCGCCAAGCTGGGTTGTGCCAAGCCAGGTTGTGCCAAGCTAGGTTGTGCCAAGCTAGGTTGTGCCAAGCTGGGTTGTGCCAAGCCAGGTTGTGCCAAGCTAGGTTGCGCCAAGCTAGGTTGTGCCAAGCTAGGTTGTGCTGGAATACGCGCAACCTAGATGGCGTGACACTAAAAAGCGTGTGCGCACGCTGTTCATTTTCTCCAACCAGCATAAAAATGCTTGGTTGAACCCATGGACTTCAAAAGTTCATAACTCCCTCAAAATAAATCGAAAAATAACTTTTCATTGGTCAAAATTGGGTAGAATAAAATTTCCTACAATATGAAGCAACTAGTTTTCAAAAATACCATGTTTCAGTAGATCAAAACCACGAAAAACTGAAAAAAGATCAAAACTTAAATCTATAAAAATCCTACCCTCAAAACCAAAAACTCCAAGTTCTAAAAAGACTTAGAATCTAGCATCGAAGGGAATAGAACAATAAAATGGAGGTCTATCATGAAGCAAGTTGCACTTGCCTAGGGCTCTTGGGTGTAGGTGGGAGGAGTTATGGAGAAGAAGAAAGAAATAAATGAAGGTTATGGAGGAGAGAGAGTGGGGTTGACTTATATATCAACCCCTTCTCATTTTAAGCCAAAATGAACCAAACCAAGCCATGTTGAACCAAGTTGAACCAAAATCAAGTCAAGATTAAACCAAGGCTAAATCCAGCAAGACAAGTCAAAATACAGGCCACCTGTCAAATATCAGAAATCCGTATACGTATTCTAAAAAATACATATAACAAAAAACGAGAGTGACACATTAACACAGTAACTTGGCCATATTTTAACGACAGTAATTAGTCCCTTGGCAAGAGTTCTAATTGATTCAGTCTTGGGTGAAATTAGACGATCGACCTGAATACCAAAGAAGCGATAGTAAGTTATTTGTTGCACAGTTGCATTAGAAGAAAGTAATTACTGAGCTCCTTACATATACGCTCAACCCGGAAGAAAAATGACGGCTTATTTCTTGTTCTAATTATTCATCTGTTATGTAGGGTCTAACCGACCTCAACTCATCATTATATGTGCTGAAAAACAACGAAACAACCGTCTCCGTGTTTCAAACGGAAAGCCTTAGTGCGGTCCATGCAATACGGACATAAAATACGGCCATGCGTGCTCCATCCCGATAACATTCCATAGGCTGGAAAGTCATTGATGGTCCACATAGTGCTACCCGCATCTGAAAGTTCTGGTTTCTAGAAATATCGTAGGTGTTGGCACCTATCAATAGTTGTAAATACACGTCGATGTTCCTCTTCGTATTTTTCGGACCTGGGATAATAACGGTGAGGAACATATACGGAGTCTTCATGCACATCCAAGGCAGTAGATTGTACAGAGTGACGATCACAGGCCAACACGAATACTGGGAGGCAGAAAGTCTGAATGGGATAAAACTGTTGGAGGAGAGCCCCAATCTGACATTGTGCGAATCCGAAGCAAAATCTGGATACTCTCGATCAAAGTGCTTCCATGCTTCTCCATCAAATGGGTGATCCAACACTCTTTCTATCTGTTCTCGCCTGTGCCAACTCATATTTTCTGTAATCTCCTTCACCATAAACAACCTCTGCAATCGCGGCGTCAATAGCAAGTAGTGCATCAAATCGGTAGGCTTTCTTCCACCGACAGACCTTCCTCGACCACTGGCCTTGTAGCGATCAGTACCACAAAATCTATACACGTCTTCATCCTTGTCGTCGTTGTAGTACAACATGCACCTGTTGCGACATGTATCGATTTTCTCGTATCCCATCCAGAGCGATCTCACCATCCTCTTAGACCGGTAGAATTCTTTAGGCAACTTAGCACCCTCAGGCAAGATCTCTATAATCAACTCCATCAGTCGGTTGTAGCATTCTTGTGACATGTTAAAATCGGACTTGATGCTCAACAATCTTGTAGCCACCTCGAACGGTGAATGATCCTCACAACCAGGATATAATGGAGTCCTTGCATTCTCCAGCAACTCTATGAACTTTGCAGCATCGACGTTCGGTGCCTCCTCGGCTGTATCATGATTGTCCAGATTAAAACTAGGCATCGCCGCATCAAAAACCATGTTCATCCACCCATCGTCGTAAGAAGCGTAGTTGTGGACATCCACATAAGGCTCTGACTCCGATTCTAAAGCCACAAGTTCTCTGTGCACGGTCTACTGATAATAATTCGGCATAAAATCCTTCGAGTACAAATGATATGTGACTTCTACTTCTGGATGATATTTTAAGTTATGACATCTCACACACGGACACTTAATTTTGGTACCGTCCATGTACTGAGGAAACGCCTTGGCGAACTGCAGGAACTGTTGTACACCCTCTATGAATTCATCCTGCACACCGTATATGTCATCTGGATGATAATTTTACATCCACGAATGATGCCGCAGATAGTAATTCATATCCATTTGATAATAATTTTGCAAAGATAGATACACATTATTCGAGTATATTCCAAATGGATGCATAAACGCATATTCAACAAGAAGGCCCCCTTTCTGGCCCCCCTCTACTTCCCTTCTTCTCATTTGACGCTCTCAGCCTCCTATTCCGTATCATATGATTTCCACCACAACTAAAGCATAGAGAATTATAAAAATATTAATATTAACCATGGTTCACAGTATCGGTATCGATATCAGAAGTAAAAAAGTTTTCGATTGGTGGTAGGGCGAGCCAGAATCCTTTGACAGAGGATTCTCCGTCAAAGGATTGGTGGTGGGGCAAGCCAGGATTCTCCGTCAAAGGATTCTGGCTCGTCCCACAACCAATCGAAATCTTTTTACTTCTAGGATACTCTATACACTCTTGATTTCTGTCACGACCCGCACCCGCTTTTTGGGTTACGAGTGCATGTCCAAGCCCAACCTACGCCGCGGTATCAGCGATAGTAAGCTGTCTATCCCGCAATAAACAAAGTGCTCGTAAATACTAACTGCTCATTCATAGCAACTAAATTAACTTTACAAAATATAGAAGTTTTACATTTGAAGAAGAATATAAGATTTTACAATTATAAAAAACTACCACACATCTAACTATTCTCCTATGGTTTGGCCTTCGAGTCTCTATCTCCCCCTCGTATGGTCCATAGTGCAGAAGTAGACACGTCATCCACACCTATAACAACGATCCAGTCAAGAAAGGAGCAGAGTACAACCATATTACAATTAATATTGTTAGTCCAAAATAAGTTAGAACAACGAGAAACCATGATGTCAAAGAGTATATATAAATAACTAGCAAATAGATAAACTAACAGGATATGAACTAGCACTAGCTAGATATGAACTAGCAAGGTATGTACTAACAAGATATGAACTAGAACTAGAACTAGATAAAGGAAAAATAGGAACAACTATGTGTGTTCGAAATACATTTTAATACGTTAACTGCTGGGCTAATACGGCACATCATACGATGGCTATCCACAATAATAGGGTACTTCTAACTCATACGTGGGGTGTATGACTTAGTTATCCATAATAAAAATATTTGGGTTTGTTCACGTACTTACTGAGTATTTTCCCTCATGACTGTCTAACAATCAATAATGGTCAATGATACACTAAGAAGGATACAATAACTACGGTATCACAATCGTGTCTCAACAAAATATTAAGCAATGTCTCAACGGGATATCAAACAAGAAAACGATAGAGAAAACGTTATAATGAACTAAAACATAAATACAATACTGTACTTGCCTGAATTCTTACACAAACCGTAGTCACAAGTCTAGGATGAGGGGATTACCGATCTAGAATCTGTCAACCTATAACATGCATCGTACCACAAACTATGCACGAAAACCACAAGTCAATTCTAAGGTTCTAGTTCTAAATTCACGAAATAAGTGCCTAATTGGGTTACTAATCTATTTATAGTTAATTCTGTAATAAATTACTTAAAAACCTAATTTAACCTAATAATAATCTGAATATAATCAAAACATACAAGTTTGGCCATCCAATTTTGTAAATCATGGCACGCAAATCGAGGCATGTCGTTGACTATCTAGTCAAACATCGTGAACTTTAGATTTTGAAAGAGTACCTTAGTAGATTTCAGTGCCACGAGTGCGCTGGAATCAACCGTGCCGCAATGTCACGACCCGCACCCACTTTGAGGGCACGAGAACGTAACAACGCCCAGCCTACGCCGCAGTATCGGCGGTAGAACGCTGTCCTAGGTCAAACATCTAACAATATAAAGGTACATGTACAGTATATACACTCCGAATGGAGGTAACATAGCAGTATACAGTCTCAATCACATCTAAGGCAGAATGATAAAATAAAAGATAGATAGATAAATACTGGAATAAAGATCCACAGGATACAATCAGAGGGAGAGTCTAAGTGTCTACTGCCATACAAAACAGAACATCCAACTCAATACAAGTCTCTAATACTGAAAATGAAAGAATATATACAATCAGATCTCAGAAGACCGAAATAGTAAAACCTAGACTAGGGAGCCTCAGTCTCTAAGCTAGTGGATCAGGCTGGAAATCTGGGTCACACATGTCATCTACAGCTGTCACATAGTAAGTGTCTACGCAGGCCTCATCCTCATCCTCTGTAATATTTTTAACAGGTCCAGTCAGGATAGGAGCGAGTACAAAACATCTCACGCAGTTCATATCATGTTAGAAAATATAAAGCATGCAATAGAGTAAGGTACATGAAACGCTGAAAGAAGAATGTATATAAAAAATAGTAGAGATTTGATAACAGGAAATATCTACATATGATAAGTAAAAACTGTAAGCCTACTGTAATTTAGAGTACAATATGGTTATGTAAACAGTCTAGGAAAATACAATGGTAACTCCTTTGTACGTGGGTGTACAATAGACATATACAATAGTTATACAATGTTGTACAATAGGATTTGAGTACATAACCAATTCTACTTCCCCTCCCTAATCAATACACAAGGATCCACTCCTGTTACGTTATCTTGCACAATAGTGTACAATGTTATACAATAGATGTACAATATTATACAATAGATGTACAATGTTATACAATAGTTGTACAATATTATACAATAGTGTACAATGGTCTATCCCTGGGACTCATGTGATATTGAGAGTACAATATGCACAAGGAGTATACAAGGATATAGGTATTCAATAAATACAATATGGAAGTGACACGCACATCACAATATGTATCTAGTGAATACAAGGGAATAACATCCCAAAAGGAGATCCTTATAGTACCAATCCGTGATAACAATCGTGTCAGTATCAAGTACAGTAATCTAGAGCAAGAATGTAGATCCAGACAAGTATGAAACGGTCAAAGAATGTACTCGCCTGATAGCCTGAGTGTCTGAAGAGAATATACTGTCCGAGGAGTGGTGTCTGTCTCCTATAGAACAGTACAAGTCACAAGAAGTCTAAAATGGTAAAAAAAAGAAGTTCTACTATGCACTCTACATGAGTCTAGGTCAATCTAGGCCAAAGTCAACTCTTGGTCAACTTTGGTCAACCCTAGAAGTCAAACTAGGTCAAATATGGTCAAACTAGGTCCAACAAGTCTAAACTAGGTCAAACAAGTCTAAATAGCCTATTCTAGTCTAACAAGACTACGCAAGTCAAATCTAGGCTCACTAGCTAAACAAACACAACCATAGGCTAAGAGACCAGGCCATATGCCAAGGCAATACCATGCCTAAACAACCTACCAAACATCCATACATATGACACATATATATATATCTAATATATAATACACATGGATATAATTATATTCTCTAACATAGGAATACACATATATGCATATAGGCTCTTTCCTATAAGTTTAGAAATATGAACTCACACACACACAATAGGCTCAAAGTAGGGACTGATCTGTGGTGTGTTAGCTTGGACAGGTTTATGGGAAACTACTGGTTGGAATTTGAAACAGGGGGACATTACATGGCTGTGGGTTAGGGGGCCAATTGGACATGTATTTGGGCTCCTATGGCTGTCATTGATGAACTGGTTTATGGACAGTTAAGGACAAGTTTTGTGGACTGATTTGTGGACTTGTAGGACAGGTTTTAGGGACAGCATATGGGCTATTTGTAGGGTGGTTATGGGCTAACTCTATGGCCATACTAAGGCTGGTTTGGGGCTAAAAATAGAGGGTTAGATATAGGTGTTTAAGTGGACTGAATTGGCTAAGTATAGGACTGATTTTTTGGGACATGTTGGGTTATATGGCTGTCATGAAAGGGCTGAATTGGACATGCTAAGGCTGATATGGAGGACAAGTATTGGGGCTTTTTGGGACTGAAAATTGGGACTGCTATATAGGCATCAATGGCTGAACCATGGACTGAATTATTGACTGAAACAGGAGCTGCTATGCTGGTAGCTAAGGGACAGGTTTTTTTGGAGTGATAAGGACTGGTTTGGGGTAGCCTATAGGCACTTATTTAGTGGTCTGTTTTGGGGTTGCTACAAGGGCTGAACTGGGGGTTGCAATGGACAGGTAAGGGCTGTTAGCCTCACAGGAAGAGAAGAAAGGAAACCAATCCTATGCACAACAGTCCCTACAGTTCAATCTCAGGAAAAAAATGAAGGAAAGGAAAGGAAATCAACGCATTATATCAGTTAAGGGAAAACTGAACTAGTTTTCAGTCCCCAAATAACATCAACCCCATTTCAAATTCAAAAGGACACCAAACAACACAAAAATTGAACCACAGTTGGAAAACATATAGGAGTACATGATTAGGGTCTGAAACCAACTAATTAACAGTGTTAAATGGTTTAAAACTGGTGACAAAGTTCAAGTTTAAAACTGGAAAAAAAATCAGGAAAATTACACTATTTCAAAAATTGGTAAATTGACAATTACCTATTGAAAAATCATTAAAATACAAAATAAAGAGTTGGTAATGAATTATATATGTGTCATACAACAAAATGGTGTCCATCCAAGTGGACATGATGTGTCCAAACTGAATTAAGACACAAAACAGGGCACACATGCACTGTTTCAGTGCACACATCGTGCACGTGTGCACGCGTGTCGTGCACATGACACAGCACGAACTAGGCCATGTGCTCGTGCACACGTGTACACCTACACTAGGGCTAGGACTAGGTCGACCTACACTGTGTCCTAGTGTCCGCGTGTCCAACTTACACACGCGTATCAGTGACACCCAAAACCGACTGTACCTGTCAGTCCCGATCAGTGCAGAGCCTCGTGCTCACTCGACACGACACGGGGACACGTGAGACTTGACACACGTGGTATCAGTCATTGCCCCCTAGTGTGTGTCGAGTTTCACGTGTCCTTGTGCTGTGTCCGAAGAGAAATAGCCCCCGCACAGCAGGACACGCGCACAACCCCGCGCGCGCGCACTCGCGTGTGCACGTGTCGATTACGACACGATGCGACACAGAGACACCCTCAGTCGTGAAGAATCGTGTAAGCGACAACAAATACTAATTTCCTATTCAAATAGATCTCGAAAATAACACAAAAAGTTCCTTTGTGGTATTCCATCAAACACCTAGGACAGTGCACAGATACGTGTCCAGTCTGGACACGAAAGGACATGAAAACTTAGGGTTTCTTACTCCTAATGTTAGGTTAGGTCTAGGGCTCCCTAATGATGCAAAAATCTCAGGATTCTATGGTAAAAATAGGAAGTTACCTCAAAGTATCAAAACCCCCAAAAAACTCTAAAGAGAGTTGCTCCTCTTGATGGAGAAACTCCTCCAAATTGATTTGAATCTGAGAATAAATTGTAACAACAGCTACTCAAATTAAAACCTATTGCAATTTGTTTGGATTAAAAAGGAGGAAAAATAGATTTTCTAGGGATTTTTGAAATAGGGAAAATACCTCTTTCTAAACTTGCTCCTTCCTAAAGAGGCTAGCCCTAAATTCTAAGAGATTATTTATAAGGGGGGATCCCTAGGAGGGTTAAGTTGGCTAGACAAAATTGTTAGGGTTAGGGTTTGGGCACTTGACTAATGGACTTTGGGCTTAGTCATAAATCAATGACTTAAAAATCACAAGTCATGACTTGTGGTCAAAATCCTTCTATTCAAATCTCAATATTCCTAATTGATTTCACTAACTAGAGTATGGTTAACTTAACTTAACCTATGGTCTCATAACTAGCCAAGTCCAACTCTAGGTCACAAAGTCAAAGCTAGTCAAAGTCAACCTAGTCAACCATCATTCAAACAATTCCAAAACAAATTCTAAAAATTCCCAAAAATTCAAATAAATCCTAAAATGACCAAAATATCCTCTAGGCTAAAATGTACCAATCAAACATCCTAATCACATGGCTAGGCTCTAGGTCAACAGTCAACAAGGTTACACTAGTCAAACACCAAAATCATAAGTCATGATTTAAATAGTTTAAAAATGATTAAAAATTACTAAAATCATATTATTAATTAAATATTATAATTAAATAAATTAAAATACAAATTTTCAAAATTATTCTCATTTTAGAAAACTGGGTGTTACACGCAAATTCATATTTTGGTCAAAAGATATTGCCGTTATGGCTAATCATGACCAAAACGGTGATTCACCGATCAATTCTGAGTTAAACAGAATAACTAAAATACTAGATGAACAAATTAATTTCTGTAAAAATATATGTCGTAGAGCTCTATGTTAGCTTTTCGAAACTTCAAACGGTTCATGATTTCGATTTCTGGTTCTCCCGGAATCTCAAAAACGTCAAAACGATGTCAAGTTTCAGACAACTAATACTCTATGAATTTTACAGAAATTAAGGTTTAGATTCGATGAAAATAAATTACATATTTGAAAAGTTTACCTCGATAAAAAACCAACAAAAAAAAACGTCGAGCGAATTCGAGGTCGGAGTTGACGGCAATCGCCTCGGGAAGTCGGAGACTCTCAAGATCAAAAGCTGCTCAAAGTCGGCTGAAAGAAGATAGGGTTTTCGAATTACTATAACATATATATATATATATATATATATATATATATATATATATATATATATATATATATATATATATATGGAGATGAAGTCAATGGCTTGAGCCACGGCTCAGATGCCACGTGTCAAGATCCTGGCATTCCCGCCCAGGATCGGACGGTCAAAGTTATGGCCGGCTTGGCTTCAGCCAAGCTGGCAGCATGGCTCCTATATGGAAACCCTCAGCACAGTCAACGCTGACTATGTTGACAACTGGGCCGCCTGTACGGCTGACAGGTGGGCCAAAAGGCGCTGACTGGATGCTGATTGGCCTGCTGACTGGGTAAATGCTGATTTAAATTCAAAAAATGATTTCAAAATCATTTGAGAGCCAAATAAACTCAAATAAAATTCTAGAAATTCCAGAAAAATTCTAGAAAATTCTAAAAGATATATTTAACCTTCTAGAATATAAATAAAATGCTTTACCTCATATTAGTTCCAAATAGCCTCATAATAAATATTGGAAGCCTTTAAAAATATATAAACCTGAATAAATAAATACTTAAATTCTAGAAAATATAAAATAGCGTAATGAACCCTAGAAAAATATTTGGGTCAATATTTGCTCTTAGGCTAGCACAATAAATTCTAGAATTCTTAGAAAATAGGTTTTTCCTATATTTTATTATCAAAGTAATTCCAAAAAATACCCAAAAAATCTAGAAAATTTAGAAAATAGTTTTTGAGGTTCTAGAACCTAAATAAAATACTGGTCCCAAAAATAACCCCGAATGGCCATATGGTAAATCATAATCAAATAAAAAAAATTAGGAAGTGGTCTTACAAATCTACCCACCGTAGAAAAATTTCGTCCTCGAAATTTTGGAGGATACGATTAAGAATCAACATCTAGATAAGATTAGAAATCTAGCAGAAGAAAATCAAATAGGTTTTAAAGATTGCTAGGAGCCAAATAACATTCCAAAAATAGAAGGATAAGATAAAAATGTTCAAGAAATAAAGGAAAGGAATAAGAAATAAATCAATAGTCATACGTCGAAAGGATGCAGTTTCTATAATATTCAAAAATCATATGTATACATGAAGTCACTTTACCAAAAATTTATGCCCCGCCAGTGTACATCTGACTGCACTAACCCTTGATATCATGACTCAAATATAATATAGTATCGAACACTCTATCAACTCTATCCAATGTTGACATAATAAATCAAATGATCAAATAATGCAACTAGGATATAGCTTTAGTAACATTTGACAAGCTACGCTTACTTGAAATTGTCTCAACTTAGGGACCATGCCACGTTAGTGCGCTACTGGCTGTCGTGAACCCGCAATATCAATAATTCAAATAAAAGGGGACAGTGCGCGTCTGCTTTACCATTGTAAGTCATCGAAAATTATTTCAACTATGTCCATAAGAATTTCAAAAGAACTTCTATAAATTCAAACAAGTCGATCATGATAAGAAAATGTAAGTATCTGTCCTTGAATAAAAGTATCAGTTTTGAAAATAAAACGATCACAAAATAGTTTTGAAAATAAAATGAGGTTTAGAGAAGGCAGAAGATAAAATGGCACAAATGATTAAAATTAGAAATTAAATTCTATAAAGGCCTAACTTACCAAGCGAATAGTCTACCCACCTTTGATCCTAACTCCGTATCAAATACCCAATAGGGTTTAGAATTCAACAAATCATTGGCTAATTCATATGGCCTAATTAGTAACCTTAACTACCTAAGGGTCAAACTGAATAAGAGACTCCTAGTCCTAGTCATCTCTAAAATTAAATCAATCCTAATTATGAATGAGCAATTTTCTAGTCGCAGGCTTGCAGTAGTAAAACTAACTTAAGTACTACCACAAGTTCAAAATCTTTTGCGAAAACGACCTGCATGGGCCACCAAAAAAACTTGTCACGATCTGCACCCACTTTTCAGGATACGAGTGCGTGTTCAAGCCCAGCCTACGCCGCGGTATCGGCGGTAGTAAGCTGTCTAGCCCGCAATAAACAAAGCGCTCATAAATACTAACTGCTCATTCACAACAACTAAATCAACTTTACAAAATATAGAAGTTTTACATAAGCTTTTACAATTATATAAAACTACCACACATCTAACTAGTCTTCTATGGTTTGGCCTTCGAGTCTCTATCTCCCCCTCGTATGGTCCATAGTGCAAAAGTAGACACGTCATCCTCACCTATAACAACGATCTAGTCAGGAAAGGAGCAGAGTACAACCATATTACAATTAATGTTGTTAGTCCAAAATAAGTTAGAACAACGAAAAACCATATTGGCAAAGAGTATATAAAGAACTAACAAAGAGATGAACTAACATGATATGAACTAGCAGAATGTAACTAGCAAGGTATGTACTAACAAGATATGAACTAGAACTAGATAAGGGAAAAATAGGAACAACTATGTGTGTGTGAAATACCTTTTAATACATGAACAGCTTGGCTAATACGGAACATCATACGATGGCTATCCACAATAATAGGGTACGTCTAACTCATACGTGGGGTGTATGACTTAGTTATCTATAATCAAAATATTTAGATTTGTTCACGTACTTACCGAGTATTTCCCATCCCGACCCTCTAACAATCAATAACGGTCAATGATACACTAAGAAGGATACAATAACTACGGTGTCACAATCGTGTCTCAACAAAATATCAAGCAATGTCTCAACGGAATATCAAACAAGGAAACGATAGAGAAAACGTTATAATGAACTAAAACATAAATACAATACTGTACTTGCCTGAATTCTTACACAAACCGTAGTCACAAGTCTAGGATGAGGGGATTACCGATCTAGAATCTGTCAACCTATAACATGCATCGTACCACAAACTATGCACGAAAACTACAAGTCAATTCTAAGGTTCTAGCTCTAAATTCACGAAATAAGTGGCTAATTGGGTTACTAATCTATTAATAGTAAATTCTGTAATAAATTACTTAAAAACCTAATTTAACCTAATAATAATCTGAATATAATCTAAACATGCAAGTTTGGCCATCAAAAGTCATATTTCCAATTTTGGAAATCATGGCACGCAAATCGAGGCATATAGTTAACTATCTAGTCAAACGTCGTGAACTCTAGATTTTGAAAGTGTACCTTGGTAGATTTCAGCGCCACGAGTGCGCTGGAATCAACCATGCTGGAAATTCACGTTTTGGTCAAAAGATATTGATGTTATGGCTAATCGTGACCAAAACGGTGATTCACCGATCAATTCTGAGTTCAACAGAATAACTAAAATACTACATGAACGGATTAATTTCTGGGAAAAATATATATCATAGAGCTCTATGTTAGCTTTCCGAAACTTGAAATGGCTCATGATTTCGATTTCTGGTTCTCCCGAAATCTTGAAAACGTCAAAACCATGTCAAATTTCAGACAACTAATACTCTACGAATTTTACAGAAATTAAGGTTTAGATTTGATGAAAAAAATTACATATTCAGAAAGTTTACTTTGATACGAATCCAAAAAAAATAGCGAGCGAATCCGAGGTCGAAATTAACAGGAATTGCCTCGGGAACTCGGAGACTCTCAAGATCAAAAGCTGCTCAAAGTTGGCTGAAGGAAAATAGGGTTTTCGAATTACTATAACATATATATATATATATATATATATATATATATTTTATATATATATATATATATATATATATATATATATATATATATATATATATATATATATATATATATATATATATATATATATATATAGAGAGAGAGAGAGAGAGAGAGAGAGAGAGGATCAAAAGCCTCCCTTAGAAAACCCCCTAAAAATCCCCTCACTCTCAGCCGTCCATTTAATGTTAATATTAATGTTAATATTAATGTTAATGTTAATATAATGTTAATATTAATGTTAACATTAATGTTAATGTTAATATTAACTTTTATATTTATGTTTATGTTAATGTTAATGTTAATATTAATGTTAATGTTAATACTAATTTTAATGTTAATTTTATTATTTAATGTTAATATTAACATTAATATTAACATTAAATGGACGGCTGAGAGTGAGGGAGTTTTTAGGGGGTTTTCTAAGTGGGGCTTTTGATCCGCTTCCACACACACACACACACACACACACACACACACACACATATATATATATATATATATATATATATATATATATATATATATATATATATATATATATATATATATATATATATATATATATATAAAGTCGGTGGCTTGAGCCACGGCTCAGATGCCACGTGTCAAGATCCTGGCACTCCCGCCCAGAATCGGACGGTCAAAGTTCTGGCCGGCTTGGCTTCAGCCAAGTTGGCAGCATGGCTCCTATATAGAAACCTTCAACACAGTCAACGCTGATTGTGCTGACCACTGGGCTGCCTGTACGGCTGACAGGTGGGCCAGAAGGCGCTGAATGGATGCTGATTGGCCTGCTGACTGGGAAAATGCTGATTTAAATTCAAAAAATGATTTAAAAATTATTTGAGAGCCAAATAAACTCAAATAAAATTCTAAAAATTCCAAAAAAATTCTAAAAAATTCTAGAAAATATATTTAACCTTCTAGAATATAAATAAGATGCTTTACCTCATATTAGTTCCAAATAGTTGCATAATAAATATTGGAAGCCTTTAAAAATATATAAACCTTAATAAATAAATACTTAAATATTCCCAAAAATTATGGAAAAATTCTAGAAAATATAAAATAGCGTAATGAATCCTAGAAAAATATTTGGGGTCAATATTTGCTCTTAGGCTAGCACAATAAATTCTAAAAATCCTAGAAAATAGGTTTTTCCTATATTTTATTATCAAAGTAATTCCAGAAAATACCAAAAAAAATCCAAAAAAAATTAGAAAATAGTTTTTGAGGTTCTAGAACCTAAATAAAATACTAGGTCCCAAAAATAACCCCGAATGTCCATATGGTAAATCATAATCAAATAATAATAAAATAACGGAAAGTGGGCGTACAATTTCAGGCTAACACATACACATAACATAAGAGATAATGATATCTCTGTCGTCATGTGTTCCTTGTGAGCCTACAAGGAAAACTTGACCTCGGAGTATCCAAGCTAGCACTTACCATAAAATACTTGGCGATACCTAGCTAGCACTTACCTACATACCTAGTATCTTGACATATGTCTTAACATTATACCAATCATACCTACACTTCTAGGATACTCTATACACTTTAGGTACTAGGATACTCCTTAGCATATATAATATTACATATCAAAATCACTTAGTAGCCTCTTTCTTTCTATCAACACTCTATACACTCTATGTACACCCTCTAGGAATTCATCTACCACTCTACCACTCGACACTCATATACACTACCAAATTTTAAAAATTTAGGGTCCGTCAACACATATAATAATTTCACAATGTCGTGTTAATACAAACTCATGTTAACGTGTATGTATCATATCTTAACAACGTGTCCGTGTAATACGTTTATAACATATATACAAATTTTATAAATTTATACTCACAAACAAAAAAGTTCTAATTATTCGTGTAATATACAAAATTGAACCAATTGGGGAGGGCTAGCCTAGAATTTTAGGGCATCGACATTTGGGGGGTAGGACTTTGGATCATATTCTTTATGTGAGGACTGTCGTGGGTAGAGAAGTACGTGTGTGTGTATGTGTCCTATTAGTGTGTGTGTGTCCATTTTTGTGTGTCGTGTCTGCGTCCGTGTGTGTGTCCGGTTAGGGTTAGGTTTTACCTGATCAAGTAGGGCACGGCCGGAGAGGAGGGGCGTGGCTGGAGAGGAGTGCATGGCCGGAGACAAGGGGTGGCCGGAGAGGAGGTCGTCGGGGCCGAAGATGAGGGCGTGGCCGGAGAGAAGGGGCATAGCCGGAGACGAAGGCGTGGCCGGAGACGAAGGGCATGGTCGCAGCAGTCGGACGGAGCAGCGGGGGAGGGAGGGAAAAAATTTGGGAATTTTTTTTTATTTTGGTGAAAAGTTGTTGGCCCCCCCGTGTATATTGAACGGTTAGCGATGTCTTCATTAGACGTCGCTAAACGACGCTAATATTAAAAATCATGGCGACTCTTGATGTTTGACGTCGCTAAAAGTTGCTATCTAGCGACGTTTAGCGACGACCAGCATCGTCTTTTCTATTATTTCTAACCAATGTCGCTAGTTGTTGCTATATGTCGCAAAGAGCGACATTTTTGTAACGTTTTTTTCTGTAGTCGCTAATAACATATTCCTTAGCGACGTTTACTGGCAGAGTCGCAAATAACGTCGCTAATATGTGTTATTTTGGTAGTGTCTCATGTCGTCGATTGTACATCCACGAACGTTCAACTAAGTATCGACTCATTGTTCAAACCAATTCTGCACCAAGTACCATATATGTTGTAAATACAAGTAAAAATTAATTTAGTACCTAATTGTAAAAACCAAGCATAACCGTATCAGTATCGAAATTTGTATCAGACCATTCCTATAAGTATCGATATCGAAATAAGTATCAGACCATTCCTATGACTATCGATATCGAAATCGGTAATATCGACCATTCCTATGAGTATCGAAATCGGTAATATCGACCATTCCTATGTGTATCGATATCGAAATCGATATCAGACCATTTCTATGAGATTATGAGAATGAAGAAAGAAGATGTTTTCAATATGAAGCTCGGCTTCATGTTTGGTTCTTATTAGTTTCGGCCGTATCGGATTAGTATCGGCCTATCGGTTTAGTATCGACCGTATCGGATTGGTATTGGCCTTATCGAATTGGTATCGTCCTATCCGATAGGTATCGACCGTATATGATTGGTATTGGCCGTATAGGATTGGTATTGGCCTTATCGGATTAGTATCGGCCGTATCGTATCTGTATCAACCATATCCTTATATTATAGTATTGACAACCTTATAATCCTAGAGTTAAATAATATTTTGAATAATAATCGGATATCATAATCCAATATTAACAGATTCGATATCTTAATGTTCGAAAATATTCGAATATCCTATTCCAATTTCACGAATTTTGAATAATTTACGAAAACCCAAAACCTTAGCTATTCCCATGAATCCAAAACCCCAGCTCTATTGTGTCTATGTCCGTGTCCAAAATCCTAGCTAATGTTTACATATGTTTCTTCAACCGTGTCCAAAATCCAAAATATAAAAATATTAATAAAAATATGCAGAGAGGGAATTTACTGAAGATGAAAGATGAGGGGGGCACGCAGAAAGGGGGTCTAACCGGAGCACCGGGGAGGGGGACTGTAGAGGGGGCCGGAGAGGGGGGGGGGGAAGGGAGGTTGTAGGTGGGGGGGGGGGGGCAGAGAGGGGGTCGAGGAGAGGGGCGGAGGGGGGCGGAGGGGGGCGGAGAGGGGGATTGTAGAGGGGAGGGGAAGGAGTGGGGGGTGCGGAGAGGGGAATGTAGAGGGGAGGGGCGGTAGGGGGCTGTAGAGGGGGCGCAGAGAGGGGGAGAAGAGTCGCCGCCGGCCGCCGAGCTCGGAGAGGGGTCGCCGCACCACCTCCGCAGTGGGGTCGCCGCAGTTGTCGGGGAGGAGGGAAGATTGGGGGAAATGAAAACTTTCGTAAAAATTTGAGAATGAGTAACAAAGGGTTACTGCCACACTTTTACTCGTGGCCGGCGACGGAAATATCTGTCAGTAAGTAGTCGGTATATATCTAGCGACGTATGCGATGACTGTGTGGAGCAACAAGGGGTGCGACGGCCTACGAAGAGTATTCCTCTAACGCGGTTGCTCGGAATTTTATGATGCGCCGCTGGTATCTACCGGAACAACGGGTATCAATTCGAGTACGATGGCCAAACCGTAGCGCTCTACAACTCTGCATATAATTGCTGATGTATCTTTTTTTATTTATTTTTTCATGTTTACATGCATATAATTGCTAGAAGATGTTGTTGGTTTTGGAGACGCAAGACGGATAGATAGAGATTTACATATTTGAGTGCTAATAGTTCGATAAATAAATTTTTTATCATATATGGAAGTTACCTTATTAATTTTCTACTTATATACATGCGTCATTTGTAAAAATTAATTAAACTTTGGGTCATTAATATATGACATCCACAATTTTTTTTAACATTTACATAAAATAGGGCATTAGTTTCAATTTTTTGAATAGGGTCCTCTAAATTTCCGGACCGACTCTGTCGGTAGGAGACTACATTATGATGAGAGGGGCGTCTGACGACATCATATAGATAAAAGAATAATGGACTCTTCGGATGCTTATCGCTGGACCATGGCTTGAGTACATGCTGAAAGACTATGTCAAAATTGGTCTCTTATCCTTGTTTTTCTTCTTTCTATATCTTGTGTTTTGTCAACTCGTCTATGTAAGTTTGTGGCTCTCTCCATTATATTCGACGTTTCCAATGACATCATTACCTTGCCTATATATGAAGAGCAATGCAGAAGAGCAATTGTACACCCAATGGCCAAGGGAAAGCTAGTCGACAGGAAGCAGCGTTCGTCGCTCTCGAACGTGGCAACGATGCTCGTGGCGGTGCTGATTCTGCTAGACGCCACAGTATCAACTGACGGGACGTCTGCGATGACTGTGTGGAGCAACAAGGGGTGCGACGGCCTACGAAGAGTATTCCTCCAATGCGGCTGCTCGGAATTTTATGATGCCGCCGCGGGTATCTACTGGAACAACGGGTATCAGTTCGAGTACGATGGCCAAACCGTAGCGCTCTACAACTCCGAGGGCTGCCAAGGCGTCGCACACTTCCATCTCGGCGCTGATGCAGAGAGTTGCGGCACCTTCGGATGGAAAAGCATCTGGATCCAGTGTTGAGATGACTTACAGAAGGAGGATGTGAAGACCAGCAATCACCCCAATAAAACTCGTGTTATACGCGAATTGTTTCGTATCTTTCATAAACGTAGCAATTACCGGAATAAAACTTGTATTATACGCAAACTGTTTTGTATCTTTCATAAACGTATAATATTTGCGTATTTTTGAAAGATTGGAATTAATATGGGAATTTTAAGCATGTAAAATTTTAAATATTTTTCGTATGAATTATTGAAAAAATTGGCAACAAAAAAAACATGTTTGGAATTTTGTTTAATTAACCAAATTTGGCAATTGATTTAAACATGTGAAGTTTCAAATCTCAATATTTTTATTTTAAGAATATTTGACCAACTTTTTAAACGTTATATTACTTGCACTGTGCCGGTTTATAATGGTAGTTTTGCCTTCCTGAATTTTTTAGTGCTAACAAGGGTGAAGACATTGTATTTTGGCTTGCTAGCATACGAAAAATAAATTATGTGCCTGCAGAGATCAATTTTATCTTGATCATCTTTTATTACATGCACCTCAGCTCTTTCTTTCACTAATTACTAAATGCTAGTGTCTGATTGACCTTTTTTTCATGAAAAATATTTTCATTATAAAATTTCTACCAATATGTAGCATATGTTTGATAGCTTTTATTTTTCATGAAATTGTTTTCCAAAAAAATCACATGATCCTATTTTCCTCTAAATTGATGTAAAATCAAACTTGCCAATTCCATGAAATTTTATTTGATTTTTTCATAAGAAAACAATGGCAATCAAACAACTGTCATGAAAATTTTCAAATTTTCATAATTTTTTCTAGTAAAATAATTGGGTACAATTTAATTCATTCATTTTTTTATACATATTTTCCACCTTGCAATTAAACGCTTATTCAGTGTTTGATCTCAAAAGAAATTGCAAACAAACTTAGTTTATTTATATTATTGCATTGTCCATGTTTTTTCATTTACACTTTTGAAATTAAAGATGGAATCAAGAAGATCACAACCAAAATTTATATTATTGTAAAACATTTAATGTACGATAGCAGATATCAAAATTAAAGTTAGGCACTGAGCATACTACAATCTAAAATTTAATACAAATTAAAAGCGAATGAAGAACTTCCCTCATATATATTGAGAATAATATAACTTTAAGACCATGGTAACTCACATATAAAGTTTCTGTTGGTAAAGAAACTCGAAAATCGTTCCTCCAAACTAAAGAGAAAGATGCAGAAAATCACAAACGTCAAAATCACGCAAAAGCCAAACGCATCTAGAATAGGTAACTACCAATCTATAGTAGATAATTAATTTCTTACAAATCTCCTACGGTTAGACAATACTCCAAATCAGGATTCTATTGATTACAATGTAATAAAATCCTAGATATTTGCATTTATGTACAAATATCTTTATCATGTCCCCGCAAGATGGAGCACCATGAGGTGATTCCAATCTTGTTCGTCAATTGCTGGAAATGATAGCAAGAAAGAGGTTTGGTGAGCGCATCAGGTAGCTGATTAGCAAAGAAAACATGGACAATTCGAAGAGATCCTCCTTGAACATGTTCTGGAATGAAGTGATAGTCACGAGTAACATGTTTCATGCGAGAATGAAATACCGGATTTGAGCACAGATTTGTTGTACCAATGTTGTCACAGTAGATAACCAGTTGTTGAGGTATAAAAACGTGAAGGTCGGTGAGTAAAGAACAAATCCAACGAATTTATTCAGCTGTGGTAGCCACAGCTTGATACTCGACCTCAGTGGAAAAGCGAGCCACGGTCCTTTGTTTCTTTTAACTCCATGATATTGGATTGCGACCAATGTAGATAAGATGGACACTTGTTGAGATGAAATCATCTTTGTTTCTAGCCCAATCAAGAAAAATACATGTAGTGACAATGGTGAGTTGTGATAGAGAACAACACCATGAGCAATAGTACCCCAAAGATACCGTAGTAGACGCTTTACTGCATTCCACTGATCAGTCTTGGGGCAGTACATGAATTTGATAACTTGTTGACAGTGTAAGCATTGTCCGGACGCATGAGTGATAAGTATTGGAGATTGCCAACAATGGCTTTGTATTAGTTGGATCAGAGAGGGATGATCCAGAGTGAAAAGTGAGTGTTGGAGTAGTGGCAAGTGGCGTATACACGGACTTGGCATTTGTCATGTGAGTGCGAGTAAGCAGATCATGGATATATCGTCGCTGAGAAAGAAAGATGTCCAACGGATATGGAACAACTTCACTCTAAGGAGATACGAAAGGGGGCCAAGATCCTTGAGGGAGAATCTGTTGGAGAGAAGATGAATGAATTTTTGTACTATTGCATAATTGTTTCATGTGATAATAATGTCATTAACGTAGACCAAGATATATCATGATGCCAAAAGTATTGCATACAAATAGTGATGTGTCGGCAAAAGAGTTAGTGAAGTCAGAATTGATAATGAATTACCGTAGCTCATGGTACCATACACGATGGGCTTGTTTGAGACCGTATATTACTTTGTACAGTTTACAGACACTATGCGGATGATATTTGTCAATGAATCTTTGTGGTTGTGCCATAAAAACGTCCTCAAAGAGGGAGCCTTGGAGAAATGCATTGTTGACATCAAGTTCGCGCAGTGACCAACCACGAGTGACGAGAATAAAGAGAACAAGTTGTACTGTTGTTATTTTGACCACATGACTGAAGGTGTCATGGTAGTCAACACCTGGTCGTTGGTGGAACCCCTTGGCAAGTAAACGTGCTTTGCACTTGTCAAGAGAACCATCAGATACACGTTTAGTCCAAAAATCTACTTGCAACCAATGGTATTTTGGACCGGTTGAGAGGGAACAAGGGTCCATGTCCCGTTCCGAACAAGTACATCAAACTCCTCAGATATTGCCTGACGACATTTAGGATCTTTGGTGGCATGGGTTACTATAGAGGGTTCTATATATGTCAGGTTTAGTAGAAGGTTGTGTATTGAGATTAAGTGTTTGGATTGGATATAATTTTTGCATCGAGTAACTATACCCAGATGGAGGAGGAATATGTGTCAGTTCTGGGGGCTATGGTTACTGGGGTATGGGTGAGTTAGATTCAGACGATGGGTTTTGGGATGACAATTGGGTGGAGGGGCATGATAAAGATGGAGTAGTAGAACTGAGTCTCGAGTTTGGTATGAGAGGGATACTTTTGGATGGGATAATAAATATGGCTGGTATGATTATGGAGGCTTGGTTGGATGCCACTTGAGGGGCTGGTACAATATTGACAAATGGTGTGATGGTGGCCGAAGACGATGACTCGGAAGGGATCTAGGCATGGGACGTGGAAGAGGAAGAACGAGGAAGGTTGATTTTCTTGGTTCTAAAAGGCATAATCAACTCAACAAATTTTACATGACGAGATGTGTAGAGATGTGAGGTAACTAGATCAAGACATAGATAGGCACTCTGGGTGGAGGAATAAAAGAAGAGTGAGTTGAGAGAGGGAGCACGAGAGAGAAGGAGACTAGAGAGAGAACTCGATGGAGAATACTCACCGAAGGCTTGGCGACACTAGAGGCTGGCCAGGCACTAGGGGTGCAACGAGCTGTTGAGATTGGAGTCGACGGCGACACGACACTCTGGATCTGGTAAAAAATGGTAAGATCCGACAAAGATGATGTTATGGCTTAACGGATTTGTTGCGGAGGCTCATCGAGGCTTCCAGAACGTCGATAAAGGCAGATCTAGAGTCGACGATCATTAGGGTCGAGGTCAGGGAATCGATGAGGTCGGAGTAGTTGTGGTGGTATGTTAGGATGATGCTGATGGTAATGAGGCTGATGGTGGTGGTTGTGGCGATGGCTTGGTGAAGTTATGGTGGGTGAGAGCGGCGTTGGTGGAGGACGAGAATGGCAGTGGGTGTTGATGGTCAGGCGAGTCTGTGGTCAGTCGAGTGTGGTGGAGAAGAGGGGTTTGGTGGTCGGGATCTGACCTATGGTAATGGTGGTAGTCAGGGACGGTGGCGGAGAAGATTGGGTGAGACAGTGGTCGGTTGTGATGGTGGATAGTGGAGAAGCTAAGGAGGAGACGGCGAGGCGGGTCGCCTGAGTTGGCCTACGGCGCACGGCAGAACTAGGCGGTCGGTGGACAGAATGAACAGTACACCTAGGAATAAATTATAATAAAATATTGGAGAGTCTCCAATATTAAATAGTAAATAATGGAGTGTTTTCCAAGTCTTAGTGGCAGACTTGTAAAATATAATAGATCTAGGGACAATTGTGGACAGGACTAACTAACTGTAACTAACCACTAACTAATTGCTAACTAATCTATTGATTAAGGCTTAATTAATAATTAGGCATCCAAAGCCTAAGGCTTGGAAAGCCATAGGCCCATAATCTAAGCTTAAGGCTTGGTAGGCTAAACATAATTAGATTAATAATAATATTAAATCTAACAATTAAAAGATTCACTAATTATTACGTAATAATAATAATTAGAGCTACTAAATAACAATAAATTCATAAATGAATTTCAAAAAATAAAATTTATAAATTCCAAAAAATATAGCACTAAATTTCCAAAAATAATAATATAATTTCTTGGTAGTTACAACACCGGCTTCACATCCATCTCTTTCCCTTGGCTTGATTGTCGCCTCTAACACCCGATCCTTTGAACCCAAAGCTCTAATACCTCTCTATGGATATCAGCAGACCAACCAACCAACCTAGCTCTTATACTACTCTGTTGGGAACGAAAAGCGAAAATCGTTCCCCTAAACCAAAATGACTGTGAGAGAAGCCAATAAAGACACAGAAAACTACAAACGTCAAAATGATACAAATGCCAAATCCAAACACACAATAATTTTGACATGAAAAATCATTGCAGAAAAAACCATGAGACGATCAGAAACCCTTAAAAGCCTCCTGTAATGGGATAATAAGTTAAACACCTTTCAAACTTTTCACCGATCCAAACTAGCTGACCATAACTACTTGAATGATAAAAATAGACTACAAACTCAGAAGAATGAGAGACAACAAGAAATTTTATCCAGAATGATCTCTCCTTCAAATAGCCTTTAATCTCTCTTTCTCTCTCCAAAAGTTATAAACTTCAATTAGGTTCTTAGGGATTAGTGTTAGGAGAAACCTATATATATCCCCACTATCCTACAATAGATCTGGATCGTCCAAGATGATCCAACGATGCAAATAAATATCCAAATTGGGTTCAGTCCCGTCAGAACCGAATTTGGTCCGCATAGGCAGAATCGTTCTATATACGTTGGACCAAGTTTGGACTGAACTCGGTTAGCCAAGCCAAAAGTTCTGTTTGAATATGACCGAACTCGGATCGAATTCGGACCAAACTCGGTCTGTTCTCAACAGAACATTGTTGCCTTCAACTTTCGACCTTCTCCGACATTTGGATGGTGCTCGTCGCACTCCCCAAAGTTCTCCGCACACGAATGTTGCTCATAGAACTTCGGGATGTTCTCCAAATAGGTTGAGAATCCAAACTCCAACACTTTCAAGATAATATTAATCATTCTGCCGTTGAGAATAATATTAGCAACAAGTCTATTATTAATAGTCCTAATTATATTTTTTATATAATAATCAAGTTTCAATCATAATAGATCAATCATGACAACACTCTCTTGCTGACGTCGGTGATGGGCAACTCTCTAGCAATCATTCTCCACACAATGCTTGAGCAACTCTTTCTGCATCACTTTAATCATTACATGATTTGCAAACTACTGCTGCTTAGAGACACATCTCTCTCAAAGATTACTCGACTATTTTTTGTAGTGCATCGATCTATGCACAATCGATACTCGACAATTATTGTTGTACTCCAACCCCACAACATTCCTTATGAGAGAAAAATATTAATGATCCACACAAGTCTTTCTATTATTTGAATATTCTCTTATTTGAAACATCAAACACACCAACTTCTCATAATTTATTCAACTTATATATCAATGGTCATAAATACGCATCCATTTATTTTATTTTCTTTCTTTAGGACAAGGGTTGCTAGTGACAAAGAGTGTTGATGATGCACATTCATAGAGGTAGATTGTACATCTTGACCATCAATGTCTAATAAGAATGGGTATGGTGATATCTAAATGGCATCAATTCATCAAATAATAATGTTCATGTTGACTCTAATCAAGCTAATCTAAGTCGACTTTTGAGTGTCCAAGCTTGGTTCATTAAACATTGATCCTTCTGGAGCTTGAGCTCAAAACCGAGTTTTTAACATGATATCAAGTTTTCTTTGCCAGTGCATGCACAAAGTTACGTGCGTTACGTCGGACATTTTAAAAAAAAATTGCTTTGACATAGAACCGAGTCAAACAACTCAAAAATTGTTCATTCTGGAGCTCCAAGTCTTGTGCTTCATAGCCCATTGTCATTTGGAATCTAAACATAGTAAATATAAGATTAGGAAAGGCTTTCCTCATCTTTACTTAAAGTCTAACCCGATAACTATAATAATGAGAAAAGTTTTTGTCATCTTTTTATTATAGTGTTTTCATTTACACTTATTTCCCAATCGATGTAGGACTATAAGTTGTGGTTTCATAAATTTTTTGTCAGGTTCAAATGAAGTCAAGTTTAGAGAGGGAGGGGCTCGATCTACTATCAGGGAAGACGGGGAGTGGAGATCGAGTTAGAGTTAGACTTGTGATGAGGAAGGAGGAGAAAAGAGAATTAGTGTTGGGTTCCAGCCTCAATTTCAGGTGTGTGAAAGAATAGTCTGAGCGTCATAAAGCTTCAACATGAGTTGCGATGAAGGTGACGGACGATCGGCGGCTGAATCGGCAGTCAAATCAGAGCCAAAACAGAAGCAACAATTCACCGTGGTATACTGACGGTATATTGGTGGTATACACATTTTGGGAAGTTTCATTCCAGAATATTTTTTTGAAGGTCTGACGGTACACCACATTATACTTGTGATATAGCACATGTTAAAATTTAGTTCGGATGTGGACCCGAGTCAACATGTATTTTGACTGTGTGATCTAACTTGGAGGACCAAAAATATTTGTAGGCTAATTTAGGGATTTTTAACCCTAAATTTGGTTTTCTTAACCTATGTAAGGAGGCTAATGTGGTTTGCTCATGAGAGGCTCAAAAAAATAGATTAAGGGACACAAGTCGACATAAAACTAAGAGAAAATCCATACTTTATTCTTAGGGCTCGCTTTTCGAGATAGTTTGAATGGAATATTTGTTCGATGAGCCATTTTCTTCAATCAGGAGGATAATTACAGGAATTTTGAGTGATTTAAATTGTAATAGTCTCCTTCTTTCTTGAGATTGTGAGGAGTTGAACTTAGGGGCAAATAGTTCAACATATTGTAATCAATCTTATAGCTTTTGGGTTATAAATATTAGGATTTTCTTTCCAGGTAACATAGTCACCAAACATATATGACATGTTTGGTGACTATGCAATATTTTTATTCTTATATTTATTGTCCCTTTATATCGAAACACGTCATATATGTCTACAGTTGTTACATTTTTATTGTTATATTTATTTGGTGACATAGTAACCATCACTTGCGTAAGACCGTGGTCCGTTATCTTCGGATGGGTTGGTGTCGACTATGCAATATTTTTGGCCAATAATTAGGATTAGGGTTGTGAATTACTATAAGGGTGGAGCGGAAGGAGGAATTCAGGTTTAGGGCTAGGGGTTGAAGAAGATTGTGGAGAAAATAAAGGGATGGGGTTTCCTCTCCTGGCAGTAAGAAATAAGAGGGGAGATAGAAGAATATTTATCAGGGAGGCTCCACTTGGCTTGACTTAAATTTTATCGTTATATAAAACAAATATTGGAAATGATTAGTTAATTGTTATTATGTTATAAAAATATATGTTTATGTTATATGTTTAAAGGAGACGGGAAAAGCGACAAAGGACTATACATCATGAAGATAGGCAACAAATTTATTGTCAAGAAGAAATAACAGTCACAAATATATTATAATATTTAGAAAAAATCAAAAGAAAACTAGGGACAACAAATATTCGTTATCTTTTATTGTTATATTTTTACACATCCTTCTAGCGTTGTTGTTAATGACGACTGATTGTTACAACTGTAGACATGAAAAAATGTAATGCCTAATATAAGGTTAGAATGGCCATTGGTAGCATTCTAGCGTACTAGAATCAATGGTTACTTAGAAAGAGTTTGCTGATGGGTTCAAGCAAATGATCTCCCAAGGATGCACAAAAACCTTTAGCAAAAGAATGCAAACAACAAGTTTGAATCTCTTCTTCTAAAACTGTTGATTAATGGTATTACTAGTTGTGTGTTGTAGATATGAGAGACTAGATGTTTATAAAATCTCATGTCATTTTGTGAGTAGGTACAACCCTCCCAACCATTAGAAAAAATAGGTAAGTGCATTAGTGATATGCGCCAACAAAGAACCACATTATGCCATGCGCATTCAAGCGCACACGTGAACACACACACCTATGAGTAGCCCCACACCTAGCACCTCTTCATTTGAACTATCAAAGTGGACTTTCAATTATGTATCCTATAACTTTATTTTCTCTAATCTATGTGGTACTATAAAGAAATATAAGTGAATTGAAACGGAGTTTGTTTTGTACAATCAAACTTAAATCCTCACCATCCTCCACTTTGATTATACAATCGAACTTCTATTTTCAATCCCCCACTTTAATTGTATAATTACTAAATCTGTCAAACATAACATAAATTTATATTATAATAAATACAATAAGGTATTTATAACTTACTTTCCAGTATAAATAGATCAAAATTTTATTAAAGTTATTACTAGCCTTAGATTTTAACGAGTTACCCTTTATAATAAAAACCATAGGTAGCATACACATTATATTATCCCTACTTCAAAAATTCAGACATCGCTTTAGCACTTTTATGACCATGTGTTAATTTTCTAGTTTCGTGAATGATCTAAAGAGTAAACCTCTGAATTCTCGTAAGAATCGCCACCACTCCTACATTCATGTTGGTGAAGTTAATTTACATACCCCTACTCTAAGACATTTATTCAACTCCATTAAGTGAAAAACTCACCCTCGTTACCATAGTAGTCACATTGATTCTTTCACAATAATTTATCAAATGAGCTTTGTTTGTCAATCAATGTATCTCAATCACTTCTAAACAACTTGTTTTTTAACATTAAACCTTGTACTAATTTTTTTATTAGTCTAAGGTTGGTTTACCATTGTTTTTGATTGTGTAAGAGGTTTTGGCCCCATTTCTTGGGATGTTCCTTTTACAACTTCTCCAGTAGGCCTTTAATAAAAGGATCTTACTAATCTTTACATATATTGTTGTAGTCATTCCATCCAATATCAATTGTCTCACAAACTCATGTCTTAGGCTTATATGTCTTGACTTGCCATTGTAAGTACTACTCTATGCCCTTGATAGAGTAGCTTGACTATCACAATGGATGAAAATATGAGACACTAATTTAGGCAACAATTTGATATCTAATAACAAATCCATTCATCCAATTTACCTGTAGCCGTCAAAACTATAAATTCTAGCTCCATAGTTGTATGAGAAATACAAGTTTGCTTGCACGAAATGGTTCCCCCACTAAGAAGAAATACCCAACCAGTTGATGACATATTTTCTCCCGTATCAGTGATCCAACTAGTATTCGTATATCCTTCGAGTGTTGCTAGAAAATCATGATAAAATAGGCCAAGTCTAACAGTTTTCTTAAGATAACCAAACACTATACTTATAGACTTCCAATGTCCTCTAATAGGATTTCTAGTATACCTGCTTAGTTTTCACACAAAGAAAGCAATATCGAGTCTAATATAATGCATAAGCAACATTAGACTACCAATTGTACTATCATATTCAAGTTGAGTAGTTGCCCTCCCCAAATTCTTTGCCAATTTTACACTTGAATCAAAAGAAGTGTTAAATTCAAGTTGAGCAATTGTCCTCCCTGAATTTTTTGCCAATTTAACACTTGAATCAAAAGGAGTGTTAAATTCTTTAAAACTAAAATGCTTAAATTTGGACAAATGTTTTTCATTATAATGTTTTTGACGTAAAACATATCCTCGATTATGCTTTCTAAGCTCAATACCTAAGATAGTATAAACTTTACCCAAGTTTTTCATCTTAAAGACTAAATACTTATTATTTTCTAAAATTCCAAATATATTTGTACTAATAATAAGCATATCACCAACATACGAGAAAACTATTACAATGTAATCTTTTGCAAATTTTGAATAAATACACCTATCGACACTATTATGAACAAACTTAGATAATAAAATAAACGAGTCAAAGTATTTTTTTCCATTGTTTTGGTGCTTGTTTCAAGCCATATAAGGATTTATTTAATTTACAAATCTTCTTTTCTTTTTCTAGAAGAACAAATCCTTCTGGTTGCTCCACGTATAATTTCTCATTCATATTACCATTCAAGATGACAATTTTTACATCCATATGATGAATGTATAAACTCTATATTGATGATATCACAATTAGAGTTCTAATAGAGTCTAAACTTGATACTGATTTATATCTATAAATATAATCTATTCCTTCTTTTTCTCTAAAAATTTCAGTCACTAATATGGCCTTAAAAAATTTACATAATTATTAGGACCACATTTCCATTTGAAAATCCATTTACATCTAATAGGTTTAGATCTCAAAGTTAAATCAACCAAACTCTAAGTTTTATTAAACATTATGGAATGAATCTCATCATTTATTGCTTTCCTCCATAAGGCATCTCTTGAACTAATAGCGTCGCTAGAAGTCGTTGGATCCTCTCTAATGTTTAAAAGTAGTAGAATTTTATTTGTCAATTTCTCTCTCTTTTCCTCAAATAAGAAAACCAAAGCTTGAGATGAGATATAATCCTTTTATTATTTGTTTAGTTCTCCTAGGTTCATAACTAGGAGAAGGAATCAAGTGTCTTATTTGGATAATCCATTTCTAAGTTAGAATGGACCTCAACGTTGGGACAATGTCCACTAGGATTCCATATAATTTTTGAATCTTTACAGAATTTATTTCAAAAAAAATTCAACAACTCGAGATTCGATAATTTTGTTAGAATCTATGTCAAGAAGCCTATAGGCTTTACTATGTTCAACATATCCAACAAGATACTTCTTAATGTTCTATGACCCAATTTAGTCCTCCTTGGGTTAGGGACCCTATAATATGCTAGACACCTCCATACTTTGAGATATGACAAATTTGATTTTTTGCCTTTCCATAATTAATAAGGACATAGATTAGTCTTTCTGGATGCAATTCTATTGCGTAAATAGCATGTTGTATTAAAACTTCATGCCATAAATTTAAAGGTAAAATTGATTTTACAAGCGTAAAATTTATCTTTTCCACCAAAGTATATACGGATTTTCTTCTTGATCAAACCATTTTTCTAGGGAGTATAAGATGCAGACCGATCATTTATTATTCCATTCAATTCACATAATTTCTCAAACTCATATGAAAAATATTCCAAGCCTCAAGCTATCGCTTGAAAAACTTTAATTTTATTATTTAATTGATATTTGACATATGCTTTGTAAATTCGTGCTTTATACTTATTTCTCATAAGATATAAATAAGTATACTTTAAAAAATCAATGATGAATTTAATAAAATATCTTCTTCCACATCGGAACAAAACACTATTGTATTCACATATATCAAAATGCACCAAATCTAAAATTTTAGAATTTTGTTTAACTCTAAGGAGTGGTTGCTTTATAATCTTGGCTTGCGCACAAATTTGACATTTGTCACAAGCAGTCCATCTAAAGTTAATTAAACCAAGTTGACTCATGATTGTAATGAATTTATAATTTAAGTGGGCTAATCTATGATGCCATAATTAAAAGATTCAACGATATATGTAAAATCAACTTTATTGATACTTAGCTTGTACCTTCCATTACAACCATATTCCTTTCCTATAAACATCGCATTCTTGGTTAATAACTTTATCAGACTAAAAGACAACATGGAATCCTCTCTTGCACACAAGGTCAACAAAGACAATGTTCTTCCGTATGTTTGGACATGAAGAACATTAACAAGAGTAATAACTTCCCCAAAAGTGAAGTCCATGATAGCACTTCATTTTCCAACAACTTGAGCACGATTATGATCTCCCATTTGTACCTCTTGACCATTGTTGGTAGCCTCAGAAATTTTGAATGATGACTTATCCTTGCAGACATGGACAATAGCTCCAGAATCAAACCACCTGTCATCAGAGGTATCTATCATATTGATCTCAGTCACTATAGCCATGAGATCCTCTTCAACCATATTGGTAGCTAACTTTGGAGCAAGACATACTCTTGTATAATGACCATACTTGCCACAATTATAGCACTTGCCGTTGTTCTTTTTGTTTTTGTTAAGATGGAAGCCTTTTCCATTAAAAGTGAGCTTCTTGTTGTTCTTTTCAACTACTTGGACACCAATTTGTCGACAAAATTCTCTTTTTCTCATGATTGCAAGATTCTTCTTCAATATGAAGATGCTTTTGAATCTTTCCAAAATAAAATCCACTATTTTGGGGGAAAGCCTTTTCCTTTAGTTACCCTAAGATGGGGGATGTTTTTTAATGATAGAACCAACTTGGAATAACACATGAAGCTTAATGTCAACAATGCTAATTTTATGCACAATGCCTTGTAGTTCATGCACTTGACTAAGTATTGGTTTTTCATCTTCCATTTGAAAGTTAAAATATTCGGTAATAAGAAATTTATTCGTACCTTCTTCTTGTACCTTATATTTATTTTGAAGAGCATTTCAGATTTCTAGTAGGGTCTTCAATGCTGGAAACACGGTGTGACCCAAACCGGAGTTGGTCTATGAGGTGCGATATTGAATTGGGCCTATATGCCTTAAAAGAGAATTCTCATGTAAGGCCTGAACCAATCCCAATTATCTACACCACATGATCCCACCTCTTAACCGATGTGGGACTAAATTACCAACTTCATTGTCACCCCCTTTTGAATGCTCAACCGAAAATGAGATACAATCCAACAATCTCCACCTTAGCTTGTTTTCATTGACCGAACAACCTAGCACACCTGGCTACCATTTGTTCATTCCCGTTAGCCGAACACCCTTAGCACACTCTGCCTACCTTTGTTCATTTTCGCTAACCGAACAACCTTATCACACTACAGCTGCCTTTGCTCGTTTTCGCCAGCCGAGTACTTAGGAGATATAATATATTGTCATCTTGATTCGTTCGACCACAGAACCAAGCCTGACACGTTCATCCATACTACAATTGTGTGCCAAACACAAATCTTTGCTCCATATTAGGCTCGCCAAACCTACCTTTGAAGCCAATTTTTGTAGTTGATGCTCCTACTCCATCTTGATAAGAGCTCGTATAATTCGATTATATACATGAACGTTCAGCACCATCTGTCTTGAATCAATTAGAGCCGCCCAATTAGCCCCGTAACCATTGGCTCTGATACCACTTGTTGGAAACACGATATGACCCAAACCGGAGTTGGTCCATAAGATACGATATTTAATTGGACCCATATGAAATTACAAGATTGACATAACTCACGTTGAACTATTTGCTCTAATACCAAGGAAGATGCAAAGCAACACATGCCACAAGGTTCCTCTGTGTCGGTCACTATGATGATGATATCTCCAAATGACGAGGGATCCTCCAGATCATCCTTGCCTTTTGCCTTCTCAGCTTTGGGCTTCATGCAGTTCCTCTTAATATGACCCATTTTGCCACAGTGATAGCAACCCTCCTTGTGGTCCACAATTGCAAGATTCTGAGAACTCCCCTATGTCCTCTCTTGTGACTTGGGTCTCTTCCCGTAGGAAGCCACTAGAGCGGACTCCTGCGACGATTCTGCTTGCTTGCACCGGGCCTCCTCATTTAACAAGCTACTTTTGACTGCATCCATCGTGACAAATCTATCAGGCACAGAGTTGTTCACCGACAGCACCAATATCTTCCATCTTTTCGACAGAGAACTCAAGAGCAGTAGGGCCTGAAGCTCATTATCGATCACCATCTTCATCGCAGACAGCTAATTGATGATACCCTGAACCTCGTTCATATATTGTTCCACTGGGGCACCCTCTCTGTACTTCGAGTTGGTAAGAAATACCTTGTTGCCATATGTCTTCCTTTCGTACAGCGAATGCAGCTTCTCCCATAATGCTTGTACCGAACTCTCCATGGACACGTGGTGAAACATCGAATCATTCAACCATTGGCGGATGAATCCAACGCCCTTCTGATCCAGTTATTTTTAGTCTTCAGCAGCTTTACCTGTTAACTTTGCATTGTCGCCCTCCAACGAACCATGCAAGTCCTTACACCAGAGTAGATCCTCCATACATGTCTTTCAAATCGTCCAGTTTTCTCTTGTGAGGGTGATCATACGAGTGTTCATATGCTCCATAGCCATGGTTGCAAGAAACTTCAAAGCTCTGATACCAATTGAGATCATGTCACCTGGATAATTTTCAACCATTAATAACTTAGATGAAGTTACAAAATTGATAGAACTCACATTGAAACCTTTGCTCTGATACCAAAGAAGATGCAAAACAGCTCGGAGGATCGAAGATCAGTGACATGGGGGAGTAGGTATTCTGTCATGGGACGATAAGCATGGAGGCAAGGTGAGGAGCCATGGGGTCAACACCCTTTCATCAGACTGAAGGGAAAAGATTGTAGGATTCCGGTCTGGATTTGTTAACAATATTTTTGTGGAATCCAAATCTAGTTAAATATTTAATTAGATTAGATTTGGATGACCATAATTGGTGTTATAATATTTTAGATATAATATGATTCTTATTTTAGGAAATCCTATTATGATCTAAAATAAGATGTTGATGGAATATTTTAATAGGATTCCTATTTTATTCCTATTTAGAAAATCCTATTATAGCTAGAATATGATTTTATTATCATAAATATATGATATGAGGGTGGAGGCGCAAAACATATTACAAAGTGGTAATTCGAGGTGCTTGTCTACAAGAAAATCTAAAAGAAAGTCCGTACTTTGCTCCTAGAACTTCGCCATCTAAGACATAAGAAAAAAGATCTAATTGAGGAGTCATCAACTTCAGTTAAGAAGATTGCTACGGGTTGGTGAGTGATCTCAATTATAATATTCTATTTTTTCTTGAGAGTGGTGAGAGGGTTGAACCTATTAGGGCAAAGGGTTCAATGTGAGTTCTGTCAATCTTGTAATTTTATCTGAGTTATTAAAGATTGTGATTTCAGGTAACGTACGTCACCACTATATACTCTCTTCATCTTTTATTTGGTGTTCGTTAGATGGTGGTTGGTTTTAATTTGGTGGGTTGGCAAACGCTTTCGCGCGCCCAACAATTGGTATCAGACCTTTGGAGGTTCTGACAACTATGTCTACGGAGCAGATTAACAATCATATGATGACCCTCATAAGGGAAACTAGATGATTTGGAAGCCAAGAATGGAGGATCTACTCTGGTGCAAGTACTTGCATGGTCTGTTGGAGGACGACAGCAAAAAGCCAATGGACAACGCTGATGAAGACTAGAAACAACTGGATCGGAAGGCTATTGGATTTATCCGCCAATGGTTGTATGATTCGGTGTTTCACCACGTGTCCATAGAGAGTTCTATAAAAATATTATGGGAGAAGTTGTATTTGCTGTACGAGAGGGAGATGGCAAGCAATAAGGCATTTTTTATTTGCCAACTCGTTAACTCAAAGTACACGAAGGGTGCCCCAGTGACACAACATCTGAACGAGGTTCAGGGTATCATCAATCAGCTGTCTGCGATGAAAATGGTGATTGATGATGAGCTTCAGGCCCTACTGCTCTTAAGACTATATCAGAAAGCTGAAAAATGTTGGTGGGGTCGGTGATCAACTCCATGCCTGATGGAGTTGTCACGATAGAGGCAGTCAAAAGTAGCTTGTTGAATGAGGAGGTCCAGCACAAACAAGTAGAATTGTCGCAGGGGTCTGCTCTGGTGGCTTACTACAGGAAGGAAAGACCCAAGTCATAGGTGAGGACAAGTGATAGTTCTCAGGATTTTGTGATTGTGGACCGCAAGGAGGGATGCTATTACTGTAGCAAAATGGGTCATATCAAGAGGAACTGCATGAAGCTCAAAGTTGAGAAGGCTAAAGGCAATGATGATTATGAGGATCTCACAACGTTTGAAGATATCAATATCACAACGACCGACGCAGAAGAACCTTGTCGTATGTGTCATAATGGCGAATGGGTCATGGACACAAAGGCGTCGTACTATGCCACTCCACATTGGAGTATCTTCACGTCATACTGCAGCGGCAGGTTTGGATGTATAAAGATGGACGACTAGGGGATAGCTATAGTTGTAGGCATCGGTGATGTGCATTTGACGATGGAGTTTGGAGAGAAGCTCATCCTCAGGAGTGTGTGACATGTACCGAGTTTGTGCTACAACTTAGTTTCGGTTGGAAGGCTGGCAGATGATGGCTGTCGTAGTCTGTTTGAGGACAAAAATTGGATACTTACGAAGGGTTTCCAACAGATGGCTTGGGGAGATTTGTGTTGTGGCATGTATAGGCTCAATCCGTTGAGCAGTGCATGTTGACCATAGACACCGGATGGAGGCTTGAGGGGTATTCAACAGGACGTGGATCATCGTCAACTTGCTGAGGAGGGGCTTCTAGACGCTTTGAGGGATACAGAGGATTCGGTTCATCGAGGCAAAGCGATGAATGGTGATAAGTCAAAGGTTGAGGGTCAGTCTGTCGGTCCTATTATAGCTGGTCGGTCTCCAGGCGGTGGTTGCTCTACAGATCCGATTTTAGCGACGGATGGTTTACCAAGTTTTATGGAGCGACAATGGTGTCAACAGTTCGAAGCCAGGGAGGAGATCAAGGTTTGTAACAAACTTAATCTGAGGGAGCATTTATTCATACAGTTTCGGGGGGTATCACGACCCGCACCTACTTTTCGGGATACGTGTGTGTGTCCAATCCAGCTTACATCGCAGTAACAGCGGTAGAACGTTGTCAAGGCCATGATGCTTAAAATCACATAAAGAATAACTTTCTTCTCATTCACAATAACTAATTTAAACTTACAATATTCACAAGTTTTACATTGAAGAAAATATAAACTCTTATAAATATTGAAAACTGCCAACACATCTAACTAGTCTTCTATGGTTGACCTCAGCATATACCCATGTCTCCCCCAATGGTCCAAGCGTAATGTAGCATGCGATTATCTGAAAAATATTGGTTTATAGTCAGGAATAGAACGAGTACAATTCATTGAGTGCAGTTCCAATATATGATAACGACTATAATACAGAGGTTAGCCATAAAGTACATGATAAAATAATCAGGATAATGGTAACAAGAGACATGAGAAATGTAGAACAAAGGAAAAATACTATTTATGTGTTTTGAAGTACCTATTTGATATGTGATCGGTCTAGGGACAGTTACTCCATGATGTTTATGATGTCTACATTGCAATAAAATAAACAACGTCTACGATGTTTACTTTGCAGAAAATAAATAATGTCTATGATGTCTACAATGTCTATGATGTCTATAATATATACGGTCAGATCACACATCTTTTGGTACTTCCCCTTCCTGACACTACATGTAAGAATACGACAAGGTATAAAAAGAGACAATAATCTAGTACAATAAAATATAGTAATAATCAATATCGAAAATAAACAACAGATGTACTCGCCTGGGGTCCTTTGCTGGTGAAACCGATAATACCAGCCACTCAGTGTACCACACAAAATTAAACTCGCACAACAGTCTCCAGATGCTGAAATAGACATCACCAATACATTTGGAATAAAAGAAATGTCTAAGAATGTCTATCCAAAAGTCCAATTCTGGGCACAGGAGCAAAATCATAATTTTGGGTTAAAACGTTGTCCGTCGTTGATTCTGATTTGCACCAAAAAATATGCCAGTACCTGTGGTCTCTAAAGTCATCAAACTATATGTCTACGAGTCTGATTTGACGAGATGAACCCAGCGGTATATCGAAAGTTGGATTCCGGTGGACCGTGCACAATTTTGCTTGTTGGATCGGGTCGCGGGCCCGCCAAAATGGCATCCCAGTCGACCTTCTCAGAATCAGACCAAACTTGGTATACAGGACTAGAAAAATAATATGGTCCTGTTGGCATAAGTTTCGTCTTGAGATGACGAACATGCACGAAGTTATAGACTAGTTTGCAAAGAGGCCGATACGGGGTATTTCGGTGGATATGCTTCAATTTTGTCGTGCACGCACAAAGAAATCGAGTTTCGTCGAATCCCAAACGTTGAAAACACCCATACGCATCTTTCGATGCTCATGGGTTGCGACCACATCGTCTGGTTTGTCGGGGTGCATGCCGTATCGATACGTTTTCACTAAATTTTAGTTTTAAAAATATATATTTTCCCAAACTTCGCAATAAAAAATCTTTATACATACCCAATGAAATCAGTAACTACAAAAAGGGTTTTAATCACTTATAGGTTGTCTACTAATCTATTCAAATGGATTTTGGAACATGTTGCTGGATAGGCTGAAAATTGTCTAGCAAAATAGGTTTGGGACTGGTTATACTGCTCTATTTTTAGAACAAGTTTTTGCCAACTTTGCATCGATTTCACGGGCAGGCCATTCGACTACAACCAAACTTGTTTACTTGGTTGGGTAAATGGTCGACTAGGCTATATGAAACATTTTATGGATCAAAAAATAGTAGAGTATAATGGGAGAAAGTGGATGACGAAGTGGGGTACCTGGCTGTGAAGCTGCTGCCTTTGGCTGTCACTGCCCGTACGGTTGGCCGGCAATGGCATGATGGGGTGGCCGACGGCGGCTCGTGGTAGCTGCACACACGTTAGGGGAGGTCAGGGTGGCACGGGCAGATATCTAGGGGTTAGGGTTTTTTATTTTCTCACGCAATCTGTCTCTCGTTCGTATATATATAGCAGTTGCTATATATGAGTACAGTGGGGGTCGGGCTTGGCCTGTTCCCGCAATGGTACAGTGCCTGTAGGCTAATTTCTTTTTATTATTATTTCTTTTTCATATATAACATAACATAATATATATATATATATATATATATATATATATATATATATATATATATATATATATATATATAATATATATATATATATATATAAATATATATATATAAAAAATATATATATATATATATATATATTATATATATATATATATATATATATATATATATATATATATATATATATATATATAAATATATATATATATATATATATATATATATATATATATACATATACATATACATATACATATACATATACATATACGTATATCTATATCTATATCTATATGGACACTATATATATATATATATATATATATATATATATATATATATATATATATATATATATATATACATATACATATACATATACATATATCTATATCTATATCTATATGGACACTAAAAACTAAATAATTATATAGAAAATTCTTAAAATATATGAACAATATTTTGTACAAATATTACCTCTTATAAATATAAAATGACATTTTAACAAAATATTCAATTTTATACAAGATTATTAATAATTATGTAAAAATGTTATAAAAATAAAATAACTCCTTAATAATTTTAAAGAAAATACTACTGTAAATGTATTAAGTAAAATAAATAAAAATAAATTCTAAAAATTTAGGAGGTTTACATTGTGGGTCATCGATGGCATGCATAACGCATGATATTCTATTCGAGGACGCATGTGTATGGGAGAGCTTCAAGTTCAGACCCAAAGGTGGGCAGGTTCAGGAGTTCGAATCTTGTGGGAACTGTACCGGCCACTTGGTTGGGCCAGCTAAGGGTGAAGAAGCTCGTCGAAATGTTAACACTTTTCGGTGGAAGGCGAAAGTCGGGGACAGGCAGTCAAGACTCACGGTGAGACTGATCGTCAGGGACTTCGGTATTGGTCATGTAATTGATGTTGGTAGGATCCCAATGGTGTAGGAGGTGCTACACATGGCAGCTAGCGTCGACGTGACGGTCGAAGAGCTGGTGTCACTCCCCGTTCCCAGAATGCGTATTTTTATACATATACAACTCATGTATATTTATTTAGTATTTATCATGTATTATCTTGTATTTAAATTCCTTTAATTTCATGTTAATTAATTATCTGCATTTTATTTTCTGTAATTTTATTCCTTTATTTTATTTTCTGCATTTTATTTCCTGCTGTTATTCTTGTTTTTAGGTTCGGGCTCATAGTGGTTCTTCTCGGGTTCATGGTGGACCCGGTTAAACCCGACCCAATAACCCCCACCTACCACCATCCTTCCTATTTAAGCCCCCATCTCCTTCTCTCTCCTCATAACTCTCATTCTTTACCATTACTTCTTCTTCTTCCTCATCACTCTCTCCACCAACCCATCAGCAGGCAAGTACAATCTTGCTTCTTGCTTGGAGAACTATTTTTATGGTTCATTTCTCTTCCTCTCATGATCCTGAGAGAGTTTAGTACTTAGCATTTTTGATTTCTTTGGCTGGTTTTTGCTAGATCTAAGATGTTGTATTCTCGGCTGTTCATGGGTTTTGATCTCCCAACTTAGCGTGAATTTTTAGTCACGCTCACGTTCTTACGTGTCTGCGTGAATTTTTAGTCACGCTCATGTTCTCATGAGCGTGCGTGGATTTTAGTCACGCTCACGTTCTCATGAGCATGCGTAGATTTTAGTCACGCTCACGTTCTCAAGAGCGTGCGTGGATTTTTAGTCACGCTCACGTTTTTACGTGTCTGCGTGAGTTTTGAGTCACGCTCACGTTCTTACGTGTCTGCGTGGATTTTTAGTCACGCTCACGTTCTCATGAGCGTGCGTAGATTTTTAGTCACGCTCACGTTCTTACATGTCTGCGTGGATTATTAGTCACGCTCACGTCTTTACATGCGTGCGTGAATTTTTAGTCACGCACATGTCTTTACGTGCTAGCGTGAATTATTAGTCACGCTCACGTCTTTACATGCGTGCGTGGATTTTTAGTCACGCTCACTTCTGTACATGCAGCGTGAATTTTAGTTACGCTCACGTCCTTACGAGCCAGCGTGACATTTGAGTTACGCGCACGTCTTTGCATACGTGCGTGAATTTCTTATTACGCTTTTCACGCTCATACGCTCACCACTTTACACGCTCACTCCAACCTGCTAGTTTTGTTGGCGTGACTTTCTAACTAGGGTGTTACTATTTGCTCTATAACTTATTCATTTAATGATGGCATGATAATTCTTCTATTTTATCCTTAAGCCTTTTGGCATGGACTTGATAAATCATGATATGTTAATATTATTAATATTGTTAATACAGATTGTTATGTGGAATGCGCCTTGTGTCCTGATTGAGCCATGGATACCCAGTATGACTGGAACTTAACCTTGAGAATTATAGACTCGACCCCATGTAATACTAATTGACTTTCATGCCTTGTCACCATTGATGATAATGGTTATCTTGACTAAAATTGATCATACATTCCTAGTTGGAACTAAGAGACTGGCTAGTCGTCTTATTGAATGAAATGAATGAGACACGTTCATGTAATGAACTATTGTACTCGATTAGCCAATCCCGAATATTGGCATACAGGCACATGCAGGCTTCAAATTATTTATTTATTTAGTTATTTATCTATCTTACAAAAACAGCATGTGTACTTTATGGTCAAGGCATAATTATTCCGTGGTTAGATTTGATTGTTGCATTACGCTATATAAGACCTGCAACCTAACCGCACTGGTATCGTTACAGAATTGTACATATCGTACCCCGTACGAAAGTACTCATTTGAATGACCATGATCCACGGCATGGAACTTCACTCAACGTAGAGACCATTAAGTCAAATAAAATAATGATGGCATGGAGAGAATGGATTCCCAAGTTCTTACATGGCAGCCCTCTTGGGACTATTAAGTGCCCGATAGGCCGACTGGTTCCCACAGATACTGTAAATCTGTCACACGGGCAGGGAACGATATCTGCTTATATTATCGTACATGCTATATTAACGGCGGGCGTCCCGCTGGGACTCGTCTAATTACATGATTGGCGCAATTGATTGACTGGATAGACTAGCCGTGCTCGCACATAGTAAGAACTGAGGAATCCCTATTTGCATAATTCCAGGATAACTTGGGACTTACAATAGCAAGCCGTAGTAGTTGATTGGCCGTTCAAGATAATTTGTTTATATACTGTACCTACTCTGTTGCCTAACTGAGATGATCAGAATGTCAGGACATGACAGGCTAACTTCTGTCCTTGTTTGGTTGGGAGGTTGGTTCGAAGTGTCGTAATGTTATGTGAATCCTAGTAGAAAGAAGAGATATATTATTATATTCTCTTACTTACTGGTTTAGTCCTTCATATTGTGCTCCCTTGTGGTACTTGCTATTAGAGGTCTAACCTCTCTGGTTTTGCATGGCCAGATTTAGAGCCAGTTCTCGAGGATCCAGCTTACTTCTACCTCCAAGATGGTCAATACTAGGGGAATGATCGCAGGAGGACTCGAGTGGGTTCCTTACTTCACCGCTTGTTTTGTTATTTACTTTAAACCTTGTCGTTTGGCACCGACATGTTAGTCGGATTGTCTTGCACTTACTTTTACATAATTGTAATTAAGTCAGACTGCAGCTGATAACAATTGTGTACATGTTACTATACCATCTGGCTATATTTTGTAAAGCCAGATCTCAAGAACATTTTGACTGAGCGTTTGGGATGCCTTACTGCTTATTCTCACATGTTCTCTATTTCTATTTCTTCCTTTGAATGATTGAGACAATAGATGTGAAGTGACCATAGTAAGACTTTCATGTAGTATGCACCCCCTCGTCTGGTTAGACAATATTGATCGTATTATACAGTATTCATCTACCCGTAATACGTAGCTGGCTGAGTCATTCCTCTGCTCTCCAGTATTCTGGTTCTGGGGCGTGACAAGGTTTTAGTGGTGGTCCATGCAGGTCTGATTTCAGACTTGTGGGGTGTTTTGATTTATAGGATGTCTCAATCACACGTGTTCCTCCTTGATCTCATGATTCATTATTCTCAACCCTTGCTTGACATTCCGGTATCCTTTGACTTCATCGATCCTTCATGTCCGGTTGTTTGATTGTTCTCTTGTCCCTTTTCTTAGGGGCACTTCGTCCGCATCGGTCAGAGCTGGACAACAGCAGGAGCAACATGGACAACCTGACCCTGTTGGTCAGCAACAAGGGCCAGTCTCACCTCAGGAGGCTACCCAGGAAGAAATGATAGTGGAAGCAGCGGCTGGATCGCAGTATCCGGATGTTCCACCACCACCAACAGTTCTACCTACCCAAGTGGACACACCAGCCCTTCTGGAGATCATGAGAGGAATGATGGCTACTCAGCAATATCAGATGTTGGCCCAGCAGCGCATGCACACTCAGCTACAAGAGCAGAATGTGTTGCTCAACCAAGGATTGCAGACGGCTTTAGAAAGAGGAGTGAGGACTGATTCAGGAGCATCAGCCAGGTTTTGCAAGTACAACTCCTACCGTTTCGAGGGCACGGAGGATGCCATATCAGCAGATGCATGGCTTAAGGACATGGAGGCTATTCTGACAGCAGCTAAGGTACCGGCAGAAGAACGTGTGGATCTAGTGAAGTTGTTACTTCAGGATCTCGCACGTGATTGGTGGGAATCAGAGGAAGTGGGCATCAGACGTCCTGTGTCTTGGGACGATTTCATCGCAAGATTCAAGACCAAGTACTATGGAGTTGTGGCACGGGTTGAGCTATAACAGAAGTTTATCAGCCTCAGACAGGCTAGCAAGACTGTAGATGCTTATGCAGCGGAGTTCTGCAGATTGAGTAGATTCGCCCCAGAGATGGAAGCGACAGAGAGCCAGAGGGCCATGAGGTTTCAGCAAGGGTTTCATCTTGAACTCTTGCAATTGATAGAGGAGCACAATTACCAAACTTTTGACGAAGTATTGACGGCAACTCGAAGGCATGAGATCACCATTCAGAGGCTTGCGGTAAGGACTGGAGGTCAGAAGAGATCCCACAGTCAGATTGAAGGAGGAGGGGGAGCAGCGCCCCGAACAACAGCCCCATCCACTGGCATTCGTATCCACGATGTGGCGATACGAGGACCAGCGCCACCTAGGCAGCAGCAACAGCAACAGAGGAAGAACCAGCAACCCCCGGCGGGTTGCACTTATTGTGGAAAGATGGGGCACACTAGAGATGTGTGTCGGACATTGAATGGACTGTGTCTGATATATGGAAATCCAGACCATCGGGTTACCACATGTCCCATAAATTCGAGGTCAGGAGGACCAGGGCAGCAGTTTCCTGCTCTGCCAGCACCAAGGGCAGGCCAGTATCGAGCACCGGCGATGGCAGTGAGGCCGTTGGCACAGCGTCCGCAGGCTCAGATGTTTCGGCAGCAGGGACCGCCGATGCAGCAACACCAGCATAGACCACCCCAGCATCATCAAGGAAGGGGACAGCAACAGCATCAGGCCAGGCCACAACATGAAAACCAGCAAGGAGGTCGAGGGCAAGCATTCACTCTGTCCTTGGAGGAGGCATTGGCATCGGAAGATGTTGTGGCAGGTAACATTCTCATCGCCTCATATCCCGCAGTAGCATTGTTTGATTCGGGAGCATCCCATTCATTTATATCTGCACGCTTTACGACACGACTAGGAATGGAGTTCGAGGCATTGCCAGGGAGGTTGAATATACTCACTGGTAATGGGCTCGTAGGGGTTAGTAGAGTTATTCTAGCATGTAGTGTTGTAGTTTGCGGGCATTCCTTACCCGCCTGGTTGATAGAATTTCCTGTTAGAAATTTCGACGTTATCTTAGGCATGGACTGGCTGAAAGACAGTCATGCGACAATAGATTGTCGTAGTGGGAGTGTATCTTTTGATATTCCAAGCATGAAGCGGTTCACCTTAGTCAGATCAGAGGCAATTCAGCAAGAGCAGGGAGTAATAGCGGTAATGGAAGAAGTTTAGATTCCGAAGGTAGTTGAAGAGTTTCTAGACATTTTTCCTGAAGAACTTCCAGGTCTACTACCGGTTAGGGATATTGATTTCCATATAGAATTGGCACCAGGAACTAAACCGATATCAGATCGGGTTTATAGAATGGCAGATTCAGAGCAGGCCAAGGTATATCAGCATATAGAGGAACTGAAGGAGAAGAAGTTCATCCAAGCTAGCGTGTCACCATGGACAGCTCCAGTGGTACTTGTGGGAAAGAAGGATGGGTCTTCCAGATTATGCATTGACTACAGGAAGCTTAACGTGGCAACAGTGAAAAACAAGTACCCATTACCCAGGATCGATAACTTATTTGATCAGTTGAGCAGAGCTAGAGTTTTCTCCAAGATAGATCTTCGTTCAGGGTACCATCAGGTGAGGGTTCGGAAGGAAGATATTCCCAAGACAGCTTTCAGGTCGAAGTATGGGCATTATGAATTCTTAGTAATGCCGTTTGGTTTGACCAATGCTCCAGCAATATTCATGGATTTGATGAATCGCATATTCATGCCATACTTAGATCAGTTTGTCATTGTGTTTCTTGACGACATTCTCGTATACTCTGCTAGTGAAGAGGAGCATGAAGACCACCTCAGGAAAGTGTTGCAGGTTTTGAAAGAGAACCAGTTGTATGCCAAGCTCAGTAAGTGTGAGTTTTGGTCGGATCATATTTCATTTTTGGGTCACATCATATCAGGAGCTGGAGTAGCAGTAGATCCCAAGTAGATAGAAGCAGTAGAGAGTTGGCCAGTACCCAAGACCGTAGCAGATGTACGGAGTTTCTTGGGATTGGCAGGATATTACAGAAGGTTTGTGTCAGACTTTGCAAGGCTTTCAGCACCCATAACCCGCTTGACCCGGAAGGATGTACCATTCGTTTGGTCAGCAGAATGTCAGGCATCATTCGAGACTTTGAAGCAAAAGTTGATATCAGCACCTATTCTTACATTGCCAGTTGGACCCGGAGGCTTTACAGTATATTGTGATGCGTCAGGAAAAGGACTTGGATGTGTCCTTATGCAACATGGGAAGGTGACAACATATGCATCTAGGCAGCTTCGGGACCATGAGAAGAATTACCCAACTCATGATTTGGAGTTAGCAGCGGTAGTGTTTGCTCTGAAGCTATGGAGGCATTACTTATATGGTGACCGAGTGGAGATGTACACAGACCATAAAAGTATGAAATACATCTTTACTCAGAAGGAGCTGAACATAAGGCAGAGAAGATGGTTGGAGTTGATTAAGGATTATGACGTAGAGCTTCAGTATTATCCAGGCAAGGCTAATGTAGTAGCAGACGCTCTCAGCAGGAGAGGCGGCACATTTATGTTGACAACACAGAGGCATATCTTAGAAGACCTTCAGGAGATGGGCATCGAAGTTATACTTCCTAGTGATGTAGGAGTTCTGACAAGTCTGCAAGTTCAATCCGACTTGGTAGGCAGGATCAAGGCAGCTCAGGCACAAGACCCAAGGATTCAGAAGCTTAGGACAGAATATGAGTCAGGACTCAGGAAGGAGATGAGAATTCATGAAGATGGTACACTTAGGTTTGGATCACGTCTATGTGTGCCTAGTGGAGATATCAGACATGAGGTTATGGCAGAAGCTCACAGTTCTCAGTATTCTATTCACCCTGGAGGGACCAAGATGTACCAAGATATCAAGCAGCATTTCTGGTGGAACGGGATGAAGAGGGAGATAGCTAGATTTGTTTCCCGTTGCTTGGTATGTCAGCAAGTGAAGGCAGAACAGCAGAGGCCAGCTGGGTTATTACAACCGCTTCTTATTCTGGAATGGAAATGGGAGCATATTACAATGAACTTTGTGACCGGTTTACCGAGATCACCAAGTGGTAAGGACGCCATTTGGGTAATAGTGGACCGACTTACGAAGGTAGCACACTTTCTTCCTTTCAGAGTAGGGCAATCTACATAAAAGTTGGCAGAGTTGTATATGCAACAGATAGTCAGGCAGCATGGAGTCCCTGTCAGTATTGTGTCGGATCGAGATACCCGCTTTACATCACATTTCTGGAAGAGCTTACATCATAGTCTGGGTACCAAGTTAAGATTTAGCACGGCTTACCATCCGCAGACGGATGGGCAATCAGAAAGAACGATTCAGACTTTAGAAGACATGTTGCGAGCTTGCACTCTAGATTTTGGAGGGTCTTGGGAGAGTCACCTGCACTTAGTCGAGTTCTCATACAACAATAGTTATCAAGCCAGTATCCAGATGGCACCATTCGAAGCACTATATGGTAAGAAGTGCAGGTCACCGCTTAAATGGGACGATATTGGAGAGAGGAAAATGTTAGGCCCAGAAATGATTGTTCAGACGGTTGAAGTGGTTAAGAGAATTAGAGAGCGACTTCGAGTTGCGCAGGACCGGCATCGTCATTGGGCGGACCAGCATCGTAGGCCGTTAGAGTTCTCTGTTGGGGACCACGTATTCTTGCGGATCTCACCTACTCGTGGGGTCATTAGATTTGGCGTTCGCGGGAAATTGAGTCCGCGGTACGTGGGCCCATTTGTTATCCTTGATCGAATAGGCGATATTGCTTATCGTTTATCCCTCCCACCTTCGTTACGAGAGGTGCATGACGTGTTTCATGTATCTCAATTACGTAGGTATGTATCGGACCCAAGCCATGTCCTCGATCATTCGGAGCTGGTTGTTGGTGCCAACCTGTCTTACGAGGAACAGCCTGTGTCCATTTTGGACCGAAGAGAGAAGATACTCAAGAACCGAACAATTAGTCTTGTCCGTGTTGCTTGGGGTCATCACTCCTTGGGAGAGTCAACGTGGGAACGTGAGGATGACGTCCGATTACGGTATCCACACCTGTTTGACTCACAAGGTATATCTCTTTCTGTATACCTTGATTGTCCTGATTCTTCATGCTTATCGCCTTATTGGTAGAGTTACTTGATATCGTAGAATGATGAATTTACATATATAGTACTTGCTTTTGATATGGTAATAATGATTGCTTGCTCACTAAATTGCTTGTATTAGTTTAGCTCCGATATTTCTACCTGTTTGGATTTGAAATTCCGAGGACGAAATTTTTCTAAGGTGGGTAGAGATGTCACTCCCCGTTCCCAGAATGCGTATTTTTATACATGTACAACTCATGTATATTTATTTAGTATTTATCATGTATTATCTTGTATTTAAATTCCTTTAATTTCATGTTAATTAATTATCTGCATTTTATTTTCTGCAATTTTATTCCTGCATTTTATTTTTTGCATTTTATTTCCTGCTGTTATTCTTGCTTTTAGGTTCGGGCTCATAGTGGTTCTTCTCGGGTTTATGGTGGACCCGGTTAAACCCGACCCAATAACCTCCACCTACCACCATCCTTCCTATATAAGCCCCCATCTCCTTCTCTCTCCTCATAACTCTCATTCTTCACCATTACTTCTTCTTCTTCTTCCTCATCACTCTCTCCACCAACCCATTAGCAGGCAAGTGCAATCTTGCTTCTTGCTTGGAGAACCATTTTTATAGTTCATTTCTCTTCCTCTCATGATCCTGAGAGAGTTTAGTACTTAGCATTTTTGATTTCTTTGGCTGGTTTTTGCTAGATCTAAGATGTTGTATTCTCGGCTGTTCATGGGTTTTGATCTCCCAACTTAGCGTGAATTTTTAGTCACGCTCACGTTCTTACGTGTCTGCGTGGATTTTTAGTCACGCTCACGTTCTCATGAGCGTGCATAGATTTTAGTCACGCTCACGTTCTGTCACGACCCGCACCCGCTTTTCGGATACGAGACGTGTCCAAGCCAGCCTACGCCGCAGAGTCGGCGGTAGAACGCTGTCAAGCCCGCAAGAAAATAAATGCTCAAAAATAAACATTTGCTGCTCATTCACATTTCTAATTTATTACAACATTTACAAGGTTTATATTTAAAGGAAATAGAAGACTTTACAATTAATAAAAATGATACAATTGTTTTCTATTTCTAGGTCGGCCTCAGCATACCCAAGTCTTCCCAGTGCTAAGAGTGATCGCGGCTAAACCTGAAAAATGTTGGTTATCCAGTCAGGATTGGAACAAGTACACAAACCGACGGCAGTGCAAAACACAATAGAATTATCAAGACATGAAAATAGCATATGAGAAATAAAAACTGTAAGATAAAGTGATGTCATAGCACGATAGAGAAATAAACAAGAAAAAGCTAATAAAAGACATCTATCTAAGTGGTATGAAATATCCTTTCGCCATGTGGACGGCTAGGGGGTAAAATCCGGCATACTGCACGTGTCGTGTGCAGCAGCTATCGTTCAAGAATAGACTCATGGGATATTTCTGGGTAGTCCACATGTATACTAAGATATTTCCCCTCCCGACTACTCCGTGTGACGAGCGTGTCAACAAGCAGCAAGATATATGTATAGACATGAAATGAAAAGACTACTATGAATCGGAAAGCAATCAGAAAGTGCACTTGCCTGCCGCCTCGAGCTGTGAATACCAACTTAATGTTGAGTTGGAGTCCAAGTGACCTGTGATATGTATCTAGATCAACATATGGAATAAACAAGGTAAAGCTGTTTTGGAATTATAGTTAATTACCCATACAATTCTTAATGATTTCTAATTGAGCTTGGGTGGTTCCACCCTTGGCAACTACCTAATGTAACCTACAAGTACATCTACAAGGGTCCATGCTAAGACTATTAATATGTCCATATATATGTGTTTCCTAGAAAATAGTGGTACCCCAATTGCCTGCTAACAAGTATTACCTATGCTACTTCTTTAATACAATAACAGTATAAAGCAATTGTAGCTACACTCATCTATGCATATTCATTTACTTATTTAACCCATTACTTATATGCAAAGTGCAGTACAGAATCTATGTGATAGCAGTGAACTGTCAGGGGTATCCTTCCTGATTTCAGTTGGTAGAGGAAAGAGAACTGCCCTATCCAATCACTTCCACTGTGGACTTGATTTTAAGCTGCAACCAAACTAACCAATCTCCTTAATCCTAGGCTAAGACCACATGGGAAAGGGACAGTGCTACCTGCTATATTGGGCTGAAATCATGTTGTCTCCATGGGGACAAGGAACCAGACTGACACACCTTTAAGAATACTGGTTGTCACAGGGTTGTACAAGGTCTATACCTTGAACACAACTATACAGTACCTAACTGGGAACTGGACTCCATTACTTAGTGAAGGAACCGGACTATATATCACTCTCCACATTTCTCACCTGACTTAATATTCCAGTTCTTCCTATCAGTCTCTTGACTGATGCCTCACACACACCCTGCGGTCAAGTCTCCTGCACAGGCACTGATATAGAGTACCTCCTGCAATTACTTGTATAGTAGTACTAAGTGCCCAGCTCTCTAACTCATATTGCTACTTTATAGATCAGCAGGAAAGAACAGTGTCCCTAAATATATTTATACAGGTTATCCATGTGTATTCCCAATTCCTCGAGCCCTTACTACACATGTAAGAACCCAATATCTGTTCCCAATTACTGACACACTTTAGTGCATTAAGGTATTCTCCCTTTCCTGGATACTTAATTTACCTGCAATGTTCCAATTTCTTATGAGAACCTCCTCACTCACACACAGGTCCTATTTAATCTGAACTTGAAGTACACATGCCATTTATGACTGAACCTTCAGTCTTCAATTGCCTAAAGTGAAAGTTTGGGCACATCATTAAGGCCAAGGGGTCAATTTCGATATAGAATAGTTACCTGGTTTGGTCACCCATGTTATAGGTGAATCCTGATACATTCAGCTGGTCTAACAAGCTATCATCTGACCAGGATTACATGTATACTATTCTAATAGTTAGGATGAAGGGAAATATACAGTTGAGTGTAATATGTGAGGACATCTCCAATTTCAGTAAGCTAATAGCTGCAGGACAAACCTCTAATGAAGATTTAGACTAACATGATATTACCATGTGTATTGCAGGGCAGTCCTTGGGTCATACAGGTGTCCCTGCATTGTACCCTCACAACCCAACATCCCTTAGTAAACTTGTAACCTTAATATTTCTACTCTACCTGGCTTAGACCCATTCCCCCACATTGGTCCTGCTTCTGCACTCAAGGATGCAGTGATTAAACTGGAATATTGGTCTTGTCCTGATGTAATTCATTCAACCACAGAAGATGAAGGGTGAATGTGTTGTATGTAACCTGTAGGACATTCGTGTAGGATATACCATGAATCACACGCATATATATCAAGGACACATACTCCTACAGGGCATGAATTAACTCCTATCTGCAATTGGGACTGTTGCACTTAAGCTTACTGGACTTTAACAAACAGGGACTGAGGGATATATGCACTGAACCATGAATAGCCATAGATGCATTGGATGTATAAATGCATATGTGGTTCTCTGTTACCTGGTGTTGACCAGTGGTGTCTGAACAAGAGTCCAAAACTGATTAGCAAGTTCATGACTGCACTGGGAGTAGTCTGGATTGTCTTGGGACATGAAGTTGATCAATGGTTATATGGTATCCTGTGGCACTGTGGCTACCCATAGAAATCTGTAGAGGCAAGATATGAACCAATATCTCATGGTTCACTCCTCCCTCCCCACTACTTATTTGTCCCTGGCTATATACATGCAATACTCGAGCCCATAGGTCACTTAACCACATGTTCTTGTATAACCAATGTCTAATCCTTCTTGATACTCTAGGATACCCACAAGGCTTAAAAGTAATCAACTCCCATATATTCTAACAATCAAGGTTATTGAGTTATGAACCTACAAGTGATAGGGATAAGGCTGTAAGCTTCAAAGGAGTTTGTGTAATGAATTTAAAGGCCTGGATTGGGAAGAGTTAAGCCTATGTGGACTGCATTCACAGGGCAACTTACACAGATCATGTTCCCATCAATGCTCTTTGGTATATAAGCATGGATCAACCCAAAACAGGACATGGGATTTCCCCACCATCAATGTCCCTTGTTCGAGGCATGAATACGACTCATAAACCCTTGGTTTGGGACATTCAGTCGAACACCTACCCCTCTCATCTTATATTGATCTAATAACAGTAATTGTAAGCCTAGCAATGGATCAATTCAATGGATTAAGGCCATGGTGGTCAGGACATATCTGTCGTAGGTTGGTAGCTTCAAAGCTTCGAAGGGTCCTTCGATGCCGAGCAAGGAACTAGCGGCAGGGAGATTTAGGGTTCGGGGAAGGCCCTGGTGGTCCCTTTATTTATACTAGGTTTTGTATGGATGGGAGGATAGGATTGAATATCTCCCCTCCTATCCAGAGTCGGATTCGAACTCAGGGATTTGAATTTGGGAGCTGGCCGTTGAAATTTAAACTTGGAGTTTTGCAACCCAGCCCTCCCACTTGGATAATTTGCAAAACAATCCTATCTACATACTTTCAAAAGTGATACTAAGTGTATGTGTTATATATATATATATATATATATATATATATATATATATATATATATATATATATATATATATATGATTATTCAATAACTATACATTAATATAACAATTCAGCTAAATAATATCAAAAAATATATAAGAATAAAAATTGGGCCAAGGGCTCACAAATCTACCCACCTTAAAATAATTTCGTCCTCGAAATTCTAATTTCTAATTATTTCTAAAAAATTCAAAAGGAAGTCTACTATTATCTAAATCTCTTTAAATTTAATTCCTCAAAGTAGTTTACAACCTTCCCCTAGTAATTTTGTAACTACAAAATCTCGAGGACTTCTACCCACCTTAGGTCACACTACTCCCTTGAAACACAGATCACCAAAATCATATAATCTTCTACTTGTGACCAATAATTCTGCCAATAGATATCTAGGCGTATGGTATCTAGGATCCTCTCCTATCTATCAGTTACGAGTTTTCGTCTTTCCAATTAGTGAAAGGCAAAAATAATAAAGAGCTCAAGAGAGATGTCACTGAATACAATTACGTGATTCAAGGGCGAAGGTATAATTCAAACAAAATTGTTAAAGCAGTCGTGGATGAGATCCTAGAGACATCTATATCTCAATCCACGTAGGGTAATTAGATAAAAGTGAACCAAATGCATCATGGTTGATCAGACCGTAATACAATGATTCTGATTAGACGATATGTTAGCGGGCGTCCCCAATAAACATATGTCTTGAATCAAGCTCGATAAAAGAGTAAGCTTACGAAACTAGGCTGTATTATCAGCGTTGGTCAAGATAGTCGGAATACAAGTACGCAAGATTTTTGAAAGGAGGAATAAGTAGTTCGAGTTTTGAGAGAATCAAATTCTAACTCGAAATTTATACACAAATAATAGAATCAGAAATTATAAACTAACTCCTTACAGCAAAAGAGAATTTTAAAATAGGCAATTCTAACTTATGATATAAGATTTATATCTAATAAAGCAAAAGAAATTTAAACAGTTCATCAAGGTTAAAGCTTTAATTCTAGGTAAGCCTAACATAGCAAGCGAATAGTATATCCACATGGGGTCATATCGGCATATCAAAGTAAGAGTGTACCTATAGGGTTCTAGCAAGCAATCAAAAATTATAAATTGTATGGCCTATCTAACATCCTTAACTACCCAACGGTCAATTTGAACCAGGGACTTCTAGTCCTAGTCATTATCTTAAATCATTTTAATTCCTAGTTTGTGAATGAGCATTTCCTGGTCGCAGGCTCGCAATAGTACGACTAACGTACCATCACGAGTTCGCAATATTTTGCAAAAACTGACCTGCATGGGCCACCACAAAAACTTGTCACGACCCGCATCCGCTTTTCGGATACGAGACGTGTCCAAGCCAGCCTACGCCGCAGAGTCGGCGGTAGAACGCTGTCAAGCCCGCAAGAAAATAAATGCTCAAAAATAAACATTTGCTGCTCATTCACATTTCTAATTTATTACAACATTTACAAGGTTTATATTTAAAGGAAATAGAAGACTTTACAATTAATGAAAATGATACAACTGTTTTCTATTTCTAGGTCGGCCTCAGCATACCCAAGTCTTCCCAGTGCTAAGAGTGATCGCGGCTAAACCTAAAAAATGTTGGTTATCCAGTCAGGATTGGAACAAGTACACAAACCGACGGCAGTGCAAAACACAATAGAATTATCAAGACATGAAAATAGCATATGAGAAATGAAAACTGTAAGATAAAGTGATGTCATAGCACGATAGAGAAATAAACAAGAAAAAGCTAATAAAAGACATCTATCTAAGTGGTGTGAAATATCCTTTCGCCATGTGGACGGCTAGGGGATAAAATCCGGCATACTGCACGTGTCGTGTGCAGCAGCTATCGTTCAAGAATAGACTCATGGGATATTTCTGGGTAGTCCACATGTATACTAAGATATTTCCCCTCCCGACTACTCCGTGTGACGAGCGTGTCAACAAGCAGCAAGATATATGTATAGACATGAAATGAAAAGACTACTATGAATCGGAAAGCAATCAGAAAGTGCACTTGCCTGCCGCCTCGAGCTATGAATACCAACTTAATGTTGAGTTGGAGTCCAAGTGACCTGTGATATGTATCTAGATCAACATATGGAATAAACAAGGTAAAGCTGTTTTGGAATTATAGTTAATTACCCATACAATTCTTAATGATTTCTAATTGAGCTTGGGTGGTTCCACCCTTGGCAACTACCTAATGTAACCTACAAGTACATCTACAAGGGTCCATGCTAAGACTATTAATATGTCCATATATATGTGTTTCCTAGAAAATAGTGGTACCCCAATTGCCTGCTAACAAGTATTACCTATGCTACTTCTTTAATACAATAACAGTATAAAGCAATTGTAGCTACACTCATCTATGCATATTCATTTACTTATTTAACCCATTACTTATATGCAAAGTGCAGTACAGAATCTATGTGATAGCAGTGAACTGTCAGGGGTATCCTTCCTGATTTCAGTTGGTAGAGGAAAGAGAACTGCCCTATCCAATCACTTCCACTGTGGACTTGATTTTAAGCTGCAACCAAACTAACCAATCTCCTTAATCCTAGGCTAAGACCACATGGGAAAGGGACAGTGCTACCTGCTATATTGGGCTGAAATCATGTTGTCTCCATGGGGACAAGGAACCAGACTGACATACCTTTAAGAATACTGGTTGTCACAGGGTTGTACAAGGTCTATACCTTGAACACAACTATACAGTACCTAACTGGGAACTGGACTCCATTACTTAGTGAAGGAACCTGACTATATATCACTCTCCACATTTCTCACCTGACTTACTATTCCAGTTCTTCCTATCAGTCTCTTGACTGATGCCTCACACACACCCTGCGGTCAAGTCTCCTGCACAGGCACTGATATAGAGTACCTCCTGCAATTACTTGTATAGTAGTACTAAGTGCCCAGCTCTCTAACTCATATTACTACTTTATAGATCAGCAGGAAAGAACAGTGTCCCTAAATATATTTATACAGGTTATCCATGTGTATTCCCAATTCCTCGAGCCCTTACTGCACATTTAAGAACCCAATATCTGTTCCCAATTACTGACACACTTTAGTGCATTAAGGTATTCTCCCTTTCCTGGATACTTAATTTACCTGCAATGTTCCAATTTCTTATGAGAACCTCCTCACTCACACACAGGTCCTATTTAATCTGAACTTGAAGTACACATGCCATTTATGACTGAACCTTCAGTCTTCAATTGCCTAAAGTGAAAGTTTGGGCACATCATTAAGGCCAAGGGGTCAATTTTGATATAGAATAGTTACCTGGTTTGGTCACCCATGTTATAGGTGAATCCTGATACATTCAGCTGGTCTAACAAGCTATCATCTGACCAGGATTACATGTATACTATTCTAATAGTTAGGATGAAGGGAAATATACAGTTGAGTGTAATATGTGAGGACATCTCCAATTTCAGTAAGCTAATAGCTGCAGGACAAACCTCTAATGAAGATTTAGACTAACATGATATTACCATGTGTATTGCAGGGCAGTCCTTGGGTCATACAGGTGTCCCTGCATTGTACCCTCACAACCCAACATCCCTTAGTAAACTTGTAACCTTAATATTTCTACTCTACCTGGCTTAGACCCATTCCCCCATATTGGTCCTGCTTCTGCACTCAAGGATGCAGTGATTAAACTGGAATATTGGTCTTGTCCTGATGTAATTCATTCAACCACAGAAGATGAAGGGTGAATGTGTTGTATGTAACCTGTAGGACATTCGTGTAGGATATACCATGAATCACACGCATATATATCAAGGACACATACTCCTACAGGGCATGAATTAACTCCTATCTGCAATTGGGACTGTTGCACTTAAGCTTACTGGACTTTAACAAACAGGGACTGAGGGATATATGCACTGAACCATGAATAGCCATAGATGCATTGGATGTATAAATGCATATGTGGTTCTCTGTTACCTGGTGTTGACCAGTGGTGTCTGAACAAGAGTCCAAAACTGATCAGCAAGTTCATGACTGCACTGGGAGTAGTCTGGATTGTCTTGGGACATGAAGTTGATCAATGGTTATATGGTATCCTGTGGCACTGTGGCTACCCATAGAAATCTGTAGAGGCAAGATATGAACCAATATCTCATGGTTCACTCCTCCCTCCCCACTACTTATTTGTCCCTGGCTATATACATGCAATACTCGAGCCCATAGGTCACTTAACCACATGTTCTTGTATAACCAATGTCTAATCCTTCTTGATACTCTAGGATACCCACAAGGCTTAAAAGTAATCAACTCCCATATATTCTAACAATCAAGGTTATTGAGTTATGAACCTACAAGTGATAGGGATAAGGCTGTAACCTTCAAAGGAGTTTGTGTAATGAATTTAAAGGCCTGGATTGGGAAGAGTTAAGCCTATGTGGACTGCATTCACAGGGCAACTTACACAGATCATGTTCCCATCAATGCTCTTTGGTATATAAGCATGGATCAACCCAAAACAGGACATGGGATTTCCCCACCATCAATGTCCCTTGTTCGAGGCATGAATACGACTCATAAACCCTTGGTTTGGGACATTCAGTCGAACACCTACCCCTCTCATCTTATATTGATCTAATAACAGTAATTGTAAGCCTAGCAATGGATCAATTCAATGGATTAAGGCCATGGTGGTCAGGACATACCTGTCGTAGGTTGGTAGCTTCAAAGCTTCGAAGGGTCCTTCTATGCCGAGCAAGGAACTAGCGGCAGGGAGATTTAGGGTTCGGGGAAGGCCCTGGTGGTCCCTTTATTTATACTAGGTTTTGTATGGATGGGAGGATAGGATTGAATATCTCCCCTCCTATCCAGAGTCGGATTCGAACTCAGGGATTTGAATTTGGGAGCTGGCCGTTGAAATTTAAACTTGGAGTTTTGCAACCCAGCCCTCCCACTTGGATAATTTGCAAAACAATCCTATCTACATACTTTCAAAAGTGATACTAAGTGTATGTGTTATATATATATATATATATATATATATATATGATTATTCAATAACTATACATTAATATAACAATTCAGCTAAATAATATCAAAAAATATATAAGAATAAAAATTGGGCCAAGGGCTCACACGTTCTCATGAACGTGCGTGGATTTTTAGTCACACTCACGTTCTTACGTGTCTGCGTGAGTTTTGAGTCACGCTCACGTTCTTACGTGTCTGCGTAGATTTTTAGTCACACTCACGTTCTCATGAGCGTGCGTGGATTTTTAGTCACGCTCACATTCTTACGTGTCTGCGTGGATTATTAGTCACGCTCACGTCTTTACATGCGTGCGTAAATTTTTAGTCACGCACATGTCTTTACGTGCTAGCGTGAATTATTAGTCACGTTCACGTCTTTACATGCATGCATGGATTTTTAGTCATGCTCACTTCTGTACATGTCAGCGTGAATTTTAGTTACGCTCACGTCCTTACGAGCCAGCGTGACATTTGAGTTATGCACACGTCTTTGAATGCGTGCGTGAATTTCTTATTACGCTTTTCACGCTCATACGCTCACCACTTTACACGCTCACTCCAACCTGCTAGACTTGTTGGCGTGACTTTCTAAGCAGGGTGTTACTATTTACTCTATAACTTATTCATTTAATGATGGCATGATAATTCTTCTATTATATCCTTAAGCCTTTTGGCATGGACTTGATAAATCATGATATGTTAATATTGTTAATATTGTTAATATAGATTGTTATGTGGAATGCGCCTTGTATCCTGATTGATCCATGGATACCCAGTATGACTGGAACTTAACCTTAAGAATTATAGACTCGACCCCATGTAATACTAATTGACTTTCATGCCTTGTCACTATTGATGATAATGGTTATCTTGACTAAAATTGATCATGCGTTCCTAGTTGGAACTAAGAGACTGGCTAGTCGTCTTATTGAATGAAATGAATGAGATACGTTCATGTAATGAACTATTGTACTCGATTAGCCAATCCCGAATATTGGCATACAGGCACATGCAGGCTTCAAATTATTTATTTATTTAGTTATTTATCTATCTTACAAAAACAGCATGTGTACTTTATGGTCAAGGCATAATTATTTCGTGGTTAGATTTGATTGTTGCATTACGCTATGTAAGACCTGTAACCTAACCGCACTGGTATCGTTGCAGAATTGTACATATCGTGCCCTGTATGAAAGTACTCATTTGAATGACCATGATCCACGGTATGGAACTTCACTCAACGTAAAGACCATTACGTCAAATAAAATAATGATGACATGGAGAGAATGAATTTCCGAGTTCTTACATGGCAGCCCTCTTGGGACTATTAAGTGCCCGACAGGCCGGCTGGTTCCACAGATACTGTAAATCTTTCACACGGGCAGGGAACGATATCTGCTTATATTATCGTACATGATATATTAACGGCGGGCGTCCCGCTGGGACTCGTCTAATTACATGATTGGCGCAATTGATTGACTGGATAGACTTGCCTTGCTCGCACATAGTAAGAATTGAGGAATCCCTATTTGCATAATTCCAGGATAACTTGGGACTCACAATAGCAAGCCGTAGTAGTTGATTGGCCGTTCAAGATGATTTGTTTGTGTACTGTACCTACTCTGTTGCCTAACTGAGATGATTTGTTTATGACATACACAACAAAAATTATTGAAAACCACAAAAACAAATCTCTTTTTTTTAATAAAATAAATTAAGAACCAGAAAAAACAACAAAAAAAATCTTTTTTAAGTTTTATTATTTATTTTTTTTTAAAAACCATGCATAAAAAAAACATAAATCTCATCCGGCACATTTAAAATAAACATTGTTACTAATGAAAGTCTAAATGCAAAGAAACAAACAAAAATAAAAATGCAAGAATAAAAAAAAAAACTCCCCTTGGGATGCCTCCCAAGCAGCGCCTTTGTTTAATACGTCGTTGGCTCGACTCTATGCGCACTTGACACAACTATGCAGGGGTTTCACATATTGAATATAATCCTGCAAAACAGAGGATAAAGGCCTTTTGTCAAAAATCGATAATGAAATATAAGGAATATTACCTGATTGTTGTCTTTTTATAAAATTATTCAACCCTGCAACAATTTTATGCAAATTATTACTCAAGGCTGGCTCCACATTCTTTTTCTTGAGATGTTCGCTAACGACAATGTTGAATCCATCTTTGTCATTAAGTTCAAAAACTTCATGTGCATTACATACTACGTCGTCATTAGGATTGTTTGCATCTGCAGCGCTGTTTCTTTCTTCTTCATGTTTTGGCAATGTAGGTGCTTCTTTTACTAGGTTGTCAATCTCTCTGCCATTTCTCAAAACGAGTGTACTTACATTTTCTTTTGGATTTATTATCGCTTGAGATGATAATTTTTTCGAAGTTTGTGCCTCCAACTTTTTAATTGTTGTAGCCATTTGGCTCATTTGATTGTTCAGAGTTTGGATGCTGTCCTTCATCTCCTGTATACTGGCCCTTGTCTCCTGTTGAAATTGCAAGGTATTAGTGGCAATAGACTTAACAATATCTTCTAGAGACATACCAGAATTAGAAGTTTGGTTCGATTGTTGTTCATGGAGATATGGTTGCTTGTACTGCTGGTAACTTAGAAAATTTTGAGTTACATTGGGCTCGTCTTCAAGTATTGGACACATATCAGTTGGATGCCCTACTATTGAACAAATCTCACAAGCCATTGTTGTTTGCATGTTACCACCTACAACCATTTGATGAACAAGAGAAGTTAAACTAGCAATTTGTTGTTGAAGAGAAGAAACATTTACCTCGTTAGTGTTCCTAGATGGAAGATCCAGCCAAGTGCCAAATTATTGAGAATTGGTCATCATGTCCTGTTAATTTTTTTTTGCTAATAGAAAAAATTATTTTATTACAAGAACGAAATAAAGATCACAAAAGCACAAAAATTAACTAAAATTACTCCCCGGCAACGGTGCCAAAATTTGGTGTGCTGTCGCAGGCACCCAAAAATAAAACCTTACTCTTAAAATTATATGTAGTAGAGAGAGTAAGGATCGATCCCACGGAGAGTAATTAGTATAAATTTTATGCTATGTGAACAAGGATTGGGGAAGAGAGTTTTGAAAAGAAAAATTAAGAAGAACTAAAGCAATTAAAGTATTAAAATCAATCAAGGAACAAATATTGGTCTCAGTGAACATTCACCATTGGAAATCATAAAATTGATCATTGATGCAAGCATAAATTAAATCATACTTTGAACATTTACCGTTGGAAGTATCTTCCTATCTCTCTTAGTCTTAGTTAATCAGATACAAGCGACCTAATTAACTTTACTTGCTAAATAATCTAAGACAAGCGCTATAGATTTAATCTAGCAAGTTCTTAAATAACAAAGAGATCGATAAAGCAAAACAATACAAGCACAAGCGGTTGCATTTAATTTTGTCAAACGTTTTTCTCCTAAGATCTAATAAAACAAAGCAGTTTTATTAAAGCTTGGTTGCTTCACAAATTAGAAACATCAAACTATTACGAATTTGATATCTAATTTAGCGGTAGATCGAAATGAATAATAAACTAGTAGGCCTCCTAGTAATTAAACAAAACAATCATAAAAGTTGGCACAGAAAAACATTCAATATTCAAAGTAAAACTCAAATATATAAAGCAATTTAGATCTCACAAGTTTATTGATTCCAAGGCTTTCGTACACTTCGACCAACAAGACTTCTAGCCGCACATGTTCTTCAAAAACTTGAAAAGAAAAGTTGGAGAAAGAGAAGAAGAGTTGTGTTTTGTATTTTCTCTTCTCATGATTTCTACCCCTTTTATACACCATAAATTAGTTTTTTTAAGCCCACAATATCTCCCACATATCCTCTAAAGGTTACAACTTCTCAAACCAAAAAAGACTAAGTCATAAAGCAAGTACAAAAATGGTTATTTTGGCTCCTAATTCTGTTCACAGCATCTTTGATCTGACTTCATGCCTGATTTCGTCCATGATGCAGCCAGAATCTCGAAAATCACAAAATATGAAAGTTGTAGCCCTCTGTCTTAGCTTTCCGAATCATTTTGAAGGACCTCAATTGCTATTAGGATGAGGAAGTTATGCTCATTTTGGTGAAAGGTGTCAAAACTGTCCAGAATTGTATTTTAGCTCTATTTTGCACATAGTGTCTCCAAATGCATCCTAGAGCAAAATATAAATAGAATGAGTACCTTTAGTCATAAAATGATCATAAAATGGTGAACGTTAAGGGATAAAAATATAATATTTTATGTTCTCATCAAATACCCCCACACTTAACTTTTGTTCGTCCTCGGACAAAACTCTAATTTATTTATTTTCCAAAACAAAAATCAAGGTTGTAATGTCATAAATAAAGAATAACCACGCTCTTCAAAACTCATAACATATCATGAAAATATATTCTTAAACAACTTCTAATTACTTAGTAAGTAATTTTCACTTGAAGATAGAGCAAACTAAATTGGTAGACCCTCACGGGAATAAATACTCAACTCTCATCTGTTTGAAGGGCATGTGTTTCACTCAAATTCATTCCAAAAGAAATGATCTACCACAAGCTTGCATATTTTCTCATTCTCCACCACTTAGATCACATGCATAACATAAATCATAAGGACTTTTCATGGGTTGTAATGGGGCTTAGGATTAAGGTAGGATATATTTGGGAGTGTAGCTAAAAAACCATCAAAACTAGTGGAGCAAAAATGATGTAACTCTAACTCGAATATATAAAACATGTAAAACCAATCACTCCATTGAGCAACTTCTTCAATTTGAATTCAAAGTATTCAACATACCCCTTTATTGGAATTGGAGAAGAAAAGATGAATATCAAAAGTAATTTCCTAAATACCCCCACACTTAACTTTTGTTCGTCCTCGGACAAAACTCTAATTTATTTATTTTCCAAAACAAAAATCAAGGTTGTAATGTCATAAATAAAGAATAACCACGCTCTTCAAAACTCATAACATATCATGAAAATATATTCTTAGACAACTTCTAATTACTTAGTAAGTAATTTTCACTTGAAGATAGAGCAAACTAAATTGGTAGACCCTCACGGGAATAAATACTCAACTCTCATCTGTTTGAAGGGCATGTGTTTCACTCAAATTCATTCCAAAAGAAATGATCTACCATAAGCTTGCATATTTTCTCATTCTCCACCACTTAGATCACATGCATAACATAAATCATAAGGACTTTTCATGGGTTGTAATGGGACTTAGGATTAAGGTAGGATATATTTGGGAGTGTAGCTAAAAAACCATCAAAACTAGTGGAGCAAAAATGATGTAACTCTAGCTCGAATATATAAAACATGTAAAACCAATCACTCCATTGAGCAACTTCTTCAATTTGAATTCAAAGTATTCAACATACCCCTTTATTGGAATTGGAGGAGAAAAGATGAATATCAAAAGTAATTTCCTCCATCACTTTTTTTTTCTTTTTATTTTTTTTTTCATTTTTTCTGTCTTTTTTTTTTCTTTCTTTCTTTTCTTTCTTTTTTTTCATTTTTATTTTTACAATAATGGAACTCCATAATTTGAGAATGAAAATATGTAGCCAAACTTGAAATTCAGATACCCCCACACTTATTTTTTTGTACACCCATACGTATCATAATGCTCTACTAGCTTTCCGGCTTGGGTAGGGATTTTTTTTTCAGGTTAAAGCTTGTAATGTGGGTTCACAAAAATAAAAGCAATAAGGCTCAAAGGGGTTCAACCAAAGGAAAAATAATTTCAGGGTAGGCTATTTGGCTTAAGTAGCGTAAAAAAAAGGCCATAATCATGTTCACGTATGCATGTGTCGATGTGACCTTGAAGAGAATCTAAGCAAATTCTAGAGAAACAAATCTATGGAAGAATATCTCTCATCAAAAAAATAATGAGACTGATGTGTCAGTCTAAAGGCTCAAAATCTCACCATCTTTTGTCTACCAAATTTAGTCACAACCATCCTCAAGAAAAATAACTATACTAATTAATTATAAGTTGAAAAGAGTACTTATTCAATCATGTTATAAAAAATTTCAAACATAGTTGAATCTTGTTTATGACATACATAACAAAAATTATTGAAAACCACAAAAACAAATCTCTTTTTTTTAAGAAAATAAATTAAGAACCAGAAAAAACAACAAAAAAAAATCTTTTTTAAGTTTTATTATTTAATTTTTTTTAAAAACCATGCATAAAAAAACATAAATCTCATCCGGCACATTTAAAATAAACATTGTTACTAATGAAAGTCTAAATGCAAAGAAACAAACAAAAATAAAAATGCAAGAATAAAAAAAAAAACTCCCCTTGGGATGCCTCCCAAGCAGCGCCTTTGTTTAATACGTCGTTGGCTCGACTCTATGCGCACTTGACACAACTATGCAGGGGTTTCACATATTGAATATAATCCTGCAAAACAGAGGATAAAGGCCTTTTGTCAAAAATCGATAATGAAATATAAGGAATATTACCTGATTGTTGTCTTTTTATAAAATTATTCAACCCTGCAACAATTTTATGCAAATTATTACTCAAGGCTGGCTCCACATTCTTTTTCTTGAGATGTTCGCTAACGACAATGTTGAATCCATCTTTGTCATTAAGTTCAAAAACTTCATGTGCATTACATACTACGTCATCATTAGGATTGTTTGCATCTGCAGCGCTGTTTCTTTCTTCTTCATGTTTTGGCAATGTAGGTGCTTCTTTTACTAGGTTGTCAACCTCTCTGCCATTTCTCAAAACGAGTGTACTTACATTTTCTTTTAGATTTATTATCGCTTGAGATGATAATTTTTTCGAAGTTTGTGCCTCCAACTTTTTAATTGTTGTAGCCATTTGGCTCATTTGATTGTTCAGAGTTTGGATGCTGTCCTTCATCTCCTGTATACTGGCCCTTGTCTCCTGTTGAAATTGCAAGGTATTAGTGGCAATAGACTTAACAATATCTTCTAGAGACATACCAGAATTAGAAGTTTGGTTCGATTGTTGTTCATGGAGATATGGTTGCTTGTACTGCTGGTAACTTAGAAAATTTTGAGTTACATTGGGCTCGTCTTCAAGTATTGGACACATATCAGTTGGATGCCCTACTATTGAACAAATCTCACAAGCCATTGTTGTTTGCATGTTACCACCTACAACCATTTGATGAACAAGAGAAGTTAAACTAGCAATTTGTTGTTGAAGAGAAGAAACATTTACCTCGTTAGCGTTCCTAGATGGAAGATCCAGCCAAGTGCCAAATTGTTGAGAATTGGTCATCATGTCCTGTTAATTTTTTTTGCTAATAGAAAAAATTATTTTATTACAAGAACGAAATAAAGATCACAAAAGCACAAAAATTAACTAAAATTACTCCCCGGCAACGGCGCCAAAATTTGGTGTGCTGTCGTAGGCACCCAAAAATAAAACCTTACTCTTAAAATTATATGTAGTAGAGAGAGTAAGGATCGATCCCACGGAGAGTAATTAGTATAAATTTTATGCTATGCGAACAAGGATTGGGGAAGAGAGTTTTGAAAAGAAAAATTAAGAAGAACTAAAGCAATTAAAGTATTAAAATCAATCAAGGAACAAATATTGGTCTCAGTGAACATTCACCATTGGAAATCATAAAATTGATCATTGATGCAAGCATAAATTAAATCATACTTTGAACATTTACCGTTGGAAGTATCTTCCTATCTCTCTTAGTCTTAGTTAATCAGATACAAGCGACCTAATTAACTTTGCTTGCTAAATAATCTAAGACAAGCGCTATAGATTTAATCTAGCAAGTTCTTAAATAACAAAGAGATCGATAAAGCAAAATAATACAAGCACAAGCGGTTGCATTTAATTTTGTCAAACGTTTTTCTCCTAAGATCTAATAAAACAAAACAGTTTTATTAAAGCTTGGTTGCTTCACAAATTAGAAACATCAAACTATTACGGATTTGATATCTAATTTAGCGGTAGATCGAAATGAATAATAAACTAGTAGGCCTCCTAGTAATTAAACAAAACAATCATAAAAGTTGGCACAGAAAAACATTCAATACTCAAAGTAAAACTCAAATATATAAAGCAATTTAGATCTCACAAGTTTATTGATTCCAAGGCTTTCGTACACATCGACCAACAAGACTTCTAGCCGCACATGTTCTTCAAAAACTTGAAAAGAAAAGTTGGAGAAAGAGAAGAAGAGTTGTGTTTTGTGTTTTCTCTTCTCATGATTTCTACCCCTTTTATACACCATAAATTAGTTTTTTCAAGCCCACAATATCTCCCACATATCCTCTAAAGGTTACAACTTCTCAAACCAAAAAAGACTAAGTCATAAAGCAAGTACAAAAATGGTTATTTTGGCTCCTAATTCTGTTCACAGCATCTTTGATCTGACTTCATGCCTGATTTCGTCCATGATTCAGCCAGAATCTTGAAAATCACAAAATATGAAAGTTGTAGCCCTCTGTCTTAGCTTTACGAATCATTTTGAAGGACCTCAATTGCTATTCGGATGAGGAAGTTATGCTCATTTTGGTGAAAGGTGTCAAAACTGTCCAGAATTGTATTTTAGCTATATTTTGCACATAGTGTCTCCAAATGCATCCTAGAGCAAAATATAAATAGAATGAGTACCTTTAGTCATAAAATGATCATAAAATGGTGAACATTAAGGGATAAAAATATAATATTTTATGTTCTCATCAGTTCCTTACTTCACCGCTCGTTTTGTTATTTACTTTAAACCTTGCCGTTTGGCACCGACATGTTAGTGGATTGTCTTGCACTTACTTTTACATAATTGTAATTAAGTCAGACTGCAACTGATAACAATTGTGTACATGTTACTATACCATCTGGCTATGTTTTGTAAAGCCAGATCTCAAGAATATTTTGACTGAGCGTTTGGGACGCCTTACTGCTTATTCTCACATGTTCTCTATTTCTATTTCTTGCTTTGAATGATTGAGACAATAGATGTGAAGTGACCATAGTAAGACTTTCATGTAGTATGCACCCCCTCGTCTGGTTAGACAGCATTGATCGTATTATACGGTATTCATCTACCCGTAATACGTAGCTGGCTGAGTCATTCCCCCGCTCTCCAGTATTCTGGTTCTGGGGCGTGATAGCTGGAGACGAAGGAAGATGTAAAACAACTCAGGGGATCGGAGATCAGTGACATGGAGAGAAGGTTTTTTGTCATGGGACGACATGCATGGACTCCAGTTGATGAGCCATGGGGTAAACACCCTCTCATCAGACTAGAGGAAAAGATTGTTAGAGTCCAGTCAATATCTCCCTCCAGTTTGGATTTAGTAACAACATATTTGTGGAATCCAAATCTAGTTAAATATTTGATTTGATTAGATTTGGATGTCCATAATTGGTGTTGTGCTATTTTAGATATAATAAGTTTCGTATTTTAGAAAATTCTATTATGATCTAAAATAGGATGTTGATAGAATATTTTAGGCATAATAGGATTCCTATTTTATTCCTATTTAGGAAATCCTATTATGGCTAGAATATGATTTTCTTTTTCTATATATATGAAGTGAGGGTGGAGGCACAAAGCATAGCACAAAGTGGAGATTCAGGATGCTAGTCCACAAGGAAATCTAAGAGAAAGCTCTTAGGACTTTGCCATCCAAGATAGTGTTGGCTACAAGCTTCGAGTTGTAGCACCCGATTGAAGAAGACATAATAAGGAAAAGGAAATAGCTTGTAATTTTGATTCACATCCCAAACAAATAATTACACTCACTATTTATAGCTACAACTCAACACAAAAATCAAGCAACTAAAAAACAAGTTGATCCTATTAAGGTGGATCTGGACTTGATAAGTTCTACTCCTTTAGATAAGTTATACTCCTTTTGACCTGTTCTACTTCTCTTGACGAATTCTACTCTAGATTATTAATTGATATTCTCCTCCTTAATCTAGATTTGGTCAAGGCTGATAACTCCAAGCACCTGCTGCATCTCGACGAACTTCACTTTGGCGAGAGCCTACATGAGAATGTCGGCATGTTGCTTTCTAGTGCACACGTACTCCACCTTTATCTGTCCTCTTTCAACACACTCATGAATAAAATAAAAGTGCGTATCAATGTGCTTATTGCGCCCATGAAACACAGAATTCTTCATCAATGCAGTTGCAGACTTGTTATCGACATAGAGCGTGACTGGCTCAGGTTCGCGGCCAGTCACTTCACTAAGTAGATTCCTCGGCCATAAAGCTTGACATGCTGCACCTGTTGTTGCCATGAACTTAGTTTTATAGGAGGACAATACGATAGTTTTCTGATTTTGAGATGCTGTCACGACCCGTACCGCTATTCGAACACGAGCTCGTGAGCAAGCCAGCTACGTATCGAACGGACTCCAGCCCGACTTGGATACGTAAACGCTGTCAAGGCTATGGTATATTGCTAAATCATGGCAAAGATAAATATATATCTCAATCCACAATAAATATACGAAACATGAATCAACAAGTATGGGTCGTGGTCTGCAGCCCACTGGCATATATTTTCGATGAGACTCCAAGGAAAATAACAAGAGTCTCTAAACTGACAATAAACAGGATAACTCATGATAAGGAGTATAGAGCACGAAAGGATAACAAACGTAATAATGATACCTGGACCCCACAAGAATCGCAAATTCTCCGCCATCCAGGACTACTAGCTAACTCCATGCAATCGCTAAACCTGAAGAGATCATCAGGTCCTCAGAGGACATAGCAAGATACATAATATACATGTCTATCTAACAGTTTTATCATGCACAAGAAAATAAATAAGAAAATATGAACACGACAAATGACTACGAACACGAACACGAACACACGAACACTGGAACAACTACACGTAAATGAACTGCCGGATGAACGATTATCACGAGATCAATGGAAGAACCAAACCCTCATCCCGAGTGTGGACTCACAGGTTTGAACTAAGCACTAACCCTCATCCCGAGTGTGGACTCTCTGGTTAGTTCACGGCAAGACACCCTCGTCCCGAGTGTGGACTCTCTGGTGCAAGTACTACATCCTCATTCCGAGTGTGGACTCTCTGATGTAAACACCCTCATCCCGAGTGTGGACTCTCTGGTCAAAGTACTACATTCTCGTCTCGAGTGTGGACTCTCTGATGTAAACATCCTCGTTTCAAGTGTGAACTCTCGGGTGTAAGTCAAGTCAAGTCAACACCCTCGTCCCGAGTGTGGACTCTCTGGTGCAAATAATCGACATTCTCGTCGTGAGTGTGGACTCACGGATGTCAACAGATCAAGAAAAATACCCTCATCCCAAGTGTGGACTCTCTGGTGCGAAGGAAATAATATCAAGGATTTAGCAGTTCAATTACACGTACTCGTTCTATGACACGACTCAAGCAAGGTACTGACGAGAAACTCCAAGTATGAACCACAAGACCAAACAAGAACACGGCTATATGCAATGAAAACGACTCAAAAGAATACAAAAAGTACATGTCCATAAACAACCAAAACTAGGAAATAAAATAAAATACATGTAAATAAAACTGTAGAGGAAGGCAAGGTATACTTGCCTGGAGGTTGCACGCAGATCCCACAAAATATAATCAACTGGTAAGCCGATAAGTCAAAATCATGATAACCGTCTCCGAAAGCTGAAACAAACATTACCAACATTCTCAGGATAGTCAAATTAGCTAGGGTTGCCCGTCCTTAAGTCCAATTCTGGACACAGGGGCAAAACGGTAATTTCAGGCAAAAATGGTGTCCACCGTTGGATCCGCTTTGCACCAAAAAATGTACCAAAGTCAATGGTCTCTAAAGTCATAAAACTATATGTCAACAGGTTCGGTTTTCCGATATGAACCCAACCGTATGTCCAAAGTTGGATTCTGGCGGGCCGTGCACAAAATCACCCATTGAGTCGGACCGTAGGGCCCGCAAAACGGCGATCCGATCAACTGTCTCAGAATCGGACCAAACTTGGTATACAGGACCAAAAAAATAATACGGTCCTGATGGCGCAAGTTTCGTGTTGATCTGACGAACGTGCACAAATTAATTGGAAAACTTATACAGAGGCCGATACGACAAATTTTGACGGACACGCATCAAATTCGTCGCGCACACGCGACCAATTTGAATTCCGCCAAAGCCCATACGACCACGAAGCCGTTACGCACCTTTTAATGCTTTCTTTTTGTGACCACGTCACCCAGTTTGGCGGGACGCACGTCATATCGAAGAATTTCTTGGTTTTTAAAACAAGTTTTTGCTAAACTTCGGAATCCGATCACTCGGCACGTAGTCGACGAAATCAAATTTCGTAAAAAGGGATTCGAAGCCCTATAGGTTGTCTAGGACTAATTTATGTTGGTTTTTTGAAAACTGCTAGTTTTTGGTGCAGAACTGTCTTCCAAGTCAAGGTGTTGAGCTGTCCTATGGTTCTGTTTTTAAACAGATTTATTCTCGACTTCGTGTCGATATATCGGACAGATGTGTCCGATACAATCCAACCTATTTACCAGGTTTTCGAGGGGGTCATGTAGGATGTCGATAAGATTTAGTAGATTCAAATTTGGTAAAGTGTGTGCGAAGAAATAATATCACGAACATCAGTACCTGACAATCTTGATCTGCTGTTGTTGATGCTGTACAGGCCGAGCGTTTGGCCGACAGTCGGCCACCACGGCGGCGGCGCATGGCTGCGCACGCGCGTGGCGGAGCCCTAGGGCGCACGCACGTCAAGAGGTCGGGGAGAGTTAGGGTTTTTATCATCTCGATCTCGTATATACTCGATTATATGTAACCGGCTGTGATGGCCCGTGAGGGAAGTTCGGGCTCTGTTTGGTTTACTTGTGAGGAGCTGGGTTTGCTCAGCTAGGGTCTGGTTTGGAAAGGTTGGGGGCTCGGCCTGTAAGCCTGAGCTCAGCTGGGCCTGCTCGATTTGCATGTGCTGGGATTTTCCTTATCCAATTTATTCTATTCTTTTCCATTTATTAATATTATACTATATATATATATATATATTTATATATATATATATATATATTTATATATATATATATATATATATTAATATTATACTATATATATATATATATTTATATATATATATATATATATATATATATATATATATATATATATAAATATATATATATATATATATATATATATATATATATATATATATATATATATATATATATATATATATATATATATATATATATATATATATATTTCCTTATCCCATTAATATTATACTATATATTATAAATATATATATATATATATATATTTTTTTTTTTTTATATATATATATATATATATATATATATATATATATATATATATATATATATATATATATATATATATAAGGGTACCTATGTGCATATATACATACACATATTTATATATACATAACATGTATATGTGTATATATATTATTAAATTATAAATATATTTACATGCCTAAATAGTCAATATATATATCCTGGATAAATATATATATATAAATACCACAAATATATATATATATATATATATATATATATATATATATTATATATATATATATATATATATATATATATATATATATATATATATATATATATATATAAGGGTACCTATGTGCATATATACATACACATATTTATATATACATAACATGTATATGTGTATATATATTATTAAATTATAAATATATTTACATGCCTAAATAGTCAATATATATATCCTGGATAAATATATATATATAAATACCACAAATTCTACACAGGCAATAAAATATTTTATATATAATCAATATTAATATTATCTAGTAGTAATGAATATACTTATTTGATCACCACAAAATAATAAAATAATAATAAAATAATTAAATGGTGGTTTGGTGAATCCATACTATTCACCTTTACCCGGGTCCAGAAAATTGTGTAAATATTGTAAAATAATATTTAATAATAAGAATACCAATTTTGTACAAATATTCGATAATTAAAATTGTACATCAATACTCAAAATAATTTTGGAACTATTTGTACACATATAAAATATACCTACATGGTCGTCTTGGTCTCACTACATACCTACAAAGGCTTGGATTCGGTTCGGGCCCAGTTCGGGCTAAGTTGGTTCGACCAGGTTCCTACAAAGTCAATAAATCTAATAATAATTAATTAAACTATTTCTAATGGTCATGCTATAGCTTGGCCTGTCTTTCCTAGTTAGGACACCGATGGCTTGACACTCTCCTACCATGGCTAAACACTAGTCAAATCACGCTACTGTACTACCCGTGCCATGATTCCTAGTCGTCTTGTACTCCAAAACTCCACCATGGCTAAAGGCATCTACCGTAATTCTCAAAAATAATTATTTATAAAAATTCGAAAACACCATCTAAATCAAATAAATAAATACAAAAATATAATTCAAAATTTTCGGGAAGGGGAGCTACAAATCTACCCACCTTAAAAATAAATTCGTCCTCGAAATTCTAATTCATAACTATTCCTTAAAAAATTAAAGTCTACTATTACCTTGATATCCTCAAATTTAATTTCTCAAAATTATTCTATGACCTTCTCTAGCCATTTTATAACTCTGAATACTTGGGGACTTCTACCCACCTTTGGTCACACTACTCCTCAAAATACGGTCACTAAAGTCTTATGATCTTCTAACTAGTTGCTAATAATTCTACCGGCAGATATCTAGGCATATGGCAACTAAAATCCTTCATATCTATAAACAACCAAAACTCAATAATCATGCAATATTATACTATAATTTAAGAGTTTCTGGTAAATCCTAGTCAGCACGATCATTCGTCACCCCGAAATAAAAGGGACGAGAATCAATGGCACAGAAAGCAAGGAAGTATAATCGAGAGCAAATATGGACTTTTCAAGGACGTAGAGAATTTCTAGGAGAATTTTCAAGGCAGTGTGGATTCAGATTTCTAGATTTAGTCAGTTGTGTAGGCTCGTACAGGTACAGTTACGTAACCGATACGATATGCTCTGACCTGTATGGGCCACCAAAAAAACTTATCATGACCTGCACCGCTATTCGGACGCGAGCTCGTGAGCAAGCCAGCTACGTATCGAACGGACTCCAGCCCGACTCGGATATGTAAACGCTGTCAAGGCTATGGTATACTGCCAAATCATGGCAAAGGTAAATCTATATCTCAATCCATAATAAATATACGAAACATGAATGAACAAGTATGGGTCGTAGTTTGCAACCCACTAGCATATATGTCCGATGAGACTCCAAAGAAAATAACAAGAGTCTCTAAACTGAATCAATAAACAAGATAACTCATGATAAGGAATGTAGAGCACAAAAGGATAAAAAACGTAATAATGATACCTGGATCCCACAAGATTGACAAATCCTCCGCCATCCAGGACTACTAGCTAACTCCATACAATCGCTAAACCTGAAGAGATCATCAGGTCCTCAGAGGACATAGCAAGATACATAATATACATGCCTATCAAACAGTTTTATCATGCACAAGAAAATAAACAAGAAAATAGGAACACGATAAATTACTACGAACATGAACACGAACACGAACACACGAACACTAGAACAACTATGCGTAAATGAACTGCCGGATGAACGATAATCAAGAGATCAATGGAAGAACCCAACCCTCATCCCGAGTGTGGACTCACGGGTTTGAACTAAGCACTAACCCTCGTCCCGAGTGTGGACTCTCTGGTTAGTTTATGGCAAGACACCCTCGTCCCGAGTGTGGACTCTCTGGTGCAAGTACTACATCCTCGTCCCGAGTGTGGACTCTTTGATGTAAACACCCTCGTCCCGAGTGTGGACTCTCTGGTGCAAGTACTACATCCTCTCCCGAGTGTGGACTCTCTGATGCAAACACCCTCATTTCGAGTGTGGACTCTCTGGTGTAAGTCAAGTCAAGTCAAGTGAACACCCTCGTCCCGAGTGTGGTCTCTCTGATGCAAATAATCGACATCCTCTTCCCGAGTGTAGACTCACGGATGTAAACAAATCAAGAAAAATACCCTCGTCCCGAGTGTGGACTCTCTGGTGCCAAGAAAATAATATCAAAGATTTAGCAGTTCAATTACACGTACTCGTTCTATGACACGACTCAAGCAAGGTACTGACGAGAAACTCCAAGTGTGAATCACAAGACCAAACATGAACACGACTATATGCAATGAAAATAACTCAAAAGAATATAATACGAAAAGCACATGTCCATAAACGACCAAAATAGAGAAATAAAATACAATACATGTAAATAAAATTGTAGAGGAAGGCAAGGTATACTTGCCTGGAGGTTGCATGCAGATCCCACAAAATATAATCAACTAGTAAGTCGATAAGTCCAAATCACCATAACCGTCTCCGAAAGCTAAAACAAATATTACCAACGTTCTCAGAATAGCTAAATTAGCTAGGGTTGCCTGTCCTTAAGTCCAATTCTCGACACAGGGGCAAAACGGTAATTTTGGGCAAAAACGGTGTCTGCCGTTGGACCCGCTTTGTACCGAAAAACGTGTCAGAGTCAATGGTCTCTAAAGTCATCAAACTATATGTCAACAGGTTACGAACCCAACCGTATGTCCAAAGTTGGATTCCGGCGGGCCGCGCACAAAATCACCGTTGAGTCGGACTGTGGGGCCCGTAAAACGACGATCCGATCAACTGTCTCAGAATTGGACCAAACTTGGCATACAGGACCAAATAAATGATATGGTCCTATTTGTGCAAGTTTCTTCTCGATCTGACGAACGTGCACAAAGTAATTGGAAAACTTGCACAAAGGCCGATACGACGAATTTCGACGGACACACATCAAATTCGTCGCGCACACGCGACCAATTTGAATTCTGTCAAAGCCTACACGACCACGAAGTCGTTATGCACCTTTCGATGCTTTCGGTTCACGACCACGTCGCCCGGTTTGGCGGAACGCACGTCGTATCGAAGAATTTCATGGTTTTTAAAATAGGTTTTTGCTAAACTTTAGAATCCGATCTCTCGGCACGTAGTCGACGAAATTAAATTCCGTAAAAAGGGATTCAAAGCCCTATAGGTTGTCTAGGACTGATTTATGTTAGTTTTTTGAAAACTCCTAGTGTTTGGTGCAAGAACTGTCTTCTAAGTCAAGGTGTTGAGCTGTCCTATGGTTCTATTTTTAAACAGATTTATTCTCGACTTCGTATCGATATATCGGACAGATGTGTCCGATACAATCCAACCTATTTACCAGGTTTTCGAGGGGGTCATGTAGGCTGGCGATAGGATTTGGTAGATTCAAATTTGGTGAAGTATGTACGAAGAAATAATATCACGAACATGGGTACCTGACAGTCTTGATCTGCTGTTGTTGATGCTGTGCAGGCCGAGCGTTTGGCCGACGGTCGGCCACCCCGGCAGCGGCGTGGTGGCTTGCGTATGCGCACGGCGGAGCCCTAGGGCGAGCGCATGTCAGGAGGTCGGAGAGAGTTAGGGTTTTTGTCGTCTCGATCTCGTATATACTCGATTATATGTAACCGACTGTGATGGCCCGTGAGGGAAGTTCGGGCTCTATTTGGTTTACTTGTGGGGAGCTGGGTTTGCTCAGCCAGGGTCTGGTTTGGAAAGGTTGGGGGCTCGACCTGTGAGCCTGAGCTCAGCTGGGCCTGCTCGATTTGCCTGTGCTGGGATTTTCCTTATTCCATTTATTCTATTCTTTTCCATTTATTAATATTATACTATTATATACCTATATAAGGGTACCTACGTGTATATATACGTACACATATATATACATAACATGTATATGTGTATATATATTATTAAATTATAAATATATTTACATGCCTAAATAATCAATATATATCCTGGATAAATATATATATATAAATACCACAAATTCTACACAGATAATAAAATATTTTATATATAATCAATATTAATATTATTTAATGGTAGTAAATATATTTATTTAATCACAACAAAATAATAAAATAATAATAAAATAATTAAATGGTGGTTTGGTGAATTCATACTATTCACCTTTACCCGGGTCCAGAAAATTGTGCAAATATTATAAAACAATATTTAATAATAAGAATACCAATTTTGTACAAATATTCGATAATTAAAAATGTACATCAATACTCAAAATAATTTAGGAACTATTTGTACACACATAAAATATGCCTACATGGTCGTCTTGGCCTCACTACATACCTACAAAGGCTTGGATTCGGTTCGGGTCCAGTTCGGGCTAAGTTGGTACGACCAGGTTCCTGCAAAGTCAATAAATCTAATAATAATTAATTAAACTATTTCTAATGGTCATGCTATAGCTTGGCCTGGCATTCCTAGTTAGGATACACCGATGGCTTGACACTCCCCTACCATGGCTAAATACTAGTCAAAACACGCTACTGCACTACCCGTGCCATGATTCCTAGTCGTCTTGTACTCCAAAACTCTACCATAGCTTAAGGCATCTACCGTAATACTTAACTAAAATAATTATTTATAAAAATTCAAAAACACCATCTAAATCAAATAAATAAATACAAAAATATAATTCAAAATTTTCGGGAAGGGGAGCTACAGATGCCCATGTGATCAGGTTCTTGTTGAGGTAGAATGCTATTCCGCTGGTGCTCCTCTCATATCGTCGACATCTCCGGCTAAGTTATTGTCGGTGAATTTATACAATTCATTTTGACCATATCCTCTCCCATACATGAGTCCATACTCAAGTGTTCCCTTCACATATCTGAGGATCTATTTCATAGCCTGGTGATGCATAATTGTTAGCTTCTCCATGTACCAAATCACCATTCTGACAACATAACAAATATCCGGGCGAGTGTGAGTTAAGTACCTAAGACAACCAATGATGTGCCTATATTGCGTTGTATCGACTGGTGTTCCTTGAAGGTTCTTGCTAGTTGCAGTTTAGCTTCCATGGGATACTTGGTTGGATTGCAATCTCCCATTCCAAACTGCTGCAATACTCTCTTCGCATATGCTGAATGCTTCAGTGTAATACGATCACCCTGTTGGTTTACCTCTATACCATGGTAGTAGGAGAGTAATCCAAGGTCATCCATCTTAAATTTATGCATCATCTACTGCTTCTAAGCATTTACTGCAGTTGCTCTTATGCCTGTGACGATTAAGTCATCAACGTATACATCGATAATGAGTGAACCCTCTCTATTTCTTCTCGTATACACCGCATGCTCTTGAGTGCATCTGATGAATCCCAGCTCCTTTAAGCAGCTGTCCAGGCATGTGTTCCACGCCCTCGATGCTTACCGCAAACCATAGAGAGCCTTGGACAGCCTATACACCTTATGCTACTGGTTCTTTATGATGAAGCCTTCGGGTTGAGCTACATATAGCTTATATTTGATGTCATCATTCAGGAACACAGATTTAACGTCCAAGTGGTGGACCTCCCATCCATGTTGGGCTAGGAGGGCGATAATCAAGTAAACAATGTCGAGTCTGGCCACTGGAGCAAATACTTTGTGCTTGAGGATCTTGTCTTCACTGTCTCTCTTCACCTTCTATACCTATTTTAAACCAATAGGTTTGTGTCCAGATGGTAACTCATGTCACGACCCACACCCGATGTAGTGGCACGAGTGCGTGACAGCATCCAACCTACGCTGTAATATTGACGGTAGAACGTTGTCTAGGTTTATTAAACTAACTAACAATATAAATATCATAACCTATCGAGATGGTCAACTCCAAACGTTGGACAAGTAATGACAATATATCTATACTCAATCTCAATACTGTAAGTTGGACAAATGGCACAAAAAGATAAAGACAATGTGAAATAAAAATCCAGATAAATCTAACATAGTAAAATAATACAAGTCTAGATGGTCTCAGAGTCAACAATATCAAATACAAGTCTCAAAATATTAAACAGGCCAATGTGGAGCTTAAAAATCAAGTTGTGCCATATTTTACTACTCAGAAATCAAGTTGCGCCAAAAAAAAAAATCAAGTTGCACCACTGATATAAAGCCTAGAGATCAAGTTGCGCCCCTGTTCAAGCTGCCATATATCAGGTTGCGCCCAATCACATTGCACCTAAGACTACGTAGCGCCTGACAATAATTGTCATCATCAACTGACAGCACTGACTACTGACAACAAAATAAATGAAGAAAATCTCTTAGAATCCCGTAAAGCGTGGCGCTCGAGATAATTTGCTGTCAATTGATGACAGCTGTGTCGCGCACTCTGCAAGTTGCGCCTAGGCGCAACCTGAACAAACTCTCTTCACAAGCTGACACGTACCCAAAGGATGCCATGTGCCTATGCACTGAGTTGTGCCTAGGCGCAACCTAATCAAGCGCAGTATGACTCGTTGATTGAAGCTTGCGCAACCTGATAAAGTTGAAGAAACTTACATTCTAAAGTAGGATGACATGGCATATATGCCACTAATCTCTCAAAATGTGTCCACTACTCTGTACACGATCATGCGTATTTCAATCATATGATTCCATGCATCTAAATACAGTTAGTACATGTTCGAGTAACTGAATGAAAGTTGGCACAATTTGAAGTTGGCACAACCTAAAGTCGCGTAGTTCAATCTCACGCACATCAAAATAACTGCTAAAACAGTTAATTCCAGAACTCTATAAATAGAGTTTCCAATCATTATAAAGGGATCAGAGATGAAGAGTTCTTGCAAAAGTGCTACTCATTCTCCAGAGACTTTAGTCTTCGAGTTCACATAGTCCAAGGGATAAAACGATCGTCTTCTGATCGGATTCCTAAAGTGGTACTTCCCCAGAATTTATTGTACTTTGTACGATTCTTTTTAAGTTTGGAATAAACTTTTTGTTTTTACAAACAAAATGGTGACTCTGCTGGGGTCGACTTTCTCCTCCGACGAGAAGGTGATAACTCAATATGATATTGCGTCAATCAGGAAGACGCAGAAGACTCTGGTTGTTCAAGTCAACCAGACAACCTACGAGGATATGATCAACACCAAGAGCAACAAGCGCACTACGGCTATTGCCAAGAACAGAAGTATGTGGACTCCTAAACCTTCCACAGTTGCTGTTGCCCAAGTACAACCTGAATGCTCAGTGGCTAAGGCACAATTTGTCTTTGTGGCCCAGGCGCAGCCTGCTTCTGTTGCCCGTGCGCAACCCATTCACTCTGCTGCTAAGGCGCAAATTGCTTCTGTGGCCAGAGTGCAATCCACTCACTCTGCTGCCAAGGTGCAGTCTATTCACCCTGCTGCCAGAGCATAGTCTACTCTCCCTGTTGCCAGAGCGCATCCTACTCACTCTACTGCCAGAGCGTAGTCCATTTACCCTGTTTCTCGAGCACAACCTATTCACCTTGCTGCCAAGGCGCAACCAGTAGCCAATTCTGCTATGGCACAACTTATACATCCTGCTACCCAGGCACAGTTTGCCCACCATGTTGCCCTGGCGCAACCCAAAGGAAATAGCCTCTTGGCTATTCCCTCTTCTTTTGTAGTTCTGAACTTGGAAAAGCAATGTTCTAGTGCTAGTACTAGACAGAACAAAGGGAAGGGTCCTTTGACACTTTCTTAACTTGTGCAACCTGCGCCTAATGTGGTTCAACAATAAAACAGAGGGAAACACTTTTTAGCTAACCCTTCATAAAATAAAGGAAAGTACCCTTTGGCCTTTTCTCAACCTTTCTCAGTCTATGACTCGGAGGAAAATATCTTAAATTGTATTCCCCTCAACAGAGATTCCTCTATTCTCAACAAAGGTCTTCAAATCTCTGTCAAGGGAATGAATGCTGATCAAAGAGGCATCCTGCCTACCCCTAATGTAACTACTCAAGATCTTCCAATATTGCATATCTCAAGATCTAAGCAAGAAAAATTGCTGGTATCTCAAACTGATGCACCGGAAGCAGAATTTTCTGATTTGCATGCCTATCTCAACAGGCGTCAATCAGTATTAACCTCGATGAAACGCAAGTATCCTATGCCAAGGGCCAACTTGCACTAAAAACACAACTTTGAGGAGAAAGATCCAATCACTTATGCCAATGAGTTGAGTACTTCTCTGTACACTCACATAACTAAGCATCTTAAGAACCGGAGTCATGTTCCTAACATCATTAAGGAATATGCTCCTCCGACTTCTTTTCGTCCCATGGTGGAAACTGATCTTCGAGAACATCTTACACAAAAACGGAAGATCACGAAGACGTCTCACTCACCTCTAAACCACCCATCAGAACGCCACTGCCTTCATGAAGTGGTTATCAAGTGTTGTTGCCAATCAGCTAAACGATCTGTCTTCGATCGTTTGAATTATGCTTTAATTTCTGAACCCATGATGGGAGATGAAGATGAGCTGTTATATGCTTCTATCAATATGACTTCCCGGGACACTGGGGTAAAAAATCTTCAAAGCACGGCACGTCTCGTAATCCCAGTAAGCAGTACTTGGGTCAACTCCATGAATCTAGTGAAGGGGTCTTTCAACACACCAGATCGAAATATCAAAATTTGGACCAGGATGTCTTTAATCAGGAAGACCTTTCCATCACTCAACTAGGTGAGGATTCTTTGTCTGATTTTGATGCAGATAGTGAAAGCTCTGAATAAACTATCTCGTCAATAGTGGCAAGAGAGGTTACAACATATGCCATTATAGAAGACCAAGACACTTCTAGTTCAGCTAGTCAAGAACAACGAATTGCTGCATTGGAAGACAAATTGAAGACCGTGGCTGAAATGGTCGCAAGTATGCACACTATAATCGTGGCTCAACATGCAGTACCACCGGTTATGAATCTTGTTACAAATCCCGAGCTCATAGCATCTTCTGAGCCTGTTAATGTTGGTCTGGGGGTACCGCCTCCTCAGGTTGCTTCTGTAACGATTCAAGCTGCTCCCAATCAGTCTGGTGTTGGGGTGGTAATTATCATGTGTTCCTCCTCCTAATAATTCAAATCAACCCACTAATTCTTAGACATCAGGGGATGCTAATGAGGTTGTAAAACTCTTACGCACCCAGTTCGAGGCCTTCAAGCAAAAAGATGGTCTACAAAGACTTGGGATAAAACAACCTTATCCTGCAAAATGGAAGGAGATTCAATTTCCTCCTAAATATAAGTTGCCTACCATTATGCTGTTTGATGCAGAACTTCTCCAAGTCAGTACAAAAATCACTTTGAAGTGATGACAGATCAATTGCAACTAAATGATGCTCTTCTTACCAGGGTATTCGTTGGTTGTTTAGCGGTACAACATATGACTGGTACCATAGTTTGCCTGATGGCTGCATAACTTCTTTTGCTGGTTTCAAGCAAATATTCTTGGAACGATTCTATGAGGGGGTCAACGATATGACTATGTCTGCCCTCATCAAAATTAAACAAAGACACAATGAAACTACTGAGAATTTTATTGAAAGATTCTGCCAAGAGGCACTTAAAATGCCTCTAGGAACTCTATCTGCTATAACAATAGACACTTGTAAATCAAACTTGTTGCCTATTATCAGCATGTGGACAGGATCAACACAATTTCAAGATTGGCCTTCTTTTATTGTAAATGCCAAATCTGCGGAGGTTAGTGCTAAGAAGTTTAAACAGTTAGGAGTTCAAATGGCTAATCCTAACCAAGATGAACATCCTACATCCGGCAACAATAATCGCCAGAACAATCGCAAGGGCAAGGAAACGTTGGCCATCAATCTCAAGGGCAAGAAATTATTGGCTGTCAATGTTGCTCAGACTACACCCATTCCATCAGTACCACCACAAAAAGCACTTCGTCCAAAAGAAGAGTATTCTTTCGATGAAGATGATATTATGAGCATCTTTGATTGCTTGATCAAAAAAAATAAGCTTCAACTGCCAGAGGTAAAACGGCCAGAGGAAGTTGGTAAGACTGATCACCCTAAATATTGTGTTTATCATAGGTTTATAGGGCATCCAACTCTAGCATGCTATGTGCTTAAAGGTAAAATTCAAATGATGGTCAACTCTGGTGCAGTTACTCTCCAACAGGACGAGAAGACTGTGACGGCCAATGTCGTCCTGTGCAATTTGGTGACTTTCTACCGCAACTAGTGCAAGATGATGTTGTCCCCATTCCGAGGGCTACTCTCGAGATCGTGAATCTTCTACCACCCCAAAATGAAGTCCTTATTCCGCTATCCACTGATAAAGGAGAAATTATATGAATTCATCCAGCTCTAGTGGCAGACTTTGAAGCGCCTTCTTCTTCCAATCAAAAGAAGCATTCTAAAACTAAATCGAAGAGCTGCAACATGGTATCCTTTGAACTTGTAGCAGAAGAAGAAATTTTAATCGGTACAAGATCTGGGAGACCTTACCTCCGAGAGTATCCTGAAACTCAAGAGAATCCTGCCCCATCTTCTGATGTTATTCCTGCATCATCTTCCCCTGCTGAGAATATACCATCTATATCCTCACCAATAGTGGAACCAATTTCTCCTAAACCAACATCAGCAGACAAGGAAAAGCAACCTATCTGCTTTGATAAGGCATTAAAGAAGTCTTCATCTCTCGGACTTGAGAAGCCATATAATTTTGACATACTGGCTCAACTGGCTAACACTCCAGCGAGATTGTCAATCTTCGAACTTTTACCTCAAAAGAAACTCGAGAAACGTTAAATGAAGCCTTGATGCAGGCTGATGCTTGTCTTGCTCTCCTCAAGAAGCCTGAAAAGGAGCATGTCAGCTGTACACATTGTCATAGTGTATTTGAACTCATGCCTAACATCACCTTTACACAAGATGACATGCTGTTAGAAGACAATCGTCATGATCGTCCTCTCTACTTTATATGGTATGTAGACACTACGAAAGTCGATCGCATTCTGATTGACCCAGGGTCTACACTTAGCATTATGCCGAAGACTTTGCTGGATGCTTTAAAGATCCTGGTGCATAACCTTTTTACAAGTATCACTACTATCTTGGGGTTCAATCAAGGAAGAAGTGAGCCTTTGGGGAAGATACGCCTGAAACTTCAAATCGACAATCTTCGTACGCAGGTGACTTTCTACGTGATTGATAATCATGGCTCATATAATGCTTTGCTGGGCAGAACTTTCCTCCATGAACACTATATTATACCTTTTACTCTCCATCAATGTTTCAAATATGTGGATGGTAATGGAGAAGTACAGAAAGAAGTTACAGACTTAAATCCTTTCAAGGGGGTTGAATTGTATTACAACGATTTTCACATGTACAAAAAAGAATTCATTGTTTTCCATAAATAAATTCACTTTATTTATTGTGTTTCTGGGAAAATTACAACTGTAGGAATCCGATCTAGAAGACGATCGCTTTATCCCTTAGACGATACGAAGAAGAAAAGCACTCAAAAATGCAACAGCAATTTAGATATCTATGTATCTGTATAATGAATGAGAAAAGAACTCTATTTATAGAGTCAAAAATAACTGAAAAAGATAACTGTCTTCACAACCTGTGCATAGTTGAAAATCACGCAAGATTTAACATACGCAAGGTTATGAGCAGTTACTGGACGTGGCCTGTAACTGTTGGACACATTGCAATCATGCATGAGTCGTGTGCAAGTTACAGGACACGCAGGTGAGAGATCGGTGGCATGGCAGCCACATACTCCAATTCGATGAAATCTACGCAGACTTGGGTCTGAAAGCTTCAAAATCCACGCAGACTTGGGGCAGAAAGCTTCAGAATCCACGCAGACTTGGGGTAGAAAGCTTCAGAATCCACACAGACTTGGGGCAAAAAGCTTCAGAATCCATGCAGACTTGGGGCAGAACTGACAGCTGTCTTGATTCGACGTGCCTCGACTGACACAAAAATCTCTGACATTGATTGCCTTTTGTCAGTTGCATTAAATAACAATAAGCGCTTTTGGTACGCCAACTTGATGAAGACTGAGTCTTGTTGAAGAAGATTTCGAAAGTCACGCAATAGTCGACTGTGATCTCTCGAGTTCCGTGCATACGTGGCATACGAGAAGACATTCTTTAACTGTCGTACTGTCAGTCATAATGACACTCTGACAAATGATGAGCTGTCTCTGCGTGTATTTGAGAAAATATTGTCTGTCTAGATCAACTCAGCGTGACTTTTAGACTTTGTCCTGATCAACTCAGTGTGACTTTTAGACTTTGTTCTGATCAACTCAGCGTGACTTTCATTTTTTAGGCTTACAAAACCCCCTTCAAAGTTTTCGAAAAATGATAAATTATTTCGAAATACTTTGAAATCGAGATGATAAAATGAATTTAGTCACGCTGAGATGACTTTAAAGAGAGATTTACTCTGAAATGATTGGACTGTTGGGATTCTGTGCAATTATAATCCCGTACAAAGCTCCTAAATTGAGGCAAATAATGATGTTGCCGTTTAGAATTCTTCATGAGCCTATAAATAAGCCATAAACCACTTCTTTTATTCTTTACTTGCTTTTTAGAGAGAGAGAATCCACAGAAGAGAAACTTCATCTCCTCCGACGAACTTTATCTTCTTCGACTTCTTCTTTCCCTTCTCAACAGCAATGGCTCCTAAGAAAGCCGATGCTCAGGCCAAGGGAAAAGCTCCTGCGACTTCCTCTCGTGCCACCACTGACAGACTCCCTCGACGAGAAGTCACGCATCCTCCTATGCAGCGTAAGTGATGGATGAGGATACGAACTGTTGAAGATGACTTTGATGAAGATGACTTCGATGAAGATGAACTTCACATAGAAATCTTAGGATCTTAAAACAAATAATAAATTTCAAAAATATATCCCCCCTTCTTAGGGCAAAGGATATTAACAAAGTATGCCCCCTCTTTAGGGTCGGCCATACTTTATATCTTCGTGTTTACGAAGCTCTGTGTTTCACGCAAATGAGCATGGCTCTCATGACTCTGCGTGATTTTTTATGTATTGGCAGAGATGTCAATGTTTGAATTATTCACGCAGGTTTCATGACTCTGCATGATTTTTTACATGTTGGCAGAAATGTCCATGTTGAATTATTCACGCAGCTTTCATGACTCTGCATGATTTTTCACATGTTGGCAGAAATGTCCATGTTGAATAATTTACGCAGCTTCTGAGAGTCATCTTCTGGATAGATTAGTCTTTGATCTGTCAGCGTATTTTTGTCATTCTCACTTTAAATATGATTCTGGCAATAATGCGTGACTTTTTATTCTAATCTGTCTGGACTTTGCGTGATTTTTGATAGTATATCTGTCTGAAGTCTGCGTGACTTATGAAATTTCTTTCGAACACTGCTATACATGCATAAGGCTCGTAGACATAGAAAACACATCTGACCTTGTTTTTTTTTATTTTCTGTAGTGAACATCAGAAGTGAAGAGGCAGATTATGAAGGGCACCTGAGTTTTTCATTTAAACATGATTTATCTCATGTGAAATTTCCTCAGTTTGACCTTCCAGAAGCCAGACTGTCATTGTTGGCAAATCAAGACCATACAACTCTACTCTGTTTGATGAACGGTGAACCCTTTCAGAGCCTTGATTTGGTGTTCCACAAGAAACCAGCATTTCTGTTCGGGATGCCATAGCACAGAAATCACAGCCAAAGGGCATCAGAGAGAAGGTTTGCTTTTATTTTGAAGGTGATGCAGGACAGCCTATGTACTGGCCGAAGGTTTCTAGGGGCTTATCTATCATGAGATTCATGCATGCTAGTTATCCCCGAAAGATGTCCTGGTACTTGACAGAATATCAGCAGGCATAGGCAAGCCGTATCATTTACAGGAAAGAGGGATTCTTCAGTTCCCCAGAGAATCATGTGTCCGTGTTCCAAGGTTTGAAGCAGAGATGCGTACCACCTGAAGACTCATCAATATTGATGCCATTCCGGACGCCTGTTTTCATAAACGAATTCATGGCCAACGAGAATGCATTCTACCCCACAGATTCGACGTCGAGGATGAACGGCTTAATGAATCAAGAGAACGTGAGGTGGAAGACTTTGGTGCATTTGGCTTTGGAGAAGTTCGAGAGTGAGCTGAAGAAGATAAACCTTTATGACACAATCGTCAATTCATCATATGGCTTCAGACCCAACCCCTTTCTGTTCCTGGCCTTGGTTGAGAGGTATAACTACAGGATGGGGACATTTATGACTCCCAAAGGGGAGATGGGCTTTGCCCTTCATGAGATGGAATACATCTCGCATCTGCCTTCAGGCACACTGCCGTATGAAGAGTATGTGCCTACGACAGAAGAGCTGAACTTTCTGTCAGAGAAGAATCCTGAGATGGTACACCTGTTTGAAGAGATGATGTGCCATTTCGGCACATGTACTCTATATTAAAAGAGTACCAAGGAAGAAGTCGGCAACCACATCCAGAAGTGGATGTCCTATTTTTTCATGAACCGTGAAAAGGATGAGGAAAAGATAAACGAGAAGAGATGGTACCAGATTAGCTCTTTCAAGCCTCTCTCTGAGAGTGAAATCATTTATCTGCTAGAGAAATATGACTGCAAGGATTTCACGATCGATGAAGACTGGTATGAGTTCAAAGCTGGAACCACCTTCAGCTCGTATGTGAGGCAGAGTGGAAAGACTCTGTCAAGGAACGGTCATTTGGCCGGATTCTTATCTCTTTGGTTAAGAAGATTCATCGTTCCCGGCTCCAGTTCTCTAGACAGAATACATAGAGGCATTATCTTTACATCAGTGCGCCTTATATATGGTTATAAGATAGACTTGTTATCAGCGATGACCTGTAGGCTGAATGCAGGTCTTCGGAACTTTGTAACCAATATGCTATCTGATCAGAGGAGGATGACAGATGAATTTCCCAAAATAGAGATGCCCTTCACATATCTATATGGTTGGCTTCTTCTCCATCATGATGGTCTAATACCTCCAGGAGCAGGAGGGAGTGGCAGTCTCTTTTTGGAGAAGTATTGTGGGGAAACTTTCTGGAAGGTTCACACTCTTCTAAAATATAGAAATATTCTGAATCGAGCGTCACATTGGTCCATTCAATGTGTCCCTCCACCACTGGGTTATGAAAGCATGCCCTTGAATATGATAGATGGAGATAAGGGGAATAGGCTAGATGATGTAGCCTTTCAGTGGTTGCAGAGAATCCGGCCCTCTCATTTAGTATACCGTCATGAAGAAATGACGTATCTGGAGCCGTATTTACCAAGCCGATTTGCCAGGAAGTTTGGATATGACCAACTTCATGTTGGGAATGCCACGACCTGCCTTTCTGCTCGTGGAGGGCTTATTGACGGAGCTCGGGCCTGGAGATACTTTGTGGCTAGAGATACAAAAGTTGTATTCTCTATGCCTAATCCTTTATCCAGCACGGGGACGAAGATGCTTTACACATATGCTCGCTTCTATGTTTCGTCAAGCACCTTCAAGCCAAGTTTCCATCTAAAGACTTTTGTAGCGGAAGACGACCCAGCTCCATCAAAGAGGTCGAAGAAGAAAATTATTATTCAACAATTTTCTCCAGAACCTGAAGATGAGACAGCAGAGGTTGAGCCCCTATATGACTTATTTCAAGAGCGAAGTTTTCATGATGAAGTTCTTCCTCCCATATTTGTATCCCTTTCTAAAAAGAAGAGAAGTAATAAATCTGAGACAGTCTCCAAAAAGAGTACTAAGTCTCAGACATCTAAGAAGAAAAAGAAAGGGGTCTCAGTAACTGCCACTTCATCTTTAGGTGGCATCTCAGTGGATGAAGATGACGCCGCCGATAAAGACGAAGATACCGATAAAGACGATGCTCCTTTGATAACAAGGAGGTCGAGAGACAGGTATGTCAAGAAGACCGTCGGCAAAATGAAGGGCAATGATCTCCTAGAAACGATTATGAGTGGCGGGGTCTTGCCAGAGATTAATGAAGTGGCTTCCACTGAAAAAACAGAATCTGATGATGTTCATCGTCCAGCAGCTTCAGCTGAACGGACTGAGGTAGAGTCCACACGAGCTCAGGAAACAACTGCTCCGACAACAAGTGGAGTAGTTATTGAACCCTCAGAGACGAGGATGATCCCTTTTGAGCATAGGACAGAGGGCGTCATCCAGGCATTGGATGATCAGATTGAATATTCTGAAGAAGAACCAGCCCCGGCAGAAGTTATGGAACAACCGGAAGTTCCAGAAACTCAAGTGGAAGAAAATATTTCTTTGGCCAGAGGCGATGAAGACGTGCCAACGTCCGAGCTATCAGCTGCTGATGACTTGTTGAAGAATGTTTGTAAAGACATCGTTCTTCGAACTGATATTTCAGGGAAAACTGAACCGGCAGTCAATACTGAACTTGCTATCATTACTGTTCCTGAGATTCATCCATCTCAAGGAATAAATGAAGATGTGAATATCATGGACTTCGGATCAGAGACTCATCTTGAAGCCAGGGATGAAAAAGAGTCTGAAGAAGAAGAAGAAGCTGAAGATGGAGAGGACTGGCATGCTGGCACTTCTACTCCTTATGATGAAGATAAAGTTAGAGGGAACAGAATGGAACTCAGTCCCGAACCTGCTAAATCTCCGGACAACGCTCCAGCACCCAGTAATTCTGGAGCTGGAAGCAGCCACATGAAGCAGGTGTCGGACACCATCATGGACCGGCTACGAGAAGACGCAAGACTCCCTCACCACATAGAATATGAACCTCAGCCTGGTATAATTTTATTTCAGATTCTGTCTTTACTGTTTCTTTTTCTTTAGATGCTGATTGTTTTTCTTTGACTAACAGGAACTGCTGCAGCAATGAGTTCGACTCATGCTCCACTTATCCAGGCTGATGTTGATGAAGGGAGTTCACACTTGCCAACTTCTCCAGTGGCACATACTTCCGTTCCCAGGATGAAGAACGTTCAAGCTTCTTCTTCCATGATGACAACGACTCCTGGGTTTGAGACTGGACTAGCAAGAACTCTGGGAATGTATTCAGAGATCGTTTACTCATATCTAGATACATACTCCATACGTTTCTTGAAGGACGAAGCTATGCCCTTTTATGAGCTTCGAACTATGATCAATTTCCCGCTCATGGCGTTGCGACATGCTGGTTGCGAATCTCAGTATATCTTCTTCGAACATCTCCTGGATGAATTGGAAATAACTATCCGAAAATACTGGTAGACTAAGAAGGAAGACATTCATTCTTTAACGGTGGCTGAGATTAGTCAACTAGAGCATGAAGCCCAGTCCCAGCAAGCTGTATTAGAAGCATTTCTTGCCTCTTCTTCTGAGAAATTAGTAGAAAAGGGTGAAGAAATATTAGCTACTCGTCAGAGAGTAGAGCTTCTGGAGAAAGATAAAGCATCTAAGGCTGAAGAGCTGCAGAAGTTGAAAGTGGAGTTGGCTCGTCTTCAAGAACGAATTGCTGTCATAGAAACAGAGCAAGCTGAGGTCAATGCTGCCTATATTTCTGAAGCCGAACGCTGTGAAACTCTTCAAAAGGAACGAGAGCAGATGCAGACAGAGCAAATTGAAGAAGTTAACCGTCTCCAATCTGCTATTATCATTTTTGATGAATAAAATATCACAGTGGAAGCAGCTGAAAGAGTTCAAAAAGCTCATGAAGAGAAAATGAATGCTGTTCTTGATCGTATCAGGGAGCTAATAACTCCTAATAAATGAATCTTTTTCATTTTCACTTGTATTCAATATTTTGATTCTGAATGAAAATAAATAAGAATTCTTGATCTGATTTATAGTTTTGCTGTTTTGGTAATGATATATTTATAGAAAATATGTTCAGAGGTAAATAATACATGACACATTTCAATAGAATAGAATATACAAACAAACTTTGTAATTCTATCAGATGATATTAAACCATAAATAATCTTAGTTTAATAGTGATTAGAAAAAATAGAATTCAGACATAAAAATATCTTTGAACTCAATTTTTCATGAATGGCTGGACCGTCAGGCATTTAATGAACGGGCGAACCGTCGGATGAAAATGAACGGATGAACCGTCAGGTATTAATGAACGAGCGAACCGTCGGATAAATGTGATAAATCAACGGATGAACCGTCATGCATTAATGAACGGGCGAACCGTCGGATGAATGTGATAAATGAACGGATGAACCGTCAGACATTAATGAACGGGCGAACCGTCGGATGAATGTGATAAATGAACGGATGAACCGTCAGACATTAATGAACGGGCGAACCGTCGGATGAATGTGATGCTTCATTATTTGAGGAACTTCTGCCTATAAATATAGCAGAAATCTGACAAGAACGAACACTTCTACTCTTCAACATAAAAATGTCGTCTGAAGAAGCATCCAAGAAAGCTGAAATCGTCCCGAAGGTTAAGAAGAGCACTGAAGAACGCCCTGCCGATCCAGTTCAGCCGAAGGAGTTAGAAGCAGGCGAAGGTTCGTTTGCACCCAAGCCACCGTGAGACATTCTGGACTTTCTGCTTGATCTAGGAAGGACTGAAGAAGAGGAAGCCATGAGGATGGCTGCTTGCAAATTCCTCGTGGGTTCCAGCAAAGAAGTTCTCAGCTCTTTTGCTGTCCGCGTTTTCGAGAAGGACGGCAGCGGTCCACGTCCAAATGTAGAGGAGGATGATAGTGACCTTCTCTAATATCATATACTATCATATGATGAAATAAAATTTGAATTTTATTCATGAACTTGAACTTTGTCTGATGATTTTACAAGTACTTATATTTATACATAATACTTTTTAAGGAATTTGCCATTAATAGGCATCATAACAATTCGACCATCCAATTCTGAGAGTTGATAAGCTCCATTTGAGAAAACTCTGCTCACAACATAGGGACCTTCCCACTTTGCGTCGAATTTGCCGTTGCTCATATGAGTCATAGTCATAGGACGTCTGACTGTTAAAACAAGTTCTCCTTTCTGATATGCTCGAACTCTGACTTTCTTGTTAAAAGCTCTTGAGATTCTAGCTTGATAGAATTCGATATTCTGTTGAGCAGATAATCGCTTTTCATCCAGAGCTTCTAATTCCTGAAGTCGAAGACGATCATTATTCTCGGCGGTAAGTTCATTAGTGATTGCTATCCTTAAAGAAGGAATTTGAATCTCTAATGAAAGAACAGCTTCGCATCCATACACCAGAGAGAAATGTGTACATTGAGTAGCATTACGAACTGTAGTACGGTAAGCCCACAAATATTCACCGAGTTTCTCACTCCAATTGCGTTTGTTAGTAGAGACAAACTTCTTTAAGAGTTTGATGATGGTTTTGTTGAAAGCTTTCGCTAATTCGTTAGCTACCGGATTATATGCAGTAGAAGCCACATTGTTGATCCGATGATCGTCACAGAATCGAGTAAATTTATGGCTGACGAATTGTGGTCCATTATCATGAATAATGCGTCGGGGAACACCAAATCTGTAGATGATATGATGCTTGATAAAGTTGATGACATTGGAAGTTTTGACTTCTGATAAAGGAATAGCTTCGGCCCATTTGGAGAAATAATCAGTTATTGCGAGAATAAACCGATGACCTTTTGACGACGGCGGATTGATCGGACCGATAATGTCCATGCCCCAAGCTTCGAAGGGCCATGATGCTGCCGTTGGATGTAGAAATTCTGAGGGTTGATGAATAAAATTTGTATAGATTTGACAAGCTTTACACTTCCTTGCATATTCGATGGCATCTGATACCATAGTAGGCCAATAATAACCCATACGTCGAATACGGTCTTGAAGTTTTGGTCCAGGCTGATGTGCTCCACAAATTCCATCATGTGCTTCACGGATAATTTGTTGAGCCTCATCATCGGCAATACATCGAAGAAGTAAACCACCATAAGCTCGACGATATAAGATTTTTGTAGTATGATTGTAATAGAATCTGAGTGATCGTCGTCTGATAGATGCTGCCTCACTCGGATTGTCTGGAAGAATATCATACAACACGAAATCTAAGAAAGAAAGTCTCCAATCTTTATCCGTATTCTGAGTCTTGGTTGTATTACTGAAGATGAATTCCATGCTAGAATCAGATGAAGATGATAGTGATTTACGACATAATCCAAACCCTCTTGTTGTATTGACATCATGAGATATTGATTCTTCAATGTCAACTGGAAGTCCTAAAGTTAGATTGTTTTTTAGATGAAATAATTCTCAATTGCAGACAACAATCATTTGTTGACGTCTAATTGGAATAGCTAACACCGCCGCAAGATTAGCAAGAGCATCAGCTTCTGTGTTACATGCTCGCCTGATATGCTCAATGAAGAACTCTTCAAATGAAGAAGCCATAGATATAGTCGATCTATGATAAGGAACCAGATCTTGATGGCGAACTTCATAAGTACCCCTTATCTGATTGACAATGAGTTTAGAATCTCCATACGCTTCCAAATGTTGAATATTCAGATGTTTAGTGAGTTGAAGACCAATAAGCAGTGCATTGTACTCAGCTATTTGAACATGGTTCATCGAGAGAATAAGCTCTTTGGATAGCAAGACCTTCTGGCTACACAAGAACGATTCCAACCCCAGCGACAATGTCACCATTAGGACCTATTCTTGAAGCTCCATCAAAGAATAGACGCCAAGTAGGATCTTCTTCAGCAATTTGGTTTGAATCTAAGACTTCATCTGGGATTTCATCATAGAGTTTTGAATTTTCTGGAATTGAATGAGCAGCCAGAAAATCGGCTAAAGCTTGTCCTTTGACTGATTTTTGAGGGATATAGTGCATATCATACTGAGCAAGTAAGATTCCCCAGTTAGCCAATCGAGAATTTAAAATACTCGGTTTCTTCATCATAACTCATATAGGATTGATCCTGGAAATGACATGAATGGTCTGGCCAATGATATAATGTCGTGTCTTTTGGACAGCGAACATCAAAGCTAGACATTCTTTTTCGACCGGTGAATATCGAGGTTCAGCTCCGATCATAGTACGACTGAGATAGTAAATGGCTTGTTCATGACCATTTTTTATTCTTTTGAGCGAGCAATGCACCCAATGAATGACTCATTGCTCGGGTATATAGGAGGAACGGGAATTCCTGAGACAGGAGGTACCAATACTGGAGGGCTCATCAGATATTATTTTATATCATCGAATGCTTTCTGACATTCATCATTCCAGACAAAAGAAACACCTTTCTTCATAAGTTTATTGAATGGTCTGCAGCGTCCTGAAAGATTAGAGATGAATCTCCTGATATAAGCGATCCTTCCTTGAAATCCTCATAGCTCTTTTAAGGTGCGTGGAGGATGCATCTCTTGGATGGATTTGATCTTTTCGGGATCCACGTATATACCTTTCGAGGTAATGACGAAGCCGAGAAATTTGCCACTAGAGACGCCTAAGAAGGACTTAGTAGGGTTCATCTTTAATTGATGCTTACGCATTAGATCAAAAATAGTCTTCAAATCTTGGATGTGATCCTCTTTTTGTCGACTTTTGACTGCAATATCTTTAACGTAGCATTCGACTATTTTCCGCAAATGTTTACGGAATATAGCGCTCATAGCTCGTTGATAAGTTGCTCCTGCATTCTTGAGACCGAATGGCATCACTGTATAACAGTATGTACCGATCGGTATTCTGAAGGAAGTGTGTTTCTCATCATCTGGAAATATTTTAATCTGATTGTACCCAGAATACCCGTCCATGAATGACATCCATTCAAACCCACAGGTATTATCGATCATAACATCAGTAATTGGTAGAGGAAAATCGTCTTTAGGACATGCCGCATTGAGATCGCGGAAGTCTATGCATACTCTGATCTTGCCAGTCTTTTTAAGGACAAGAACTATATTAGCCACCCAATCGGGATATTGTTCCTCTCTAATGAACCCAGAGGCCATGAGTTTATTGACTTCAGCTTCAATTGCATCCATAATATCTAGACGAAATCGTCGCTGTTGTTGTTTGACCGGTTTAGCATTCGGGATGATATTGAGTTTATGAGTTGCGATTTGTGGATCAAGTCCTGGCATATCTTCATAACTCCAAGCGAAGACATTGATGTATTCATGAATAAGTTTGATCATGTCTTGCTTATCAGTTTCTGAAAGACTTTCACTGATGAATATTGGTTTGGGGGATCCCTCTTCACCAACATCTATTTGAACAAGTTTGTCTTCAGTCGGGGGTTCTTTTTGTTCGAATCGGAACTCCCATTGATTATCTAACTTTTGGGCCCATTGTTCTGATTCAGATGAGATTTCAAACTCATCTTCGTTTTTATCATCTTCAGAACCATCGACGGAAACCATGTTAGAAGACAGAATGTTGCGGTGGAAGTCGTCGATACTTGTATCAGAATCCCAAAAGGTAGTACTGGAAGAATCATATCTCTTATCTTCGTCAGATTCGGGATGTTCATGGATAGTATTGATAAAGGGAGTAGGAGCAATATAACCTAATCCGCATTTCGCCCTTCCATATTTTAAAGGAGGAATCCGAACATGCATTCTTCTTCCTCTCCCATTACTGAGGCCAGTTCTGAAGTTATAGCCCATATTTTTGATAATATCTTTAGATTGTTGACTATAACGACATAGTTGTAATCTTCCAGTATCATCGTTTTTGTCATCATCTTCTAAATCAGAAGGATTCTGGGGCCCTTTGTAGAAGAATATTGGAATGTCTCCTGGCTTTCTACTAGGAACCAAAAAGTATGAAGTTTGTACTGATTCTAGGGATACGTCTGTATGAACAGTCTGTACAACTCCTATGGTTATTGTTCTCAAGTCATCTAACAAATGTAAATAACTATGAACATAATTACACACATCAATATACTGCAAAGATGGAGACTTTTCATTAAATTTAAAAGTAGCAGTATTTACATTGGGAGAAGGCTGAGCCTTAGAAATCTTAGCCAAATCAATGACTAAAGGGGGAGAAGAAGAACGAGAAAAAGTTTTGTTTCGATTAAGATCGATAACAAATGGCTCAGAAGAGGTGAGCTCCCTTGAAGCCTGAGATGGAAGAGTAGTCCGCCCTCCAACAGGGATTACCAGAGTATCCTGTTTTATATGTGAAGATACATGAACTGTAGTACGCCCACTGACATGAATGATCAGTGTATCTTGAGTGGACGACTGAGGTAATGGAGAGATCCGTCTGCTCACTGTAATAATGAAGGGGGCTTCTCCAGAAGATTTAGGAGATTGTTGCTGAGTAGTTCGACCTTTAACAGGAATTATCAAAGTCTCACTTTGCGGATCCTCTTTCTCCATAGCTTGTATCACCCTTGTATATTCTTCTTTGTACATCCGGGAATCATTATAATAAGCTTTAACCCCATGGAAAGGATTTATATCAGCAACTTCCTTTTGTACTCTTCCATTGCTGTCAATGTATTTAAAACACTGATAAAGAGTAGAAGGCACCATATTATTTTCATGAAGAAAGGGCCTCCCTAGAAGAAGATTATAAGATCCCACGATCTCGATCACATAGAAAGTGACTTTGGATCTGAAATCGCCTATCTGGAGTTTCAGATGAATCTTTCCCAAAGGCTCGCTTCGGCTTTGATTGAATCCCAGGATAGTAGTAACCGTCTTGGAAAGCTTGTGAAGAGGGATTTTTAGTTCATCCAACAGACTCTTTGGCATTATACTTATAGCAGACCCTGGATCAATGAGGATACGGTCTACCTTCACCATATCGATATAACCGGTGTAGTAGAGAGGCCGATCATGTCGATTATCCTCCAGTAGCATGTCATCTTGTATAAAGGTGATATTTGGTATAATCTCCAATACACTGTTGCAATGTAAGCAAGTGGCAGGTTCTTCACCTGGCTTCTTTAATTGTGCAAGACAAGAGTCAGCCTGAAGAAGTGCCTCACTTAACGTCTCCCGAGTCTCTTTAGAAAGATGTAGAAGTTCAAAGAGCGACATTCTAGCTGGAGTATTAGCAAGTTGAGCTAGAATGTCGAAGTTATAAGGTTTCTGAAGCCCAAGAGGAGGGGACTTCTTGATTGGCTTATCAAATCGAGCCTGTTGTTTGACTTTCTCAAGAGCTGTGGGCTTGGAAGGAGTAGGTACAACTGGTGCAGTTGAAGGAACAGGTACAGTAGATGATTCTTCTTCAAGAGGAACATTAGGAGCATCTTTGTCAGCAGGAGGGATATCAGGAGTATCCTCAGGACTCTTAGAATAATCCTTCAGATAAGGTTTCCCTGTTCGAGTAGCACCAGCAAGTGCTTCTTCCTTATCTTTTGGCTCTATGTCAGTGGTAGATTCGAAAGAAGTCATATGACATGACTTAGTTTTCCCAGCCTTCTTAGATTTTCGGGAAGTAGTCTTTTGAAGAGGAGGAGATTCAAAATCTGCCACTAGATCAGGATGAATCCATATGATTTCTCCTGTTTCCATAGTGGTTGGTACTAATCCTTCAGACTGTGGAGGAGGAATATTCACTATTTTAAGAGTTGTCTTGGGAATAGGAACAATCCCGCTTTCAAGGAGTTGAGGAGGGAAATCTCCGAATTACATAGAGACGACGTTGGAAGTGACAGTCTTATCTTTCGGAGTAAGAGTGATAGCTCCAGATTTAATCATTTCCTGGATCTTTCCTTTCAGTACATAACATGTACGAACGGTATGACCCAACATTCAGTGGTATGGACAGTATTTAGGGTGATCCGTCTTACCAGCTTTATCAGGTTTCTTGATTTCAGGTAATTGTATTTTATTACCTTTCAGCAGACATTCAAAAATACCAAAAACATCATCATCATCAAAAGAGTATTCTTCTTTGGGGCGAGGTGCTCTTGGTTGTTGAGTCGTAGAGGCAAGAGGAGTTTGAACAGTCGATGCATCTTTACTCTGAAGATTAACTTCAAGGGTTTCTTTTCCCTTGCGAGTATTGGATTTAGCATTATTGTTAGTACTTTGACCTGTTTCTTTGGGAGTCATTTGTACTCCTAAACTTTTGAAAGTTTCAGCACTAATTTTTGCGGCTTTGGCACTAACTATGATGGAAGGCCAATCTTGAAATTGAGTAGATCCTGTCCATATGCTGATGATTGGTAACAAATTTGATTTGCATGTGTCGATGGTGACAGCATTAGGAGTGCCAAGAGGCATCTTCAGAGCTTCTCTTCGAAACCGTTCAATGAATTCCTCTGCAGTTTCATTATTTTTCTGCTTGATTCTTATAAGGGCAGACATAGTCATGTCATTGAGCCCTTCATAGAACCGTTCAAGAAACATTTGTTTGAAACCGGCAAATGAGGTAATACACCCATCCGGGAGACTTCTATACCATTCATAAGCCGTTCCTTTGAGACATCCGACAAATACCCGAGTAAGGAGGGCGTCACTTGGTTGCAACTGGTCAGTCATCACTTCAAAGTGATTAATAAATTGACTCGGAGAAGTGGTTCCATCATAGAATGAGATAGTAGGAGGCTTGTATTTAGGAGGATACGATACTTGCTTCCATTCTATCGGATAAGGTTGCTTGATGCCTAACCTTTGTAAACCATCCTTCTGTTTGAATGCCTTAAATTGAGTTCGGAGATTCCTCAATTCTTCAGTAACAACTCCGGAGGATTGTGGAGTTTTAGCTTGTAGAGAATAGTTGGGAGGAGGAACAGCATTATAAGCACTACCCCCAGCTCCAGAGTGACTAGGAACCGTTTGAGCTTGCCCAGGAGTATTGGATTGTACTGCTGGAGGAACATGTACTGGACTCACACCAGTGTCTATTGGCATAGCATCTGGTACATTCTGTCGATTTTGTAGTTAGGTTGCCATGAGTTCATACATCGACTTCATAGTATCAGCCATAGATTTTATTTGCTGTTCCAAAGAAGCAATCCTTTGGTCTTGATGAGTCATCGAAGAAGAAGGTTCATTGTTCAATTCAGTATTCCCATCCACCATATACGTTGTGACTATACGAGGGATTGTTGATGAATTAGTGGATGTTGTACGTTCTGAATTACTGCTTTGTGTATCAAAGTCATTTGTAGGAGAATTACCCCAGTAGGAAGAGGTGGGAAGTTAGATTCTCCAAGAAATTCAGAATAATCTTCAGAAACCGAAGCTCTTTGATTAGAAGCCATGACTCTTGATCTGGTGCCTCTATATACTCCATCTGGACTATCAGTTCTACCCCCAGTGTCCCGAGAGGTCATGTTGACAGAAGCAAACAGAGGTTCATCTTCATCAGGCATAGGTTTACACTGAATTCGATTGAAGACAGATTATCGTTTAGTTTGACATCTGCATTGCATTATGACTCTCGGTTGGAAGTCATATTCATGATCAATACGGTCATGATCCATTAATTGACATCTGCATTGAATTATGATTCTCGGCTGGAAGTCACATTCAGCATGGTCCATTGACACAGAATTATTCCTTCTCTTCTGTTGAAGGTGTTCTCGTAGATCTGTCTGTGAAGATTGAGGTACATCAGAGAACATTCTTTGTGTATTTTTAGGAATATATTTTCGGTTCTTGGGTCTTGATGGCTCTTGGTTATATATAGAGTGATTAATGTGAGCTACATAATTTCTAGCATACTCTGCATCTGGATCTCTTGCTTTTGTTCCCGACTGGTATGGTTTTTTGACACTAGAAGTGCTTCCTAAATAGATTTGATCAAGTTTTGCTCTTAGATCAGTTGGAGGTAACACATTGGTTTTTGAAACTTGGAGTTTTCCTTCCATTGATCTGGATATCTGCAGAGACGGAAGAGTTGAACCATCCCCTTGATTAGGAGTTGGTAACAGACCCTCTTTTGTAGACAAATTCTGTGCCCAATTTGAAGAAGTCGTAGAAGAAGACATTAAGAAATGTTTTTTCTTAGACTTATTCAAGTTTTGAGACATAGAATGTCCAGAAGGAAGAGTAGTCAAGAGATCATCTCCTTTTCTTTGACTAACAAAACTGTCAGTCAAAGCTGTTCCTGAAGTAAACACTATAGGAGCAGAAGAAACAACTAAAGAGTTATTTTTTTTCGAAGGGACTTTGTGAGCCATTTGTGGAGGAGTTCTAGCAAGACTACCCCCAGTTCTAGTAGAACTTGGCAAAGAAGAAGAGATAGCTAAAGTGCTATTCTTCTTAGAGTGTGCTGGTGACAATTTGGCTAAGGAGCCAGTATTGTCTGCGTATGAAGTTTTGGCTAAAGAGCCAAATTTTGGTGAAATACACGCTGGAACAAATTTGGCTAAGGAGCCAGTGCTGTCAGCGTGACTTTTGAATTTAGAAATACACGCTGGAACAGGTTTGGCTAAGGAGCCAGTGCTGCCAGCGTGACTTTTGGGATTGAGATTGCACGCTGGAACAGGCTTGGCTAAGGAGCCAGTGTTGCTAGCGTGACTTTTGGAATTGAAATTGCACGCTGGAACAGGCTTGGCTAAGGAGCCAGTGCTGCCAGCGTGACGTTTGACTGCTGTCGTCTTCGAGCACACAAGAGTGTGCGTGCTTGCAGTAGAGTTCTTGCCAGTGTTAGAAGTAGACACTGTGGCAGAAACTTCACCATTGGTTGCCAACAGAGTCTTAGGGACGTAGACAGATCGTCTCTTCGACTTGGCAGTGGTGATGGAGGCTGAAGTGGGCTGGCCACCCTTAGCCCGCTGCATTTCTTCGTAGGCGAGTTGATCGAATTGGATCGATATCACCTTCTTCGTCGAGCCGACTGACGAAGTGTCGCATTGAGTTGTTGCCATCTCAGAAGAGGAGATGGTTTTCCCCAGCAGAGTCACCAATTTATTTTCCATAAATAAATTCACTTTATTTATTGTGTTTTTGGAAAAATTACAACTGTAGGAATCCGACCTAGAAGACGATCGCTTTATTCCTTAGACGATGCGAAGAAGAAAAGCTCTCAAAAATGCAACAGCAATTTAGATATCTATGTATCTGTACAATGAATGAGAAAAGAACTCTATTTATAGAGTCAAAAATAACTGAAAAAGATAACTGTCTTCACAACCTGTGCATAGTTGAAAATCATGCAGGATTTAACATACGCAAGGTTATGAGCAGTTACTGGACGTGGCCTGTAACTGTTGGACACATGGCAATCATGCATGAGTCGTATGTAAGTTACAGGACACGCAGGTGAGAGATCGGTGGCATGGCTGCCACGTACTCCAATTTGATGAAATCTACGCAGATTTGGGTCTGAAAGCTTCAAAATCCACGCAGACTTGGGGCAGAAAGCTTCAGAATCCACGCAGACTTAGGGTAGAAAGCTTCAGAATCCACGCAGACTTGGGGCAAAAAGCTTCAGAATCCACACAGACTTGGGACAGAACTGACTGCTGTCTTGATTCGACGTGCCTCGACTGACACAAAAATCTCTGACATTGATTGCCTTTTGTCAGTTGCATTAAATGACAATAAGCTCTTTCGGTACGCCAACTTGATGAAGACTGAGTCTTGTTGAAGAAGATTTCGAAAGTCATGCAATAGTCGACTATGATCTCTCGAGTTCCGTGCATACGTGGCATACGAGAAGACATTCTTTAAGTGTCGTGCTGTCAGTCATAATGACACTCTGACAAATGATGAGCTGTCTCTGCGTGTATTTGAGAAAACATTGTCTGTCTAGATCAACTCAGCGTGACTTTTAGACTTTGTCCTGATCAACTCAGCGTGACTTTTAGACTTTGTTCTGATCAACTCAGCGTGGCTTTTATTTTTTAGGCTTACATTCATGAAGGTGGTATTGGCAATGGATACTGACGAAGAACATAAAGGCGTGCCAAATGATACTCTGGTGATCCATATCAAAGGACGTACTTCCTGTCCTCAGTCTTCCAAAATATTGACTATTTACCTTCTTTCTCACAAGAACAGCCTCCTGGTGTTGGTCAGGAACAAAGGGAGCTCACCTCTTCTGAGCCACTTGTAATCGACCTTCGTCATTAAAAAACCCCTCCCTCCTTCTCGTTCTTCTTATCCTCCTCTGGTTATCAATCTGACTAAGCCTTCTAAGGTTAAAGGTCATGTTGTGAATGATGATGTAAAAATCAATAAAGCATCTCCTTTGTAGTATATTGATGTCTCTTATCATACTCAATGTTATTTGGATATGTTAGATAACTTTAAACCACTTACAATAGGATTCGTATCATCTCTCCGAAACATGGTATCACTTGAATCAATACAAGAATTGTTCTTCCTAGTGCCTTCTCGAAAGAAAGGCGAAACTCCTATACTTTTTAGTAAAAGAAAAGAACAAAAAATCATGCTTGACAGCGATAATAAGGATGATACAGGACGTCTACAACTACATCGTTAAAGTCCACAATCCAAGGCAATCATCCGTAAAATGGGCTATGATTTCAAAACTGGTCGCAATAGCGGTAAAGGAAGGCGAACTCCTATTCGTATTTCTGATCCAAAAGAAAAATCACAACAATACTACAGCAACACGAAGCGGGGATTAGGTTATACTTCACCAATTCTGACTCCAGAAGCTTCCAAATTCGATAAAGAAGAACGATCTAACTCTTTTGATTCTATCTCATGGGATTCTGACACCAGTATTGGTCATGTCCATCGGGTAATAGTATCTTCTAATATGGTGTCTGCCAAGTTCTCAGAAAATGGCGAGGGTGATATTAAAAAAGCTCCTGAAGCAAATCCTTGGGCACAAATGATGGACACTGTCACGACCCACACCCGCTTCTTCGATACGAGTCTGTGTCCAAGTCCAGCCTATGCCGCAGTATCGGCGGTAGAACACTGTCTAGTACATACAAATCACCGAAATTATGTCCAACAAGGTAATCTCGATCTCATCCACAGAAAGTAAAGTCACATCCAAATCCAATAATTACAACTGAAATAAAGGACTGAATAATATAAACTGAATTTCAAGTAGTTCAAGTCACGTCCGGTGGATATAAATCTACTACCAATAGATGGTATAAAATAGTACATGAATGGAAATAACTGAGTCAAAACTACTAATCATCAAAGTAACCTCGTCTACAGTGGTACCGTGGTCTAATGCTGGCTCAAACCTGCTCGTGTGCACCTAGCTCAATACTCGGCTAAACCTGAAGAGATCATCAGTGTCACGCCCCGATTCGTAGAGTCTTTTATTCACATATTTTATCTCTTGAAATCGATCGTCCTCACTTGGACGTAATGCCGTACAAGTCTTGTATTGTACTTGTACAAGGCAAAGATGGTCCATAATCGATTATCTTCAAATAGGAACACATCGTAGCAGCAGAAGCAGATAAATTAAAGTTAATGAGGACAATCTTTCTCATTGAATCGAAATACATCACTTCTTTATAGCAGCGGAGATAAAATGATAACTTAAAGTCTCACAGAGATATACAGAACTTTATTCTCTTTATTGATAGTTGAAGAAGAGTACAAAAATTGTAATAAAGTACAGTGCTTACAACACATCTTATTTTATATTGAAATCCAACTGAACAATGTTATACAGCATATATTTGATACTTGGATACATTGGATTACAACTCGATATACCAACCTGGCTTACAACTAATTGGTACAACTGATTACAATGTTCCATACATTATGCCCTTTATAAACAGAAGACATCATCTTGAACAAGGAGAGCTTCTGTATTCCCAACAAAGCTTCGATGCCGCAGGACCAATCAAGCCAATCTTCGTGTGTAGAATATCCCAAGCATGAGCACCTGCCCACAAAATGTGGGTTAGCACATCATCTATGTACTGGCGAGCAAAATCCAACCCACTCGCCTAAACCAACACTAACTAGTCAATTTTAGTAAGCATTTAATAGAATGATCTTTCTACTTGGGGCCTAGCATCAGTTTACAGTTCATGGGCAATCATCATAGTGAAGCACGTAAACATATTATTAGTAATATTCATGTGGACATATCATTATAACATTCTTGGTGTTATCATGCAAAGGCATCATTGAGGCATCGTTAACATTATCATCTTAAACATGTTATGACAGTTCTCACTTCAAGCATCACATATCATGTATGTTATATTTGAGCAATATTTATAGCAAGGCATCTTTCTAGCATACTGAATTTAACATGTTGAATATGTCATAGAGTTCTCTTTTAAAGGCAACATCATAACATCGTCTTGTTTAGCATAATTAAGCAGGAAATTCAACCAATATATATATATATTGAGTATATAACATTTAAGTGATTTCTTACCGATAGCCAACTCCCTCGTACCTGCATCAAATACAGGTTAACTCTTACACTTACTCTGCCTGCACAAAATATTCATTAGCATGCATCCTTACAACATGATCATTGGTGTTAGTGCACCATTTTTAGACGTTGCCACATAGGACTTCGAAATATAATCGGCACGCCATTCCACCAGTTTGCGAGCCCGAATTGAATGTCCCGATACCACTTACCCTTAAAGTACGTTTACACTTCCCCTATGGTCGGACCGGTCCCCCTAACGTCCCGGGGTACCGTCCGAGGAAGCAGTCACCCCCTTGTATACAAGTTGTCGCTGACCATGCGAATACGTGTCCGATTCGATCGTGATCATAAAACACATGGTAAAATATTGAAATAAGTAAAGGCAACGGTGCATCATTCAACTCGTCCATGTCGTTTTCAACGACTCATCATTTCTAATATTTCCGTCATTTCACTTAGTGATCTCGACGATCCCAAGCCTCATTATTTCTCATTCATCGCAACATTTTTCATTCATTGCTACATTACAATATTTCTCATTATGTTCATTCAATTCAAAGGGGCCTGTAGCATTTTATTCATTTATAGGAACAATAGAAAATTCAATTCATTTCACATGTATCATTCATGTAGCATCTCATTGTTCAGGTGATTCATTCATTTCATCGACATTAAAAAAAAGGAAATTATCAATTTATTCTCAGGCATCAAGTTAGATTAGCAGTTCGAGTGTTATTCGTTCAGTAGTTCAATATTCATGTCTTATTCATTCCAACGATTTCCAACATATGCATCTCTATCGATTTAACAACTAAAGCATCGTATCACAATTATTCAACATTCAAGATAAGAGACATTAGGGACATATTCATAGCATCACATTATTTCATTTATTAAGCATGCATGAATAAGGAGAAATGAGGATAGTTCTACTTGTCTTGCGTAACGGTCTTTCTGCCCCAATCCCACTAAGCGTAGCTCCACCAACGAGCTACGTTGCAATATCTATTCTGTCTAGCCAGCTAAGAGAGACTGCATCAGTCTCAATTCCTCTGATCTCCAACATAAATCACGGTCCAACATTCTGATCCCATCCAGCAAGCCAACCAAATGCCTTACGCGGAGTAGGGCATTACAATCAGGTCCTTAGAGGATTAGCAAGATACATAATATACAAGCCCTTCTAACGGTTTATCATGCATGAAGGAAAACCAGGATATAAACAGAAAAAGACTAAATGATCACGAGACATGAATATGTAAACAAATACGTATAAATGAACTGCAGGAAGACAAGTAAACAAGAGGTCATTGGAATAACAAACCCTCGCCCTGAGTGTGGACTCGCAGGTTTGAACTAATCACTAACCCTCGTCCCGAATGTGGACTCGTAGGTCAGTTTCAAGACAAGTTACCCTTGCCCAATGTGTGGACTCGCAGGTGCAAACGATCAACCCTCGTCCCGTGTGTGGACTCGCAGGTTGTAAGAATTCAAAATAAGGAAATAGCAATTCAGTTTATAACATGATCGTCCTACGATACTACTCAAACCAGTACAAGTAAAAAAATATTCAAATAAGGCTACAAGGCTAACTGTGAGCAATGATGAAGCACATGTCAGCAATCAACTGGCTTATGAAAGCAGATAAGCATGTAAATAAAGCTGTAATGAAAGGCAAGGTATACTTGCCTGGAGTTTGTCCTGCTGCTGATACGGGTCGAGCACTGAGCCAAAGTCCAATTAACCTATTAAAGCATATATTATGTCAATAATGAAAACAATCTAAGTTTAACCTATCTACTGTTTTAAACTTCATATTAATTAGCTATCATTGTATGTATATATATACATGATTCAACCTTTGGACATAACTGGCACACTATAAACCTCAAGCCATTACCTTCCTTCTTCAAACTGGACTGCACACTATGCATAATTGGATGACAAGTGAGGCAGGACATAACATCAAAGGGTGATCTCAGAGCTATGTAGACTAAAAATTAGTGAAGCTCAAGTCATCAACTCTCCCTTCAAACTGGACTGAACACTCAAAGTATCAGCAGAACTGAACTTAAAGATGTATAAGATAGGATGTGGACAGAACATTAAGTAGGTAATATAGACTGAACATGCAATGATATACAGGACATTCCACTATGACTGATACTCTAAGGATTGGACATTTATATTAGGGACTGAACATAAAGCAACTGAACGAGAGATATGGAATGCCCAGGTAACATTCTAAAGTGGACTAAACTATAATCAAAGATCACACAATTGAATGAGGAGACTGAAATAGGATGTAAGTAGAATAAGAATACTCACTGGGCAATGGTAGGTAATTTCCTCCACCACAAGCCTCTGACTGGTACTAAGAAACTACCAATCTGATACTTACCTAGGTACAAGACTCGAACAAAATGAAACATTGTAGTTAACATCAAAGCTATAATACATAACCCATCTGTAGGCATTCTAGGATTAAAATAGAAGTTATGGACTGCTCAAAATAATGGCTTGAACTATACGATTGGGTCCCTAATCTAGGACTAAGGTTTAGGTATTGGACAAAAATGAATGTGAGGGTGAACCTGAATGTTTCCAGAACTGAGAATTGAAATAAAGAGGGGACTGAATATATGGTAGATGTAAGGACTGATACATCATGACACCATCAACTCGAGCCATAAACTTCCCCATTCATTTACTGGGTTGAGACAGAAGATCAAAATAGACTGATACTCAAGTCTTCCTGAGGACTAAACAATTTAGGCAAAGCAAGGGATGAGATATTATGCTAATGAGGCATACTTGTAAGTTCAATCATTTGATCAGCCTGTATGAGCGGAAGCCTCATTGATCTTATATATTCCAATAAGGCAGAAATTATTGCTATACTTTCCTAGCAAATCATCAAAATAAAGAACTTACAGTAACTTACATTAAGATATGAAACATTATCTTTATTTACAATCCCGTGCTATCACCTAAGTCAGTTCTTATAGACCGAGAAATCCAAACACACTAGCAATATGTCTAGCTTTTCCTATGCAACATACAATCCAGGAAACTAACTGTTGAGATACTTAATCTCCGACACATAATGTTTCGCATATATATGGTTCTTCTTGGTAATAATAACAAACATATAGCATGGTAGATACAATAAAAATAATTTCGATCATTACCTTATTGAAGAGTTCCTTGTGGCTGCCAAGGATGCGTCGGTATTCTCGAAGGAGAAGTCTACAATCACTATAAGGGAGGCTAGGTTTCGACGAAACCAGGTGAAGGATAAATAGAAGGAAATCAAATTTAAACTCAGATTTGGGTTAGTGGATAAGCATGGGGTGTTTGAATCTATCTAGAGGGGATTTAGTCTTGCTTGAGAAGATATGGAATTTGAGTTGATCTTGCTCAACTGCAAGATTTGGAGGGAATCCTCAAATCAGGCTTTGGATTATTCCTTTAGAGTTTAATTCGAAAAGGGGTCGGCCAGACTCAATTGGTGCCTTAGAAAATTGAATCTAAGTCCCTCATTCATTTGTTCTTTTGTAAGATAACTCATGGTCTTCACTAACCCACTATTCAAGAATTTTATTAAGGAAAGATATATGTATTTATATATATAAGCAAAAAAAAAACTCATGGACCTACAAAATCTAAGTTTACTATCTTGAATCAAATAATCAAAATTTCCTTTACTAAATTCCAGGACGGAGGTTTACATCCTACCCACCTTAAAAATAATTTCGTCCTCAAAATTCAAATAAAGCTATGATCTACCGCAATGAATAGTCAAAACTTGCTGCAACTAGAATATTTCCAAGTTCTCATAACATCTAATATAGGACTCTCAATAGTACTATTATTATGATCTATTATGAACTTCCGTCAGCTCTTCCTTGTGGTTCGTCGGGTTCTCCATGATAGTGGCATAAGCTTGTCCTCCTCGGGCGGTTGGTGGTGGTGGGGCAGTCGCATTTCTCTTCAGACAAAATCGAGATATGTGTTGGTTGGAACCACAAGTCCAACACAACCCTAACCATTTGCGGTACTCTTCTTGGATGTGGCCCCTCTTCATGCAATACTAGCAGGTAGGAACATCTTGTACTTGATATGGGGCTGCTTGTGGCTGATATTGATACTGTTGTGCTACGGTCTTCTCTGGGATATTGGATCGCTTTGCCGATCTCGATTGGTTGCTGTTTCCTCCATGTGAATCTCTATCTCCCTTTCGCTTACGCTTCAATTCTGTTTCTACCGCCTGTACGACCTTCAAGATTCTCTCGTAAGTTATGGCCTGGCTGGTGGCGATGGCTATGCGGATTTTATGTGATAGCCCTTTTCTGAACTTCTTGGCTTTGGCTGCAGGGGTCAAGGCATCTGCAAAGCGGCTGAGGCGGGAGAACTATGTGGTGTACTCGTCGACAAAGAGGTTACCCTGCTCCAGGCTCTCGAACTCGTTCTCCAACTCTTCGCGGGCTGCCTCAGGATAGAACTTCGTCTTGAATATTTCCTTGAACTCCTCCCATGTCACATATGGTGCTGTGAATCGAGGCTCGTCTCTATTACACGTATGGGTGATGTCGTAAAGCTGTATGCTAGCTGACTCGATATTCAGGTCTTCAAGAACTTGAGTCATCCGAAGAATTCGGTCCACGTTCTCTAACCACTCATCCGCGTAGAGAATCCCTTATGTTCCTTTGAATTCTCTGGATCTAAGGTCCATAAAATTCTTGGAAGTTCCAGGGCGGGCGTAGAGTGTCTCTAGTCTAGAGAGCCTCTCTCAAGGTATTGCAGAAGGTGTCGGCCTGCCGCATCTAGGAAGTGATGAGCTGTTGGAAGAATTTGAGAAGAGCAACGTTGTCCAGTACGGGTGGCGGAGGCAGAATATCTGTTAGGTATACGGCAGGTGCTGGGTACGTCGCTGGAGCTGGATGCATGGTGGAAGCTGGATACATCGCTGGTGTAGAGTGCATGGTAGGTGCTGGATGTGGAACGTATGCTGGGTGGAGAACATGTGCTGAATGCGGAACTTGTGCTGGTGGTAGAATGTCGCCTCTGCGGGATCTCGAGTGTTGCGGTTGGGCCGGGTCGCCCTGATGAGTAAGCTGGCCTCCCTGCGTCGGTGGGGTCATGTAAGTGAAGAGTCCTCCTGTAGCCGGTGGGGTGTTCAGAAAAGTGTTGTTCCTGTCTTGAGAATTTATTTACTGGAACAAAAAAAATTAGACGGTATGAAGATTTCAAGCAGGATGCAAGTCAAAGATTCAATAGAAATCAAGGACAGAAATCAATACTGTTTTCAAGACGCGGATGAGATCCTAAGTTTCTAATCCTATGTGCAGGCTCACAACGGTACAGTGATGTAACCGAAGTGATTAACGTAGACCTGCATGGGCCACCAAAAAAACTTGTCATGACCCGCACTCGCTTCTTCGATACGATTCTGTGTCCAAGTCCAGCCTACGTCGCAGTGTCGATGGTAGAACGCTGTCTAGTACATACAAATCACAGAAACTATGTGCAACAAGATAATCTAGATCTCATCCACAGAAAGTAAAGTTACATCCAAATCTAATAATTACAACTAAAATAAAGGACTGAATAATATAAACTGAATTTCGAGTAGTTCAAGTCACGTCCGGTGGATACAAATCTACTACCAATAGACGGTATAAAATAGTACATGAATGGAAATAACTGAGTCAAAACTACTAATCATCAAAGTACCCTCGTCTGCAGTGGTACCGTGGTCCAATGCTGGCTCAAACCTGCTCGTGTGCACCTGGCTCAATACTCGGCTAAACTTGAAGAGATCATCAGGTCCTTAGAGGACTAGCAAGATACATAATATACAAGCCCTTCTAACAGTTTATCATGCATGAAGGAAAACCAGGATATAAATAGGGAAAGACTAAACGATCACGAGACATGAATATATGAACAACTACGTATAAATGAACTGCAAGAAGACAAGTAAACAAGAGGTCAATAGAATAACAAATGCTCGCCCCGAGTGTGTACTCGCAGGTTTGAACTAATCACTAACCCTCGCCCCGAATGTGGACTCGAAGGTCAGTTTCAAGATAAGTCACCCTCGCCCCGTGTGTGGACTCGCAGGTGCAAACGATCAACCCTTGCCCCGTATGTGGACTCGCAGGTTGAAAGAATTCGAAATAAGGAAATAGCAGTTCAGTTTATAACGTGATCGTCCTACGATAATACTCAAACCAGTACAAGTGAAAAACATATTCAAATAAGGCTACAAGGCTAACTGTGAGCAATGATGAAGCACATATCATCAATCAACTGGATAATGAAAGCAGATAAGCATGTAAATAAAGCTGTAACGAAAGGCAATGTATACTTGCCTGGAGTTTGTTCTGCTACGGATACGGATCGAACACTGAGCCAAAGTCCAATTAACCTATTAAAGCATATATAATGTCAATAATGAAAACAATCTAAGTTTAACCTATCTACTGTTTTCACCTTCATGTTAATTAGCTATCCTTGTATGTATATATATACATGATTCAACCTTTGGGCATAACTGGCACACTATAAACCTCAAGCCATTACCTTTCTTCTTTAAACTAGACTGCACACTATGCATATTGTGATGATAAGTGAGGCAGGACAAAACATCAAAGGGTGATCTCAGAGCTATGTAGAATAAAAATCAGTGAAGCTCAAGTCATCAACTCTTCCTTCAAACTGGACTGAACACTCAATGTTTCAGTAGAACTGAAATTAAAGATATATTAGATAAGATGTGGATAGAACATTAAGTAGGTAATATAGACTGAACATGCAATGATATGCAGGACACTCCACTATGACTGATACTCTAAGGGTTGGACATTTATATTAGGGACTGAAAATAAAGCAACTGAATGAGAGAAATGGAATGCCCAGGTAACATTCTAAAGTGGACTAAAATATAATCAAAGATCGAACAATTGAATGAGGAGACTGAAATACCATGTATGTATAATAGGAATACTCACTAGGCAATGGTAGGTAATTTCCTCCACCACAAGCCTCTGACTGGTACTAAGAAAGTACCAATCTGATACTTACCTAGGTACAAGACTCGAACAAAATGAAACATGGCAGTTAACATCAAAGCCATAACCTACTGAGAACTGACACATAACCCATCTGTAGGTATTCTTGGATTGAAATAGAAGTTATGGACTGCTCAAAATATTGGCATGAACTATACGATTGGGTCCCTAATCTGGGACTAAGGTTTAGGTATTGGACAAAAATGAATGTGAGGGTGGACCTGAATGTTTCCAGAGCTGAGAACTAAAATAAAGAAGGGACTGAATATATGGTAGATATAAGGTCTGATACATCATGACACCATCAACTCGAGCCATAAACTTCCCTATTCATTTACTGGGTTGAGATAGAAGATCAAAATAGACTGATACTCAAGTCTTTCTGAGGACTGAACAATTTAGGTAAAGTAGGGGATGAGATATCATACCAATGAGGCATACTTGTAACTTTAATCATTTGATCAGCCGGTATGAGCGGAAGCCTCATTGATCTTATATATTCCAATAAGGCAGAAATTATTGTTGTACTTTCCCAGCAAATCATCAAAAGAAAGAACTTACACTAACTTACATTAGGATATGAAACATTATCTTTATTTACAATCCCGTGCTTTCACCTAAGTCAGTTCTTATAGACCGAGAAATCCAAACACTCTAGCAATATGTCTAGCTTTTCCTATGCAATATACAATCCAGGAAACTAACTCTTGAGATACTTAATCTCCGACACATAATGTTTCCCATATATATGGTTCTTCTTAGTAATAATAACAAACATATAGCATGGTAGGTACAATAAAAAGAAATTTGATCATTACCTTATTAAAGAGTTCTTTGTGGCTGCCAAGGACGCGCTGGTGTTCTCGAAGGAGAAGTCTACAATCACTATGAGGGAGGCTAGGGTTTCGATGGAACTAGGTGAAGGATAAATAGAAGAAAATCAAGTTTAAACTCAGATTTGGTTTAGTGGATACGCATGGGGTGTTTGAATCTATCTAGAGGGAATTTAGTCTTGCTTGAGGAGATATGGAATTTGAGTTGATCTTGCTCAACTGCAAGATTTTGAGGGAATCCTCAAATCGGGCTTTGGATTACTCCTTCAGAGTTTAATTCGAAAAGGGGTCGTCTAGACTCAATTGGTGCCTTGGAAAATTGAATCTAAGTCCCTGATTCATTTATTTTTTTACACGATAACCCATGGTCTTCACTAACCCACTATTCAAGAATTTTATTAGGGAAAGATATATGTATTTATATATATAAGCAAAAAAAAAACTCATGGACCTACAAAATCTAATTTCACTATCTTGAATGAAATAATTAAAATTTCCTTTACCAAATTTTAGGATGGGGGTTTACAGACACTCAGTGGGAACTCCATTTTGAACAACGAGAACCACCTACCGATGATCAACTAATCTAGATCGATGTTGGTGAAAAAGGTGTACTACGACCGATCCTCATTAGCAAAAATCTCCTAGAGGATGATAAACAAGAACTAATTCATCTCATTCGTGAATATATCGATGTCTTTGCCTGGAGCTATGAAGATATGCCAGGTTTAGATCCTCAAGTCGTAACTCATAAACTAAACATTTTGCCTAATGCCAAGCCAGTCAAATAATAGCAACGGAGATTCAAGCCTGAGATAATGGATGCGATAGATGATGAAGTAAAAAAGCTTATTGCTTGTGGTTTTATCAGATAAGAACAGCATCCTGACTGGGTAGCCAACGTTGTACCACTCTTGAAGAAGACCAAAAAAGTTTGGGCATGTATAGACTTTCGATATCTCAATGATGCTTGTCCTAAAGATGAATTCCCTCTCCCAATTACTAATGTGATGATCGACAATACTTGTGGATTCGAACAAATTTCTTTTATGGATGGGTTTTTTGGATACAATCAAATTCGAATGAATCCCGATGATAAAAAACACACTTCATTCCATACTCCTCGGAAAATATACTATTATACAGTCATGCATTTCGGTCTTAATAACGCAGGTGCAACTTACCAGCAGGCTATGATTGCTATCTTTCGAGATCATTTGCGAAAGACTGTCGAATGCTATGATAACGATATTGCTGTTAAAAGTCGTCTAAAGGAAGATCATATCCAAGATTTAAGAACTATCTTCAATCTAATGCGCCAGCATCAACTCAAAATGAACCCCACCAAGTCTTTCTTGGAAGTCTCTCGTGGCAAATTTCTCGAATTCGTCATTACCTCTAAAGGTATACACGTTGATCTCGAGAAGATCAAAGCCATTCAAGAAATGTATCCTCCACGCAACCTAAAAGGGTTACGAGAATTCCAGGGTCATCTCGCCTACATCAGGAGGTTCATTTCCAATTTATTTGGACGTTGCACAACATTTACTCAGTTAAAGAAGAAAGGTGTATATTTTATTTGGACAAAAAATGTCAACGAGCATTTGATGACATAAAACGGTATTGGATGAGTCCACCGGTCCTAGTACCACCGATCTCAGGAATACCCTTCTTGATGTATGTCCAGGCAATGGACCATTCGTTGGGAGCTTTATTGGCACAGAAGAACCAAAAAGGTCATGAATAAGCCATCTACAACCATGGTCGGACAATGATTGGAGCTGGACATCTTTATAGTCATGTTGAGAATGAATGCTTAGCCTTAATGTTTGTCATTCAAAAGACAAGACATTACATCATCGGCCAAACTATTCTTATTATTTCCCGAGATAATCCTCTTCGGGTCTTAATGAAGAAGCCCAGTACACTCAATTCTAGGCTTACTACATGGGCCATATTATTAGCACAATATGATATAGTGTATGTTCTACAAAAGTCTGTAAAAGGCCAAGCACTCGTTATTTTTTAGCAGCTCATCTTGTCCCTGAAACATCTAAACTCTATGATGAGATTCCAGATGAGACATTGGAATCAAATATGATCTCAGAAGAATTTCTTACTTTATGTTAATTCTTCGATGGAGCATCTCGAATTAGACCTGGAGGTACCTTGTCGCTGTAGTGGAAATTGTTCTCGTTTCACCAGATGGATTAGCTATTCAGAGAGCTTATTCTTTAGATGAGTCATGCTCCAACAACGTGGCAGAATACAATGCTTTGCTCATTGGACTCCAGCTAGCTAAGCAACTAGATATTGAATATCTTGAAGTATATGGTGATTCTAAACTGATTGTTAATCATGTTAGAGGTATATACGAAGTTCGACATCAAGATTTGGTACCATACCATGAAGCAGCAATCAGAATAGCTTCCTCGTTCAAAGGGTTCTTCATTGAACATATACGTCGAACATGTAACACAGAAGCTGATGCTTTACCTAACCTAGCAGTGGTCTTAGCAATTTCGTTCAAAAGATAGCAAATGGTTGTTATATCCAATAGAGAACTATTTTGCATTGAAAACCATAACATTGAATTCAGTAATTCAACTGAAGTCAATGTCATCAGCGAAGACTGGAGAACACCTTTCATCGACTTTGCAGTACATGATATACTACTTGAAGATCCTAAAAAAGCTACAAGTATTCGTTGGCGATCGCTTCGATTTTATTATAATCATACCGCAAAAACTCTCTTTCGACAAACTTTTAATGGATAACTTTTAAGATGTATTGCTGGTGATGAAGCAAAGCAGATATTACGCGAAGCTCATGATCGCGTTTGTGGAGCATATCAGCCCGGTCCTAAACTACAAGATCGTATCCGACGTATGGACTACTACTGGCCCTCTATGGTATCAGATGCCATTGACTATGCAAGGAAATATAGAGCATGTCCAATTCATGCAGATTTTATTCACCAACCATCAAAATTTCTTTATCCTACTGCTGCCTCATGTCTCTTCGAAGCTTGGGGCATGGATGTAATTGGTCCTATCAATCCTCCTTCATCTAAAGGACATCGGTTTATCTTGGCCATAACCGATTATTTCTCTAAATAGATTGAAGTCGTACCTTTTGCTGAAGTAAAAACTAGTAGTGTTATCAACTTTATCAAACATCATGTGATATACAGATTTGGCGTACCTCGTCGGATCATCCATGATAATGGACCATAGTTCGTCAGTCAGAAGTTTACTCGATTTTGTAATGACAACCGAATCAATAATGTTGCTTCTACGGCCTATAATCCTTCTGCTAATGGGTTAGCTGAAGTATTCAACAAGACTATCATCAAACTCCTCAAAAAGTTTGTCTCTACTAACAAACATAATTGGAGTGAGAAGCTTGAAGAATGTCTATGGGCTTATCGTACTACAGTCCGCAATCCCACAGGTTGTACACCTTTTTCTCTAGTATATGGATGTGAGACTGTCTTACCACTGAAAATTCAAATTCCATCCTTGAGAATTGCCATTGCTAATGAACTTACCATAAAAAACAATGATCATCTACGGCTTCAAGAGTTGGGGGCACTCGATGAGAAAAGGCTATACTAGCTCAACAACATATAGAATTATATCAGGCCCGTATCTCAAAAGCTTTCGATCGCAAAGTGAAAGTGCGAACATTTCAGGAAGGCGAGCTAGTCTTATGGTCAGACATTGTAGCTTCCCTTTCAGGAAATTTTGAAATATTTTTTTAATTTTTATTTATTTAAATGGGGATTTTTAGAATTTTATAAATAATTATTTAGTTAATTATTACGGTAGACGACTTTAGCCATGGTTAAGTTTTGAAGTAGCAGACGACTAGAAATCATGGTATGGATAGTGCAGTGGCGTGCCTTGACTAGTGTTTAGCCATGGTAGGGGAATGCCGAGCCATAGGAGTGTCCTAACTAGAAAAACCAGGCCAAGTTGTGACATGACCATTATAAATAGTTAATTATTTATTATTAATATTATTTGACGTTGAGTGACCCGGTTGAACCAAATTGGCCCAGGCTGGACCCCAACCAAGCCCAAGCCAGGTAGTCATGTAGTGCATCCCAAGACTTCCTTGAAGACATGCATTGGGTAGTAGTATTTTAAATCAGTAACCTAGTAGACGATTTTCACAAATTGTAGTGAAATATATATATATTATGAGTTCTTGATATTAAATAATGTTATTGATAATTTAGTAAATGATTTTCTTTAACAAATATTTTGGACTCTATGGGATTTATCTAAGTTATATATATATATATATATATTTGTGTGTGTGTATATATATATATATATATATATATATATATATATATATATATATATATATATATATATATATATATAGAAGAATATTTATAATAGATGAAAATTAAGCTTTTATTTATACATATAAAATATCATTGTATTTTGTTTATGTGAATTTTTGGTATATATAGGTTAAGGATTAGATTTCAAATATTGATTATAGTTAATATTTATTACTAGTGTTTGAATTTATAGTATATATGTGTGTGTCATTATATATATAAATATATATGCATAAAAATAAGTTACCTTTGTTAGCTTGTATTAATAATTATAGTGTATATATGTCATGTATATTTTTTTTTATATATACATATATAAATATATAACAATATATGTGCGTATGTGTGTGTGTATATATATATATATATATATATATATATATATATATATATATATATATATATATATATATATACAGTAGAATGTATACAAAAAAATAAAATAAAATATGTACAGTAGAATGTATACATGTATGTGTACATGTACATATATATGAATATATGTATATAGATATTTTAGTTACAAAAGAAATAGAGAAGATATCCTATAAATATCAAGCCCAGCAAAGAGGCCCGACCCTATGTTTCCAGCAGACCCGAGTATACTCCCCAATCCGAGAGTAATACCTACAACCCCTTCTCAGCTGAGCTAACCCGAGAGCCCAACACACTATATATATATATATATATATATATATATATATATATATATATATATATATATATATATATATATATATATATATAGAAGAATATTTATAATGGATGAAAATTAAGCTTTTATTTGTATATATAAAATATCATTGTATTTTGTTTATGTGAATTTTTGGTATATATGGGTTAAGGGTTAGATTTCAAATATTGATTATACTTATATTTATTACTAGTGTTTGAATTTATAGTATATATGTGTGTTCATTATATATATAAATATATATGCATAAAAATAAGTTACCTTTGTTAGCTTGTATTAATAATTATAGTGTATATATGGCATGTATATATATACATATATAAGTATATAACAATATATGTTCGTATGAGTATATATATTTATATGTACAGTAGAATATATACATGTATGTGTACATGTACATATATATGAATATATGTATATAGATATTTTAGTTACAAAAGAAATAGAGAAGATATCCTATAAATATCAAGCCCAGCAAAGAGGCCCGACCCTATGTTTCCAGCAGACCCGAGTATACTCCCCAATCCGAGAGTAATACTGACAACCCCTTCTCAGATGAGCTAACCCGAGAGCCCAACCACCCCAAACTCACATGAACCCGAGAGCCCAGCACCCCGAATACTTATACCGCGCGAACAACATACAGAGGAGGGAGAACCCTGGATGAATACTCGACCCATAGCCCGATGCCGCACGCACCCTCGACCGCCGGCACCGCCGTCGTGCGTGGCCGGAGTCGGCCGGCCGCACGCGCGCGCGTATAACAAACAGAGTGACAGCAGCAGGGTGCTGCGGGAAGCCGACTTCGTGATCGGAGTCCACATTCGTTGCTTCATCATTTTTCGAGATAATTCTTCAGGTACGATCCTGATATAACCACCTTCGACTCCCTTTGATTATTTTTAATTTAGACACGCTAAATCGATAGGGAATCTCCAGTAAAAATTGTGAAAAACCACGATGCACGTCGATAGTTTTAAGGTCCAGGGACCTAGATTAGAAGTCGATTTTCTGCCACACCACAATGAGTCTTCAAAATCCATTTGAAGGCAAATATTGACAACATATAGGGCTAGAAAACCCTTCTTACAGAAATCAATTTTGATAACTGTGCTCCAGGAAATCGGATTCCGAAGTTTAACAAAAACCTATTTTCAAAATATTAGAAAATTACGAAAACCCTCCGATACGACGTGCGTCCCGCCATTCTGGGCGACGTGGTCGCGAACCGAAAGCATCGAAAGCTGCGTATCGCCTTCGTGGCCGTGTGGGCTTTGACAGAATTCAAATTGGTCGTGTGTGCGCGACGAATTTAATGCGTATTCGTCAAAATTTACCGTATCGGCCTCTGTACAAATTTCTCAATTACTTTGTACATGCTCATTAGATCGAGACGAAACTTGCGCCAATAGGACCGTATCATTTTTCTGGTCCTGTATGCCATGTTTGGTCCAATTCTGAGACAGTTGATTGAACCGCCGTTTTGCGGGCCCAACGGTTCGATTCAACGGACAATTTTGTGCACGGCCCGCCGGAATCCAACTATGGGCATACGGTTGGGTTCATATCAAAAAACTGCATCCGTAGACATATAGTTTGATGACTTTAGAGACCGTTGACTCTAGCACGCTTTTTGGTGCAAAGCGGGTCCAACGACGGACACCGTTTTTGCCCGAAATTACCGTTTTGCCTCTGTGTCCAGAATTGGACTTAAGGACAGACAATTCTAGCTAACTTAACTATTCTGAGAATGATGGCAATATCTGTTTCAGCTTTTGGAGACAGTTATGACGAGTTGGACTTTATGGCTCACTAGTTGACTATATTTTGTGGGATCTGCGTGCAACCCCCAGGCAAGTATACCTTGCCAACTTATACAATACAATTTATATGCATGCTCAGTATCTCACTGTTATTCTTTCCCTTACATTCGTGATTGCTTTATTCTATGTCTAGTACACTCATCCTGTTATAGTTTTACCTTGCATGTTTCTAGTTGTCTATACATTCTTGTTCCTTCCTGTTATGATATTCTCTCTGTTACACTGTGTTAGTTTCCTATGTATCCCTTGATAGAGTCGTATAGTCCTACATCACGATTTCCTTCGACTTGATTATAACTTGACTTGACTTGACATGACTTGAGTAGTGTTTGCCATGAAATATAAAAGAACAGAACAATTATCGGAGGACCGGACTTTTACTTCACGTTACAAACTCGCTTGTACAAAGAAAGCCTAGGGACGAAAACCTAGGTACAACAATCTAAGTACAATTGTTTATTTTAGATTCTGGGGGTGACGATAGAGGCTCGGAAAGACGACGGCAGCCCTTCCTTACTCCTTGGACGATCGGTATGCAGCCTAGGCTCCTGTGAAGAGATGGTTGGCATTGATGAAGAAATGCTCTTCTTGCTCTCCTCGGGTTGCTCTTCTGACTTCTCTCTTTCTCTGTGTATTCTTTCTGATTATTAAGGGGGAAGCTCTCTTTTCTCTCTCTTTTTTGATCGTGTATATTTTACAAGGGAATGGCACCTTGCTATTTATAATAGTGGGGGCATCTTTAGGGTTTAGATGATTACCCATTCTCAAAGTGGCAGCGGCCTGATATATAACCAATCTGGACCATTCATTTAAGGCCTGAAGGATTTGGCCATAAATGGGAATAATATTGAATCCTGTGAATAATTAATGCTTATTGCTTTAAATCTTCATGATTGGCTGTGTCAAGCTTGGATCTCTCACCACGTGTCCCATTAGCTTGATCAGAAATGATATGACCTGATCTTATTAATTATGAGGATAACGTTAAATATGGTCATTGGGATCTGGTAAATCTCTGATTGATCTACATCCCATAATCAGCTGTTAAGTCGTGGGGGCTATTGAATCTATGCCACGTGTCTTAATGGTGGATCCTGTCAGAACCGCATGATATCCATGAACCGTATGAGACAGCGTCTCAGTGAACCGCATCAGTATAGTACTCAAGAGCCGCATGGGATGGCTTCTTGGTGGGCCGCATAGATATAGTACTCACGAGCCGCATAGGATGGCTTCTTGGTGAATCGCAGGAAGATGATTCTTGTCAGCCGCATGGGATGACTTCTTGGGGAGCCGCATAAGTGTAATACTCGCGAGCCGCATGGGATGGCTTCGCAGGAAGATGATTCTTGCCAGCCGTATGGGACTATTCTTCAAGTGAGCCACATGGCAGTAGCCACGTGGCAATCTCGAATCGTGTCGAAGATTTTCTCCTGTTTCCAAAGAGTCTGTCATTATGATAGGTCCATTATGACGCTTCATGTCAGAGCCGTCAGCTGTTAAATCATGGCAGAGCATTAAATAGGGCCACTGCTCGAGGGCCAGCTATGTGAAGGGGTCCCATGGGGACACGTGGCGTTGATCGAGCCGCATATCTTTGTTGGTCGTATGTGAGCCGCATGTACTTCTGAACCACATGCGGCTAGGAGGCTCTTTGAACCGCATAGGACTGTCCCTATGTAAGCCGCATGGATTCTCCTGCAACGAGCCGCATGAGACTAAGAGTCTCTCTGAATCGCATGGGACCACTCCTGTATGAGCCGCATGGGGTTCTCCTGATCCGAGCCGCATAGATCATTTTTCTGATATTTTCCATGCTTCTACAAGACCCCCTTCAAAGTTTTCAATTTGCAAAATTAAAATACTTTGAATAAGAAGCATGGCCTTTGTTGGCCGCATAGATGATTCAGCCGCATGGATTTATCTGGCCGCATGAGCTTTGTTAGGCCGCATAGACTTTTTGCCACGTGTCCCAACCACGTGTGTAAATCTTCTGCATTAAATGCCCTTGATTCGTCGCCTCTTGGGGGAGGATCCCAAGGGTCAGTTTTGTTTTGACCGAAGCATTTTTCTTTTATTCTTTTAGGCGGTACGTGGATCGAGGTGTTTGTTTTGATTTTTCGGGCCTCCTTCGCCTATAAATAGGAGTGATTTTATTCTTTGAGGGTTTCTTTACCTTCTCCTCTTTGCTCGAACTCCATGTTGCCGACCTCCTCTTCGTCTTCTCTCGTCAACGAGTGCCAATGGCTCCCAAGAAGACTAGCGCTGCTATGGGCAAGAAGGTCGCGTCGTCGTCTGCGGCAGCGAAGGGCAAGAAGGCTGTGTCTTCATCGATGGCGGCGAACGTGGCGGCTCCTCCGCCGACTGACGTGCCTGTTTTTTAACCCGACGTTCACCCGCCTATTGCTGGTAGGACCATCAACATAAACTGTCATGGCTATGCAGCATATTTTATGCGCGAGCCTGTATTGCCAAGTATGCTGCGTGTCCGACTCATGTTCGAGTCGTGTGGGATATGACCTAGGTCTGAGCCGCATGATAGTTGTTGTTTGCAGCCGCATGACTACTTCATCTTCAGGGCCACATAAGGTTACTTGGACTGGACCGCATGAGCATTTTTTTTTAAACTGAGCCGCATAAGCCTATTTCGGGCTGAACCGCATAAGCTCATTTGAACTAAACCGCATAAGCTCATCCGCACTGAACTGCATAGAACCGCATATGCTCCTTTCGAACCGAGCCGTATAGGCACATTCGGACTGACCCACATGGGCTCATCCGAACTGGACCGTATATGCTCCTTTCTAACTGAACCGTATAAGCTCACTCGGGCAGGCCTGTATGAACTCTTTCAAACTGAACCGCATGAAGCTATGCTAAGCCGCATACGCATCATGTAGTTTGTGTTTCAGCTATCTTTTTGACTTGTTTTCTTTTGTTTTTTCTTCAGTGAATCTGCCAGTAAATCCTGCGGGGGAACTTCTGGTTGGCTCGCGTCAGTTCGCCTTGGACGTACGTCAGGATGATTTGGTTCATCAAGTATCCGAGCAGCTCCTTGTTAACGAACATTTGGAGCGACTAAATACTATCAGGGTTCAGTCTTTCCAATTCCTAAGTGAGATGATGAGCTCCGGGAAATCTGATGGAAAGTATCTGAGATCGGTCTTCCTCTTTGGGGATGCGTTGATCATAGAAAACTCCCGAGTGCTGGATGTTTCTGAGAGTTGGGATTTTGACTTGGACGGGATGTCGATTCACATCCCCATTATGAAGCGCCATTTCCCTTTTGCATGGTTCAACATGATCGTTTTGGACAGGCAGATGCCAGACACCCTCACTCCAACCAGACCGGAGATGTTTGTTGGTAACATCCGTTACAACAAGGCGACTGGGTCGGTGCGCGCGATCAAGGATCCGGCCAGTCGATCCGTGATAGGGTTAGTTTCGGGTACCTTCATCAACACACCCGGTCTAAACTTCTCATTCACTCAGGCTGACACCTTCTTGAGCCAGCTTGCTCGCAAAGGGTCCTATCCTGTTGGCAGATTGGTACTGCCGAGTTGGTTACACCCCATTCCCCTGTGGGCTAACCTGACCTCGTGGATTCTTCGGAACTACGGGGAATTTTTTACGAGAAGTCAATCTTTATGATGCTATCCGGGGTACCAGCCACGGGTTGCCCGTTAATAAGCCATTGTTTATGGCCCTTCTGGAGATGTACAATCATCGGACATGGACTTTCTTCACCCCTGTAGGGGAATTGGGGCTCGCTCTTCACGAGATGTATGCTGTCTCCAAGCTCCCCTGGGGAGACGAGCCCTTCGAAGCATACACTCCGACGAATGAGGAGTTCCAGGATTTAGACCAGCGATTCCCAAGTTTCGTCGCTGCGTATCAAGAACTATTGTGTCATCATAGCACCTGTCTCCGAACGGCTATCCAAAAAAATGACAGCTCGGAAAGGGATGCTCCCCATACCAAATCTTGGGTCTCATACCTCTTCAAATTCAGCGCTGCTGGCCGAGTTACTTCCCGGGATCGTCAAACTCCTAGGGAAGTAGAGGACCTGGTGTCGACTGCTAGGAGGTCGAAGTCCAAAAGTGATAAATTTGGGAGCCAGATTGACTCCTTCAGCTATTTTTACTATAGTACCCGGCGCCTGTCAGAGAAGGCACTCTTGGCGGGGTTTTTAATGGTGTGGCTACACAATTATGTGGTTTCAGGAGGGGCAGGTTCTATCGAAAGGATCAGTCGCCACTTCATTCTTCCTGCCGTAAAGTTGGCCTTTGGGGTCAGGCTGGCTCTTCTTCCTGCTATGGTGTGCAGTATTCAGCATGGTCTCCGTACTTTTTCGTCCAAGGTCATTACTCGTGACGTGGCAATGGACTTTGAACGTATAGAACTGCCTTATCATTATTTGCTGGGATGGCTGTTGTTGTATTATCAGTCTTTGATGAGGCCCGGGACGGGAGATGGCGTCACGGACGATGACCCTTTTCTTTTCAGGTATCACCATCAGCCTTGGGAATGTAGTACCATGCCAGCGTGTCGGACGATGTTGGCGAGGGTGGACGGATATAATTTCTTTGTGTCCGTTCCCCGTTTCACTGACCATGAAGTGAGGAGTGTTCATGTTGATGGTGTTGGACCTCCTCATTTCTTAACTGAAAAGATGCGTTTCTGGCTGCGTAACATTCGTCTGCCACATTTAGTTTACCGTAATCGCAACACTGTGTACTTAGAGCCCTACTTGCCCAGTTGGTTTGCCCGTCAATTTGGGTATAGTCAGCTATTCCTCGGACATCCCAGTTCCCACTTGGAATTTGATGGTAGCATTCTCGATGGTATTAGGGCTTGGAGCTACTATGACACTTGTCATACTCGAACTAGCTTCTCGGTGCCGGCCGCAAATATGATAGGGGAAATCTTGCATATGGCGGCCTTATATCATGTTACGGCAAATCCTCCTCCCCTTGATTTTGACCCGAGGACTAGCTTCATCGTGGGCACTCGCCTGGTAGAGAAGGCTATGGTGTCGAAGGCAAAGAAGAAAGGGGTGAATATAGTTCCCACGCCCGATTCCGAGTCCTTCGACACAATTGAGGAAGACCACGAGCGGGACGACGAGGACTCTCTCTCTTCTGGTGACGAGGCAACGGCGGGTCAGCCTCCCGTCATGGTAGATGAGATAATGACGGATCAACCGTCGTTTGTATTAGATGAGACGGTAGACCACTTGCCGCCTGTACCGGAGGTAGTACGGGTAGAACTACCGTCTGTCGTGCCTGGTCCCTCACGTAAGCGAGGCAGGCGTGAGTCTACTGACAAAGGAATAGCCTTTTCTGTGAAGAGAGCGGTGGTCAGACCTCGTGGGCTTCTTATTACGGAGAGGGGTGAGGATGCAGGCGATGTTCCGGAGGTAAGACCAAGTCGGAGCCATCTCTTTGTTGTGGTTTTCTTTTCTCTTGGAGATATGACTTGATCATTTTTTCTTTGTAGGCGTCTGACGAACCAAGCTCTCCTGAACCGTCTACTACCCCTGGCGTTGATCCGGCCCTTGCTGCCTTGATTAGCGACATGTGTGCCGCGGTCCTTTCTGCGGGAGCTCTCTCAGCGACGGCTGGAAGCTCCCAGGTTGCTGAAGCCTCGGCCCGGGGTGATGAGGGTCTCCTCGGGCTCGTCTCCGAGATTGCTGAACTTCAACAGGGTGACGCCGATCTCGTTGCATCCCTTCCCGAGGGTGCCGGGATAGAGGAGCCTATTATACCTGACTCAGAGACTGTTGGTGCAGAGGCTACGGTGGCTGTAGGCGACCTTCAGCCTCCACACTCCTCTACTGGTAAGATAAGCCAAATATTGACTAGTGAGGGGGCTTATTTATGCTATCAATATATCCTCCGGGTCAAATCGATTCATGGTTGCCTTGGCCCTACAGGTCCTTACCCTTTACTTTCTACCGCAGATGTTTTTGGGGAAGGCTCGACCTGCCGTGATCTGGAAGAACGTAGCGTTTCCTCTCCTTCGCCGTCTCATGTCGAGGGGCCTCCTGTCAGCCCTGAAAAGATAGGAATGAAGCTGGCGATGGTCTCCACCTCATCCTCTGCTGATCATACGGCTCCGGAGATTGACCTCTCGGCCCTGTCGAGTATTCAAGTTCTGCGGGCCGCTGAAGAGGAGTTGGCCGCTGTTCATACATCCTTCCATACAGAGTTTGTTTCTCTTATGGCAGGGACGGCAGATTCTGTTGCGTCTTCTTCAGCGTTGTCGGCTATACTTCCGTTGACACCGGCCTCCTTGGAGGCTCTGGACGAGGTGACGCAGGATGTGGTCGACAGCTTCTATCGCCATTTAAAGAGGGGCGTAGATGCTGCTGTGGAATGGGGGACCCCTTTTACTCTGTCTCTGCGGTGCGCCCGGGGTCAGGTTACAACTTTGAAGTCTCTTCCTGGCGAGGTAGGGTTGGCTGCACTCCTGGAGCCTAAATTGGCAGAGGCTGATCAGCTGGTGACCCAATTGCTGGCGATATGGCAGGCGGGCTTGCCTGCTGCGATTGAGCGGGAGCGGGGCTTCCTCATTGCTGCTTGGGATAGGATCAAGCTCGTTCGAGATACTGCCGAGCCAGTTGTACAGGGAGTCCTTGATAAGTTCTCCGCATCGTATGACAAGCTGGGCCGTCGGAGTCAGGCTTGTCGTGCCCGGAAAGAGTCTGCTTTTCGTGGAATTGCTGACACGAAGGAGCGGATTCTCGCACTCCAGAAGGAGTTGGCCTTCTTAGAGTCAGAGCTAAAGGCTCCTCAGACGGAACAGGAGTCGATTGTTCGGGAGGCCGAGAAGGTTTTTCGATCTTCTGTTAACTTGGAGCGGGCCTTTAAGAGATTCGAGGATAACTGGCAAGCCCATGCTCACCTGGAGGACGAGACGGTGCTGACCCAAGAGGCGGAGCGTCGAGCTACCCAGAGGTTTGAGCGGTCAGTTGCCTTGCTGACGGACCGTCTCAGGGCATTATGTGCCCCGGAGCAGTGATCAGCTTTCTGTTTTCTTTTGCTTCTCTTTTTTCTTTTCTTTTTGTAAGGAATGTGATCCCAAATGATGTAGCACTTTGACTTTTGAATAAATGAGCATGTTTTAACTCATCTTCTCTTTCTTGTACTTGTGGCGTTTGTGGAATTGGACTTGCTGGAGAATTATTTGTGGACCTGTTACCCTAGATGTACTTTGGTTTTAGGTACGAATAACAAGTTTGGTCAGGATGTCCGGAACAGCCATGGCAAAGTGGTCAAGGGTGCTCTCGGTATTGGAAAAAAGAATGTCGTAGAGCAGTTGGGCTCCCGGGACATGGTGAGATGGTAGATTTGTGCTAAGAAGCTTAGCAAGGGACATTTGTGGACCTATTATCCTTGGCGTACCCTGGTTCAGGATACGGATAATAGGGTGAAAGGAAAACCAACATATTTGCTCAGAGGTTATGAGGACGTGGCAAGCATGAGGGTTTTACCGTGGAATTTTCCTGCTCGGAGGTAATGAGGACATGGTAGGGGAGACTTCACGGAAGATATTCGTGGTCAACAGCGGACATTTGTGTTCCACAGAGGATATTTGTGGTCAACAGAGGACATTTATGGTCAACAGAGGACATTTGTGGTCAACAGAGGACATTTATGGTCAATAGAGGACATTTATGGTCAACAGAGGACATTTGTGGACCTATTATCCTTGTCGTACTCCGGTTGTGTGTCACGACCCGGTCCCCAAATACTTGGGTCGAATCGGATCAAGCCCAGCCTGCACCGTTGATGAGATGGCGGCAGTAAGCATGAGGGTTTTACCGTGGAATTTTCCTGCTCAGAGGTAATGAGGACATGGCAGGGGAGACTTCACGGAAGATATTCATGGTCAACAGCGGACATTTGTGGTCCACAGAGGATATTTGTAGTCAACAGAGGACATTTGTGGTCAACAGAGGACATTTATGGTCAACAGAGGACATTTGTGGTCAACAGAGGACATTTGTGGTCAACAGAGGACATTTGTGGACCTATTATCCTTGTCGTACTCTGGTTGTGGGTACAGATAATAGGTTGAAAGGGAACCGACATACTTGCTCAGAAGTAATGTGGACATGGCAAGCATGAAGGTTTCTTCGACGGAGCCTTCCCACTCAGAGGTAATGAGGACATGGAAGGAGTGGGCTCAAAGAAGAGGGGGTACATAGAACAACTCAGAGGTAGGAGAACGTGGAAGTTCTATGCGAGGGGGCGGTTTGTTTTTGGTGGAAGTGAAAACGACTCAGAGGTAATGAGGACATAGCCGTTTTGAAAATTTGTGGATCGGTTACCCTTTTTGTGCACTGGGAGTGCGGCTAGTGGATCATGAGGAAGGATCTCTTCCAGGAGGAAAGTTCAGAGGTATAATCATACGTGACTTACTATCCGAAAGAGTGACCGGAATGTGAGTTCAGAGGCACCAGCGGGTACATAACTCGGTAATTTAGAATATTGAGAAAGTGTGAGTTCAGTGGCACCAACGGGTACATGACTCGATAATCTGAAGGAAACGTGGAGGCGAGTTCAGCGGTACCAGCCGGTACATGACTCGATAATCTGAAATGTTGTGGATGTGAGTTCAGCGGTACCAGCAGGTACATAACTCGATAATCTGAAATATTATGGATGTGAGTTCAGCGGTACCAGTGGGTACATGACTCGATGATCTGGAGAGAATATCGTTTAGACATAATATTTCTTCAGGAACTTGTCGTTGACGGGCAACATGAGCAAGTCTCTATTTTGTTTTGCGAGGCGGTAAGCACCATTGGAGAATACTGTCTCAATAATAAATGGGCCTTCCTACTTTGGCTGGAATTTGCCGGTGGTCTTGTGTGTCATGACCATCGGCCTCCGGACTGCCAGAACGAGATCGCCCACCTGGAATGTTCTGATTTTGACCTTCTTGTTGAAGGCTCCGGAGATGCATGCCTGGTATAGCTCAATTTGTTGCTGAGCCAAGAGGCGCTTTTCTTCTAGTGCCTCCAATTCCTGTAGCCAGCAATGGTAGTTTTCGTCTGTCGTCAATTGATGTGTGAGGGCGGCGCGTAGTGAGGGGATCTGAGTCTCCAATGGGAGGACTGCCTCATTCCCGTACACCAGGGAGAATGGTGTATTCCCGTTGGCTGTTCGAACTTTGGTGCGATAAGCCCATAAGCATTCACCGAGCTTCTCGTTCCAGTCGCGTTTGTTGGAGGAGACAAACTTCTTGAGGAGTTTGATGATTATTTTATTAAATGCCTCTGCCAACCCATTCGCTGCCGGGTTGTACGGTGTCGAAGCGACATTCTGAATACGGTGCTTATCGCAAAATCGATAGAATGCGTGGCTTGTAAACTGCGGACCATTATCATGGATGATCCTTCGGGGCAGTCCAAAGCGGTAGATGAAGTGATGCTTAAGGAAGCTGATCACGCTTGAAGTCTTAACTTCTGCGAGCGGGACAGCTTCCGCCCATTTGGAGAAGTAATCAGTGACCGCAAGTATGAAGCGATGTCCTCGGGAGGAAGGTGGGGTGATTAGACCAATGATATCCATTCCCCATGCTTCGAATGCCCAGGACGCCACTGTCGGATGTAGAAACTCGGATGGTTGATGAATGAAGTCCGCGTGGACTTGGTAGGCTTTGCATTTTCTAGCATAGTCTATCGCATCTGCCACCATTGTGGGCCAATAGTAGCCCATTCGGCGAAGGCGATCTTGCAGTTTTGGGCCGGGCTGGTGGACCCCGCAGACACCGTCATGAGCTTCTCGTACGGCTTCTTTGGTTTCTGCATTTGACAGACACCGAAGTAGTAATCCGTCGTAGGAGCGACGATACAACATTTTCGTCTCTGTATCGTAGAAGAATCTGAGAGAACGTCGTCTGATGGAAGTGGCTTCCTTTGGGTTCTCGGGCAGAATGTCGTAGACGATGAAGTCGATGAATGGTTGTCTCCAATCTGGGGCATCCTCGATCGTCTGTACGGAATAACTTGCCACGAATTGCACATTGTTCTTCGGACAGACTAGTTCGTGGCCTATCACATCCACTGATTGGCGATCATAATTCAGAACTGCTAGAAAGCGGCAAGACCAGCTAGGGCATCGGCTTCGATATTTCGGAGTCTGGGGACATGTTCGATGAAGAACCCCTCGAACGACGAGATGATGTCAATTGCTATTTGGTGATAGAGGACCATGTCTTCGTGACGGACCTCGTATGAGCCCCGGATCTGATTGACGATTAGTTGGGAATCGTCGTATGCTTCAAGGTATTCTACCCCCAGCTCTTTTGCGAGTTGGAGACCAATGACCAGAGCGTTATACTCGGCCACATTGTTAGAGCAGGGCTCTGTGAGGGAATAAGCGCGGTTAATCACCAATCCGGAAGGGGAGATCAATACTACCCCGACTCCGACGACTATGTTGCCTTTAGGTCCGGTCCTCGAAGCACCGTCGAAGAACATTTGCCATATATTCTCGTGAGAGGTTGCATGCGAGTTGGCGACCTCATCTGGGATCTCTTCATCTATCCTGGAGGACTCCGAGCCTGGGTGGGCTGCTAAGAAGTCTGCCAGGGCTTGACCTTTGATTGCCTTTTGAGGGACAAAGATCATATGATAAGGGGACAACAATATTGCCCACGTAGCGAGGCGAGAGCTGAGTGCCCCTGGCTTAGTCATGAGGACCCTGAGAGGGTTGATTCGTGAGATCACGTGTATCGTTTATCCAGTGACATAGTGTCACATTTTCTGAATGGCAAACACCAGGGCTAGGTATTCCTTCTCCACAGTGGTGTATCGGTGCTCTGGCCCAATCATCATTCGACTGAGGTAATATATGGCATGTTCATGGCCTGCATCGTTGTTCTGTGCCAGCAGAGCCCCGAGAGAGTGTTCCATTGCTCGTACATAGAGCAGGAATGTTTTTTTCGGAACCGGAGCCACCAAAACTGGAGGATTTGACAAATATTCTTGGATGCTGTCGAAAGCACGTTGACATTCTTCGTCCCATACGAATGAGACTCTTTTCTTCATGATGTGCGTGAACGGTCGGCATCGCCCGGAGAGGTTAGAAATGAACCTCCTGATGTAAGCTAGCCACCCTTGGAGGCCTCTGAGTTCGCAAAGATTTTTCGGGGGACCCATCTCTATGATTGCTTTTGTCTTCTCAGGGTCTACATAGATACCCTTTGCAGTGGTGATGAAGCCCAAGAACTTTCCGCTAGATACGCCCAGAAAGGACTTTGTAGGGTTCATTTTCAAATTGTGTGCTTACATTAGGTCGAATACCGTCCTTAGATCCTGCAGATGGTCTCCTTTGCAGCGGCTTTTAACGGCTATATCGTCAACGTAGCACTCTACAGCCTTGTGTAAGTGGTCTCTGAAGATGATGCTCATGGCTCTTTTATAGGTGGCGCCGGCATTCTTCAAACCGAAAGGCATGACTGTGTAGCAGTACGTGCCAATTGGTGTTCGAAATAATGTATGCTTTTCGTCATCAGGATACATTTTGATTTGGTTGTACCCCGAGAAGCCATCCATGAATGACATACGTTCGAAGCCGCAGGTATTGTCGATCATGATGTCTGTGATAGGAAGGGGGAACTCATCTTTGGGGCATGCCTCGTTCAGATTATGGAAGTCGATGCAGATTCGAATCTTTTCATTCTTCTTGAGGACGGGTACTATATTGGCGACCCAGTCGGGATGTTGCTCCTCACGAATGAAGTCGCTGGCTATCAGTTTGTTGACTTCAGCTTCGATCGCGTCCATGATGCCTGGGCGGAAGCGTCGCTGTTGTTGCTTGACCGGCTTCGCATCTGGCCGAATGTTGAGCTTGTGAAGAGCAATGTCGGGATTTAACCATGGCATGTCTTCATAGCTCCAGGCGAATACATCAATGTATTATCTGACAAGTTCCAACAGCGACTCCCATTCTTTGTCTGTTAGGCTTTTACTGACGAAAATTGGTTTTGGAGAAGATTTGCTGCCAGATCCACTTGTATGACCTCATCTTCAGTAGGAGGTTCTCTCTGTTCGAACCGCTTTTCCTATTGTGCGTCCAATTGCTGGGCCCACGGCTCTAGCTCGAGGATTTTGGAGATGTCTTCGTCTTCTTCGTAAGCGTCGGCGAATGCCATGTTGACTGTCATGACTTGTCTGAACACATCTCCGATGCTGGTATCCAAGTCCGAAGTTGGTGATCCGGTTGAATGTGACTGCCAGTCGCATTCTTCGTCTGAACTCTCAGGGGTTGTAGTAGGCGTTACATACCCCAACCCGTATCGAGTTTTGCTATAGTAGTCCCGTGGTTTGCCCGTCGGTACCGGCGGCTTCAAAGGTAATCGTCGCCCAGTGCCGTAGTTCAAACCTGGCATCGTCTCCAGATCATACCCCTGTTTCTATATGAGATATTTGGATTGAGGGCTATAGAGATACAGAGGCAATCTCCCTGCATCCGACCCGAGGTCGACTTCCTCTATGGTGAAGGGACTCGGTTTGATCGTCCGGCCAAAGATGATCGGATGATCCCCTCCCTCAATGATTCGGTAAGCGTCTTCTACTGGAGTAAGCTGGATTGCGGTATACACATTTGTCACTTGTGTGTGTAGGTGAGTGCCTATACCGTGTTCCATAGCATGTATTTTACATAGCTTATTGAGCTCGGTGTAGTTCAAAGATAACCCTTTATTGATGAAGTAAGGTATCTTTTCTAGGGGGATTACATCATCAGCGGAGGGGACATCAGTGTGGGCAGCCACATACTTGGCTAGCTCTGATTCCTCTTCGGCTACCCCCTGTGTAAATGAAGACTGAGAGGACGACCTGGAAAGCTTGATTGTCAGTGGTTCAGTTGATGGGGCAGAGCGCGGAGTCGTTGGCAGACTAGCGACCCCCAGTTTGGCATTTGATGTGGAGTGGGGAGTGGCCGGTTCGCTAGAAGTGTCGGACCTCGCATCGGGGTGACGACCCTTCTTGGAAAGGCGTGTCGTCAGTGGTTTATCGGAGGGATTGAGCTTCTCCATTTTGGCTGACCGACTCTCGGCAGTCTGATTGTTAGTGGCCCCGTTGTGGATCTTGGCACTTGACCAGACCTTGATAGCCGGATTATCATCTGCTCTTTCTGCACCGAGAGGCTGATTACGTCCTTCCATAGAGTGGCGGTAAGGGGTGCGGACCTTCCCGATTTGTGAGCTTGGAGGTGGATCGTAAGAGGTCCTTCCGATCCCGTGGCCGTTTCGGTACCAGCTTGTTCATTTCCTTCATCAAGGTGCCTCTTCGACTTTTCGTATAGGCAGGAGTCCGAGTAGTAAGATTCGACCCCTTTGAAGGGATCGATGTCAGCAAATTCTGTCTTCACGAAGCCGTATTTGTCGACATATTTGAAGCATTGGTGCAGCATGGAAGGCACGATCATATAATCATGTATCCATGAGTGCCCTAGGAGGATGTTGTAAGAAGTGTCTGCATCGATGACGTAGAAGGTGACTTCGGATTGGAGGTCGCCAATTTGACACTTCAGACGAATCTTCCCAATATTGTAGCTCCTGCCCGAATTGAAACCGCTGATGGCGGTGCTTGTAGGTGTCAGGCGATGCATTGGGATGCGGAGATGATGTAGCAGACCCTTCGGGATAATGCTTATGGAAGAGCCAGGATCAATGTGCATCCGATCCACCTTTACGTCGCCGATGTATCCAGTGTAGTATAATGGATGATCGTACAGATTAGTTTTGATGAGCATGTCCTGCGGAGTGAAGACGATGTTGGGCATTGCTCCCGAACAGGCACTGTCCTGGAGATCCACAGGAGAGTCCTCCCCGGTGAGGTTGGATTGAGCCAGATAGTCATCGGTATTTTGGAGTGCTTCGCATAATGCAATACGAACGTCCTTGGAGAGCCTTAGGAGTTCGTACAGTGATAACTTGGCCGGTGTGTTAGCCAATTGCGCTAAAATGTCAAAGTTGTAGGGCCTCTCTAGCCCTTGGGTTGCCTCTTTTCGGAGGGATTTGTCGAAGCGAGTCTCCCTCGGCCTAGGCTTGTCGGTCGTCGAAGGCTGAGCCGGTCCCAGAGCATCCGTTGTAGTGGGTTGGTGGTTTTCAACTGGATTGTCAACGACAGGTTGGGATTGCGCTCCGGACCGTGTAACGACGGCTGTAGCGTCCTCGTTGTCTGCCGAGATTGTGTGGCAGGTCCTGACCTTTCCATTTTTCTTATTGTCGGTGAAAGATGGTGTAGGCCGAGTCACTTCTGGCACCAAGTCTGGATGGATCCACATGACCTCCCCTCGAGATGTGGTGAGGGGTACTAGACCGGCAGCCTGATCTCGGGGAGGTAGAAGATTGGTAATTTCTATTGTCGCTAGAGGGACGGGGACCACCCCGTCTTGAGTCTCCATCGGAGGAAAGCTGCCGAATTGTACGGACACCATATTGGCCGCCACGGTTACCTCTTCGAAATCGATGGCCAGCGCGTTCGAATCAATAAGGTTTTGTATGTACCGTTTCAGCTGATAGCAATCATGTGTTGCATGATGGACATAGCGATGATAATGGCAGTATTTTGGATTCTCCATCTCTGCTGGCCGTGGTTCCCGTCTTGGTGGAGGAAGCTGAATCCTGTCCCCTTGTATGAGCATGTCCAAGATGGGCTTGATGTGACCGTCTTCAAAGGAGTAAATGACTTGCGGCCATTGTTTGTCTGCTGGCTTCGGCTCAGGTTTTTGTGCTGTATCGGCCACCATAGCCTGCTTTTCCTTGCTGTCCCGATTGTTGGAGGGGCTACCCCCATTATCGTTGTTGGGACGCTTGCCCTTGTTTTCTCCTTCCGAGATGTACAATCCCAGTTGGCGAGCCTTCTTCAGTCGTTCTTCGGCGCTTGTGGTGCTGATGATGAACGTCTTCTAGTCTTTGAACTGACTTTCGCCCATACACAGACTGATTGTTGGAAGCAGTCCCTTTTGGCAAATTTCAATCAATGAGGAATCTGGATTTCCGGAGGGCAGCTTCATGGCGGTTTGGCGGAACCGCTCAATGTAGTTCCTTGTCAACTCCTTCTCCCCTTGGACGACGTCCATGAGGGTGGACATGGTGACGTCCTGCCCTACTTCGTAGAATCTCTCCAAGAAGAGGCACTTGAAGCCGGCGAAGGAGTGGATGCAGTTGTCCGGCAGATTACGATACCAGTCGAAAGCGACTCCTTCCAATGCCCCAATGAATAATCGAGTGAGGATAGCATCGTCATGGGGCAGATGGTCGGTGGTGACCTCGAAGTAAGTGATGTACCGACTTGCTGAGGTCTTGCCATCATACGGGTTGATATTGAACGGCTTATATTTTGGGGGGAATGGAACATCCCTCCATTCAGCAGGGTATGGTTGCCGAATTCTGAGGTCTTGAGCATTTTCTCGGGCATGGAACATGGCTCGGAGCTCCTGAACCTCTCTTCTTACTTCCCGGGCCTCATCTGTCGCGGTAGAGGCTGTTATCTCCGGAGGATTGTTGCTCGGGTTCGGTGCCACCGAATTCGAGTCCGCATTGACCGCGGGACCCGCGCTCGTTTGGCCAGGCGTCCCTCCTTGCAGAGTTGGAAGGGCCGCTTTAATCTCGTCTACAGACTTGACCAAAGCAAGTAATATGGCTTCGAGACTGTCGATGCGCTGGCGATCACCGGAACCACCTTGATTGATGTCCGTCATGAACACCGTCCTTACATGAGGAGAGATGAAAGGAATGGAGGAGGATGTGCCCTTCGAGTCGTACCCATGTACTGAGAATTCATCGGGATATGTGGGAATATTCTCTTCTGGTTCGGACTCGGAGGGAACAGTACTTCCAGCCTCAGAGTCTGCTTCGTCTTGAGCATCATGGATGTCCTCGGGGACATCGGCGTCTGTTGTACTTGATGGGAGAGTTGTTTCCCCGGGATCATCTCCTTGAAACATCGGATTGTTGTGGATGTTCGGAGGACTGCTACCCTCAAGCCCCAGCGATGTGGATGATGAATTTTCCACTACAGAGGATTTCGTCTTTGAACGGGTGTGTTGGAATACACCGGTGGAGGACAACCGTTTAGACGACAGTTTCTTCGCTGTAGTGGTTGAGGTCTTCGGGGTGGAGATGCTTGCCTTCTTCCCTCTCCCCTCGGCGGAGACCTTTTTAGTGGAATTGCAGGAGGCAACAGGAGGTGCCTCGTCTTCTGAGCTTGGACGCTGTAGTCTTTGGAAGACCGACGGTCGATCTTTCGTCACTGCCGTATTGTTGCAACAGCAGTTGATGATAATTTGGGTGCAGTGACGTCCAAGCGAGGACTCTTTGCACACCGAAGCCCCGTCTCTTCCCTTGCGCTTGTGGAAGATATCCTCACACAGATGAGAGGAACCACCCTGTCCGTTCGTCGCCGGGGGCTGGATTCGAGTAGTTCTTTACAACTTCCCATCAGAGGCCCGCGTGATAATCAACGGGACGCCCTGATGGTCAGAGGTTGGGGCAGCTGACTTGGCTTGGTGAGCCCGCGCTGTCCTAGACTTCCTTCTTTTAGCACTTACGGGTGCGTAATAGGAGGAGTCCAAATTGAATACCACAGAGTCTGGCTTATCATCCAGAGAACCATCAGAGCCAGGACCGTACGAGAGACGGTCGAAGACTGATCGAGAGGAGCATGGAATGGACGCTATGCGGCTAGAATTGAGTACCGTGCAGGCTGTCTGCATGTGGTTGTCTTCTGCTGTTGGATGAGTTGTTTTTGAGCGGCTAGGAGTCACGACCGTGTAGGCTGGCCGCATGCGATTGGCAATTGTGGCCGCATGGGTTTTCTGTAAGTGATTGACTTCCATAGCCGCATAAGTTTCATCCATGTGATTGGCAACTGTAGCCGCGTAATCCATGCGGCTGACAGATATGACCGCATGATTTTTCTTTATGCGGCTAGCTGATGTGGCCGCATGAGCTTTTTCCATGCGGTTAGCACCCCTATACGGCTCGGTTCGCGTAGAGTTCCTCTTTTCCCCTGCAAGTCCAGCATCATAATGTTTTCTTCTGCCGGACTTGGGGACAGCAGAGTCGTCTACGGTCTGAAGTGGGGCCGCAGAAGAGTCCTTCTCGCCGTCTTGAGCAACAGAGGGTATCCCGTCGAGGGCTTGGAGAGGAGCAAATGATTTTGGCCTCCACTCTCTGCGATCCTTTGTCATGGGGGTGCGCTTCTGGACCGGGCCAGCGCTTCCTTCGAAGAACATCTCTTCAAACGCCTGTTAGTCGAAGCGGACGACCATCTTTTGTTGCGTGGAGCCAAGTTTGGCTGCATCCGACTGCGTCACCAACTCCTCAGCCGTAGAGAAGTTTGTCCCCAGCAGAGTCGCCATCGTGTTTTCCATAAAATATAAAAAAATAGAACAATTATCGGAGGACCGGACTTTTACTTCACGTTACAAACTCGCTTGTACAAAAAAAGCCTAGGGACAAAAACCTAGGTACAGCAATCTAAGTACAATTGTTTATTTTAGATTCTGGGGGGGGTGATGAAAGAGGCTCGGGAAGGCGACGGCAGCCCTGCCTTACTCCTTGAACGATTGGTATGCAGCCTTGGCTCCTGTGAAGAGATGGTTGGCGTTGATGAAGAAATGCTCTTCTTGCTCTCCTCGGGTTGCTCTTCTGACTTCTCTCTTTCTCTGTGTATTCTCTCTGATTATTAGGGGGAAGCTCTCTTTTCTCTCTCTTTTTTGATTGTGTATATTTTACAAGGAAATGGCACCTTGCTATTTATAATAGTGGAGGCATCACTAGGGTTTGGATGATTACCCATTCTCAAAGTGGCGGCGGCCTGATGTATAACCAATCTGGACCATTCGTTTAAGGCCTGAAGGATCTGGCCATAAACGGGGATAATATTGAATCCTGTGAATAATTAATGTTGATTGCTTTAAATCTTCATGATTGGCTGTGTCAAGCTTGGATCTCTTACCATGTGTCCCATTAGCTTGATTAGGAATGATATGACCTGATCTCATTAATTATAAGGATAACTTTAAATATGTTCATTGGGATCTGGTAAATCTCTGATTGATCTACATCCCATAATCAGTTGTTAAGTCGTGGGGGCCATTGAATCTATGCCACGTGTCTTAATGGTGGATCCTGTCAGAACCGTATGATATCCATGAACCGCATGAGACAGCGTCTCAGTGAACCGCATCAGTATATTACTCAAGAGCTGCATGGGATGACTTCTTGGTGGGCCGCATAGATATAGTACTCACGAGCCGCATAGGATGGCTTATTGGTGAACCGCAGGAAGATGATTCTTGTCAGCCGCATGGGATGACTTCTTGGGGAGCCGCTTAAGTGTAATACTCGCGAGCCGCATGGGATGGCTTCGCAGGAAGATGAATCTTGCCAGCCGCATGGGGCTATTCTTCAAGTGAGCCGCATGGGAGTAGCCACGTGGAAATCTCGGATCATGTCAAAGATTTTCTCCTGTTCCTAAAGAGTGTCATTATGACAGGGCCATTATGACGCTTCATGTCAGAGCCGTCAGCTGTTAAATCATGGCAGAGCATTAAATAGGGCCACTGCTCGAGGGCCAGCTGTGTGAAGGGGTCCCATGGGGACACATGGCGTTGATCGAGCCGCATATCTCTGTTGGTCGTATATGAGCCGCATGTACTTCTGAACCACATGCGGCTAGGGGGCTCTTTGAACCGCATAGGACTGTCCCTATGTAAGCCGTATGAATTCTCCTGCAACGAGCCGCATGAGACTAAGAGTCTCTCTGAATCGCATGGGACCACTCCTGTATGAGCCGTATGGGGTTCTCCTGATCCGAGCCGCATAGATCATTTTTCTGATATTTTCTATGCTTCTACAAGTAGGACTTGACTTTGACATTCTGTAGATTGTGAGTACTTACCTTGACTACGGTCTATAGGATTTTATACTAGGATTGGCTACCATCTTGGTCGTGAGTACTTGCCTTGACTGCGATTGAGACACTATAGATTTTGAGTACTTGCCTTGACTGCAGTCTATAACTTTGACATATTAGCCATTTCTAGTATGGCATGCTAGTGTCTTAGGATCCTTGTGTTTAGATCTTGTGTCTTGGTTCATTTGGTCTCATTGGATATCCTTGATTGTCCCTTACTTCTTTGTATATTTGTACTGTTACATGTTGGCTTGTATATTATGTATCTTGCTAGTCTCTGAGGACCTGATGATCTCTTAAGGTTTAGCGACTGCTTGGAGTTAGTTAGCAGAGCGGAATGGTAGAGGATTGCGATGTATGATACAGGTATTTGCTTGTGATATTTTATTATCCTTTCGTGCTTTATATTCAGTACCATGATATACTCTGCTTATTTATAGACTCATATTATTCTTGGAGTCTAATCGAACAATATGCTAATGGGCTACTGACCATGACCCATACTTGTTCATTCTTGTCTTATTTGATTCTTGTGGAATGAGATATAGTTAGATTAGATATGATACCTTGACCTTGACAGGTTATACGTACTCGAGTCGGGTTGGAGTCCGCTCGATACGTTGCTGGCTTGCTCATGAGCTCGCATCCGAAAAGTGGGTACGGGTCGTGACAGACGTCCTATGACTATGACCCACATGAGCAAAGGTAAATTTGAGACAAAATGGAAAGGTCCGTATGTAGTAAACAAGGTTTTCTCAAATGGAGCCTACCAATTAACAAATATGGATGGCAGAATTGCTATGATGCCTATTAATGGCAAATTTCTCAAGAAATATTATGTATAAAAGCAAAATGTTTTTCATTCAGAGAAATGATGTAAATAAAACTCATTTTATTTAAAAGCAGAAAGATGTACATAATATCAAGGACGGGGACGAGGACCCGACCCTTCATGATTAAATACATGATTTGCCAGCAATTCAAACATCTTATTTTCTAAACACACCTGTAAAGCCCCTAAATTTCTACTATTTTTTATTAAATTTGGTACTGATTTAAAATTTTGTATTGTACGTCGCGTAGTCGTATTGTACGTCGCGCACGCGATTTTATTTTTCGTAATTGCTCGACGAGTGCGAATATGTGCGAGCGTACATATTTTAGAAAAAATAGTTTTCCTATTTTATAGTTTCAAGATAATATATATAATAATTATTTTTAGCTATCAAAATTTCTAAATATATGAGTTATTTAGGAAAAGCCTTTTATTTAGACAGTTATAATAAATAATTTTCTTATAAAATGGTATACTAGAAAAGTATATATTTTTAAAAATTATTTGTGCATACATATATATTTTGTAATTAATTATTAGTTTATTTTTAAATAATAAGGTAATTTTCGAAATTAATGTTATTAGTATTTTTGGAAAACATATTTTGAATTTATTATGGCAATTTAAATCTTGATTTGATTTTTGGATTTATTTAAATAGATTAAATTAATATCTATATTTGGGATTTGAATTATCATATTTTTTAACTAAAGGATGTAAATTAATTGGATTTAAATTAGATTTGATTTGGATTGGGATTTATTGAATTAATTTAAATTAATAGAATGAATTATCTAAATTGGGTTTAACTATTCTAATCCTTATCCAACTGTCCGAGCTCGCTAGCCTAGTGGTATTAGAGTGGACGTCCGGAGAGGCCAACAAGGTTCGAGCCTCCCAATTGTTTGTTTGTGTGTGTGTGAAATTTTCAAAAAAAATCCTTATCCAACTGGGAATTCTCATATCCTATAAATAGGCAGGTACTCATCCATGTATTTCTATTCTCCAAATTCCACAATCAAACGTGCATGCATCGTGTCCTTGTTCCCCGTCCAAATTCTTATTCCAATATTACATATACATATATCCCCCCGTGTCGACAACCCCGACACGATAGCATCACCAATACCTAACCTGATCTCCTCCTTGGCCAATACTCCTCTCTATCCTGACCCGCCTTTTCCACCCGACTCCACCAAGGCCGAGACCCCATCTGAACACCAGCAACCTGCCGCCAAATCGGACCCTGCCAACTCCGGCAGCACCACCACCTGTCACCATCATCACCGCTACTGTCACCAAAGCCCCGGCCAACCCGACCCGTCCAATCGACCACCACCACCGTCACCGGCGCCAATGCCGACGACCAAAGGTAATCCCACAGCCAGTCATTGGTAAAACCCTAAAAAAAACTCCTAACTATAATCCATCAAGACGAGATTCACCTCCTCCGCGCACGAGTTCCGCCACCATCTCCGCCGTCCGTAGCCCTGGCCTCCAGCCGCTCACCGCCGAACCCCCTTCCCGCCTTGGCTACCTCCCTGCGTGCGCAACCCCTCTTCCCCGACGTACCCTAGCCGCCCGAGCGCCCCCTTCTGCCCCAGCTCCTCCTCCGCAGGCCGCCGCGCCGGCGAACATCTCTGCGTGCCGAGCCCATCGGTCCCCTCCGCTTCTTCCTTCTCCATTTCCGTCTGCCGCACTCCGTCACTCCCTCGCTGCGAGCTTCCGCTCCACCTTAGCCGCTAAAGCTGTCCGCCGCTCCCACAAGATCACCCCGTCCCGATGATCACCTACCCCCACGCCGTCGATCCCTCCGCTCTTCCGCTCCCTCTCTCTCTCGATCTACTTTCTCTCTCTCACCTTTCTCCTTTCTCTTTCTTTTATTTTTTTAGGAGCAGCAGTCCACTGACTGCTGCATATTAGTTATTTTTTATTTTAGTTAATTTATTTATTATTATTATTATTATTATTTTTATTACTGTTATTTGATATTAGTAATATTATTATTATTATTATTTATTATTATTATTGTTATTATTAATTATTATTATTGTTATTATTATTATTATTATTATTATTACTATTTTCTCTCCTTGTACAATAATATTATTTTTTGATTATTTTATTGTATATATTTTGGATTGTAAAGTAGTACGTAAAAACATGTATATATGTTAAATATAAATTTTATTTATTTACTGTTATTAATAAGGATAGTAATTGTCATTATTATTTCATTGGATCTACTAAGACCTATATCGTTATTTTGTTCTCATGATATGGAGTTAATTCTAAAAATATTTTATAGTACCTTATTTACGTATTTTAGCCAAAATTGATTTTTCCATATTTTTATGAATTTATCCAATATTAGTTTTACTAATAAAAATATAGCTTCCATCTAAGGAGTATATCTCACAAATCTAGGGTTTTACCTAAAAGCAATCTTAAATTTTTATATATTTTTCTCAAAGCTAGTTTTACCATCAAATGTTTTATCATGTATTATAATTAGTTTTTCTAAATTTCCTCTGACGATCCTTCCGTCCATGACTAATCCTATTTTTCCTAATCTCCCGTCAATTATAGACAACCTTATGTCCACCCTAACTAATTTGACCCTTCTGAACCCAATGGAAATGTCCGTATCACCATCAGAGGTCACCTTGTATAGTTGTTGTATCGAAGTTGCAGTTCGTGCCACCTTGATTATCGCAGCACACAGGCGACCTACCAGGCAAGACTCCTTGTCATTTGTTGTTTATTTATTTTAGCTCATATTTTATACATTATTTTTTTATGAAAAATAAACTGTGATACATGGCGTAACCTGTTAGAACTTACTGTTCATTTATATTTTCTGCTATGTATTATTTTTCTTACACATTAAACCTAAATTTATGGGACCACCTTTCTGTGTTGCATTCATGGCCTAGACATATTGTACCACGAAGTTGTGTGTCGCATATAGAATACGGACGTACATGATTGGCTGGCCACCAGTACGTACAAGCCATGTGATAGGAATAACCTCTAATAGAGGTTGCATGCTTAGTTTGACTTAGCGGTTATAGAGGTTTTCTGTTGTGGATACAACATAGTAGGCATTGGGCGGGAAGGACAATTTCTTATCGTATGGACTTCGATGCACTTTTCTCTGTGACCCGAAAGCTCCGCTGGAGATACGGGGTTGATGACCCATAATTACTGACGGCCACTGACGTTTTGAGGAACGTCATGCTCTTATTGATTGGGCCTCTAGTGCCCCAAGGGGGGACTATGTCGATCCTATTTAGCCAGGGCCCATGCGTAGGAAGGATTGTTCTTAACTACATTTCACTTAGAACGATTAGGCACCATATCCATTAGGTACGAGTACTTTTGGTTTGGGTACTTGTATCTGACCGTAGCTTGGAACAATAGCTTGTTGCGGATTAGTTTGTCACATCTTGTCCTTGTTTGGTTGTAGGTGTGACTTACTACTTCGATGAGAAGGTATTGAACCTTGTTGGGGTCCGAATACCATATTGATTCATATCATGGAAAGATACGTCACCGTGAATTAGTTTACCATCTCCTGCCCTTGTTTGGTTGGGGGGATGGTACGCTCGTTCAATAGGTGCGTATTGGACCATGTTATAATTCAATTGACTTATTTATTTGAGCAATATTTATTCAGTTTATATGGCATGATATTATGTGTCTTGTTACGTCCCTCTGAGGACCTGGTTATCTCGTCAGGTGTGTGCTATTGTCTTTCGCAGGTGTTCTAGATCTAGCCGTGATCCTCGCTATTTCTTCGAGGATGATTACATTTGGATCGTCTTCGCTTCGCTCACCAAATTTATTTCTTTTCTCATGTATTTTTCCTTTACTTGTTGGTAGTAGATTTGTCTTCGCCCAACATATTGTACCAAGACAATTCATAGTTGATACTATGATATTTTTATTTATTTATTTTGTGTGGATGAGATTCGTTATGGTTCTACTGTATTTTACAGCTTATGTATTCATACGAAGTTTCCATATATTGGAGTATACTTCGTATGTATACAGTTGGCATGTCTACGTTCCTAGTCCTATGTATTTTGGGACTGGGGCGTTACATGCTTTTGTGGTGGCCCATGCAGGTCAAGATAAATTGTTTGGTTACTTTATCGTACCAAGCAAGCCTGCGTATAGGATTAGAGTCTAGGATCTCATCCACATACTTGACCTCTTCCTAGATTTTATCTATCGTTCGACTCATCGACTGCTTCTTGCTTGATCCCTTCCATCATAATTATTATCTTCACTTCGTGCTTGCTAGAGATTGACCCTACTAGTTAGATGTCTCAAACACCCTTAGCTTAATTCTTTAAGTTGGGTAGAACACCCCACAACCTGACACACCCTTGACCATTAAGGGAATACCAATGGTATTATCTAGACCATAGAGACTAGAGGAATTTTACCTATTTGGTCAACCGAGCCTTGGTCAATAAAATCGTAGAATGATGGTATAGGAATAAACAAGACTTAGATCCTTATGGCACTTAGACTATTCATATTGGTTCTTTATTTCAATCTTAATCTCACGTGCCTATAATTTTACTATCTAGACTAATGATGCTAATGTAGCCTAGTTTTTAAAGCTTATTCTTTTATCGAGCTTGTTTAAGACATATGTTAATTGGGTCGCTCCCACTAACATATTGTCTAATCAGAACCGGTACATGATGGTCTGATCAACCGAGTGCACTTTGGTTCGCTTTTATTTATCGTTCTACGTGGATGGAGACATAGCAAAACTTGTCCTTAGAGTCCCATCTGAGACTGCCTTGGCAACTCCTTTTGAATTATTCGGTCGCCTTTGAACCACGTAGTCGTATTCACTAACACCTCCTTCAAACTCTATATTGCTTTCGCCTTCACCTATTTTAGAAGGACGAAGGCGTTATACTAGAACTTCCTTTAGCCTTCCTATCGACTATGACCATTCTCACTCGAAGTTGCTATACCTTCATCTTAAACTACTCGTCATTTTCTTGACCCTATATTTACTATCACAACCTTCTAATTACTTATGTCACCCTCATTTCCCGTATTTCATACTCGTACCTGGATTTTGGCATGTATTTTTATTTTCTCAACTTGTAGAATTTCGATATTTCTCGTATTTTGGGTTTTGGGCTTGGCTCGGTTTTAATTGGTTTGGAATCGGTTTGGTTTGGTTTATGTGTTGGAACACCTTAGCCCTAAGCTCCACCCTCAAACACACCACAACACCCTCTTTATAACTCCACCAACCTCTTCTCTCTCTTCATAACCACCATTAATTTCTTCTTCTTCTTCTTCTTCTTCTTCCTCCACACAACTCCCCAACCCTTAGGCAACTGCATCTTGCCACTACATGAGAACCATATTTTCTTTGTCCATTTGCTAGACTAGGACATGGTGATCAACATTAGTTCTTGGCATTTTGTGATTTGGAGCCTCCATTGTCCTAGATCTAGTTATTCCTATTTTCAGATTTTTGCATGTTTTGATCTATTTCGGTTGGAGTTTTGTGGGTTCTGATGTTTCTATGTAGAAGAGAGTTTAATTTCACCCAAGTTGGAACTTTGGAAATCTGGATTTTAAGTTCGGATGGCCAAGTTATGATGCTTTGAAGCCTTGGGTTCATCCATGGTGTTCTTGCTGTTTGGAGAAGACAGTGAGCAGTGTGCAGAGCTGTTTAACTCACGCACACTGAGCTACGCGCTCTCTTTAGCGCTGCGTACGCAGACTTGGGTACGCTCCCTGTTGGAAGCGTGTTCCCTTGAGCGTGCGTGACTTTTCACGCAACTGCTCCCTTGAGCGTGCGTGACTTTTCACGCACACTGCTCTGTAGCGTGCGTGACTTTTCACGCAGCTGCTCCCTTGAGCGTGCGTGACTTTTCACGCACACTGTTCCCTTGAGCGTGCGTGACTTTTCACGCAGCTGCTCCTTGAGCGTGCGTGACTTTTCACGCACACTGTTCCCTTGAGCATGCGTGACTTTTCACGCACACTGTTCCCTTGAGCGTGCGTGACTTTTCACGCAGCTGCTCCCTTGACCGTGCGTGACTTTTCATGCACACTGTTCCCTTGAGCGTGCGTGACTTTTCACGCAGCTGCTCCTTGAGCGTGCGTGACTTTTCACGCACACTGCTCCTTGAGCGTGCGTGACTTTTCACGCACACTGCTCTGTAGCGTGCGTGACTTTCACGTATGCGGCTCTTTCAGCTTGCGTGACTTTTCGTACGCTGCTCCCCTGACCCCTTTCTTTAAGCTTAGCTTTTCTATGGTCCTTTTATCATGAACTTGATTTTACTTAACATGTTTGGAATGACTATTGTACATGGCATGGTATGACAAAGAACTAGCATAACTCGACAGTGACCCGTAGTGGTGCACTCCTGACATGACCGACCTGACATGATAGTGGCCCGTCGTGGTGCACTCCTGACAAGTACCCTGACATGATTTATTTTAATGCTGTTACTTGACTTGCCTCGACACCGTGGGTAGTCTTCTTGCTTGCTTGTTAAATCCACTTGTCCTGTCTTGCATCATGTCTAGAATGGGACTCCTGAGTACCACGGTCAGGAGTACCTACTAAAATGGATTAAGGTTAATAACTAGAATAACACAGTAGTCATGAAGAGATGACACAGCTACAGGCAATCCCGTTATCTGGGCGCTCCAGGGATTTGTAGCCTGCCGTCGAGTAGGGCACATTTCCAGCACACTGTCAGGTGTTGCACCCTCTAAGTCACCTAAGGGTACATGCGTCTTCTGGACGATGTACCCACCTGAATTCAACCCTAATCTTTCATCCTGGGTAACTTGGATGGCCTGCAGGGCTTGTGGCTGTGGAACAATCTCACTGTATCTTGTTAGTAATTAGGCCTGTGATAACCCTAGTTAGTTAAAGTAGTAAGCCGTAGGATCTGTTTGGCCGTGATTGATTGAATGAGGTATAACCAGTCTAGTCATGTCTTGATTCCATGCAAGATTGCTTCCTGTCTTGATTACTTACATTACTTATCTTGCCGATAAATGGTGGGAAACCAAGCTCCGTTCAGATGAAGGGTTACAACCCCGGTCCTTGTTTGGTTTATGGGTTGTAACCTGGCTATCGGAATAGTTCCATGGTTATCTCGTCGTATATCATCCTGACATGTTTTCGTAATTTTAGTTTTAATATTAGATTTTCTTGTGCTTATGCTGGCTTTTGTTCTTACTTCGTGGCCCCCTTGCGGCACTTGCTCTTTCTGGGGTTGACCCAGCTGGTTTTGTGTGGCCAGATTTCGGAGCAGCTCCCGAAGATCTACCAAGCTTCCAGCCCAATGGTGAACACTAGACGGAATCCGGGCCAAGAGTGGGTTTTCTATTTTGTTTCGCTCACTCTATTGTAAAAAAATTATTCTTTTGAGGCGTTTAGCCGACAAGCACCTGTTAGCTCGATGCACTTTACTTACTGTCTGCCTACGGGCTGTAATCATGATTGACAAATCCTAGGGTTGATCATGTATGACTAAACTCTTGCTAGTCCTAACATTTTGTAACGACTAGCTTCATGATCAGCTGAATATGTAATATTTGGGACGCCTTATTATTGTATATTTAATGATCATACATCTTGCGACTTTACTTACTTGTGGTGATTGAGATACTAGGCTTGTTCATGACCATAAGAGACTGTTGGTTTGTAGAAAAACCTCACATATCTAGATAGCCGTGACCGTATATCGAGGTGGTTTCCATTTCAATATACGTAGCTGGCTATGTCTGCCCCCGCTCTCCAGTATTCTGGTTCTGGGGCGTGACAAGGTTTAAGTGGTGGCCCATGCAGGTCTTGTAAATCAAGATGTGTGGGGGTTTACCAGATAGATGTCTCAATCAGTACTCGTCCTTGATCTCTGTTCGTATCCTCTGAATCCCTGGATTCTTGCCCTGATCCTGTGCTTATATCGTTAATCTGTCCTGGTCCTTTCCTTATTGTTCCCTGTGTCGTCTTCTTCAGCGGCACTGTACCTGGTCATCCCGATCGATGAGGTGGAGCATTTCCCGTGGATCAACAGCAACCCGGAGATCAAGCCCAACATTCCGGTGTAGCCTCCAGAGTTGTGCCTACTAGAGGAGAGTCACCAGTTAGGCCCGTCCAGCCCGCAGAGCCAGATGATGGTACCTTAGTAGGCCTCATCAGAACCTTGATAGCTTCCCAGGATCGTCGAAGCGACGCCCTGCACCACACAGTTCAAGATGCTTTGACCCGAGGCGGACATCCGGGGAACCAGGCGGCAAATAGCTTCAAGTGATTGAACCCTCATTTCTTCGACGGCAGCGAGGATGCGATTGCCGCGGATGCATGGCTTCAGGATACCGAGGTAATTCTGGAAGCAGCCAGGACACCCGAGAATGAGAAGGTGGCGGTGGTACGCCTGCAGTTGTTGGATTTAGCTCGCAATTGGTGGACGACACAGACGATGGGATTAGTGGCACCCATTGCTTGGGCAGTATTTAGGGAGAGATTCCAGACGAAGTACTTTGATGCTGTGGCTCGGTACGACCTGCAGACCAGATTTACCAACTTGAAGCAAGGAGGCAGGACGGTCGATGGTTATGCGACTGAGTTTTCTAGGCTGAGTAGGTTTGCCCCCACCTTGGTGGCAACCGAGCTCGATAGAGCCCAGCAGTTCCAGCAAGGACTGCATTTGGAGATCTTGTTGGCGGTTGAGCAGTTCGAGCACCAGACGTTCGATGCGGTCCTGAGAGCAGCTAGGAGGCATGAGTATACCTCCCAGAGGATCGTAGATAGGACCGGAGGTAGGAAGCGGTCCCATAGTCAGATGCACCAATCATCAGCTCCAGCCCCGGCAGCTAGAAGTTTGACCATTAGGACTCCGAGGCGGGCAGCCTCAGTAACGTCGGTTCAGCATTCGACCCCGATGTACCCGTAGCAGCAGAAGCAGAAGCAGACTTCCGCGATGGGATGTTCTCATTACGGGAAGCCAGGGCATGTGGTGGCAGACTGCCGCAGGGCGCAGGGATTGTGCCTGGCTTGTGGAGCAGCAGATCATAGGATTGGGGCTTGCCCGAATAGGGGTGGTTCATCTGCATCCAACCCTTATAGCTCTTCGGTGAGAGGACCGGCCCCAGCACCAGTTCAGCAGCAGTAGTATCAGTCTTCGAGGCCCTTGCCGCCTCAGTCTCAGGCATTCCAGCAACAGCACCCCCAGCAGTATGCACAAGCCCAAGCTCAGACCCAGAATAGGCAGAGAGGTTTCCAGCAGAGGGGACCAGCAGCCAGAGGACAAGGTCAGGCCATGATGATGGCTATGGAAGAAGAAGTTGCACCAGGTGAGGTAGTGGCAGGTACTATTCTCGTCAACTCCTTTCCAGCTTCGGTATTGTTTGATTCTGGTGCATCGCATTCATTCATGTCTGCACGATTCGCGACACGGATAGGATTGGAGCCCGAGTCATTATCAGTAAGGCTCAATATACTTACTGGTAATGGCCTTGTGGGAGTAGATCGTGTGTTTTCCTCGTGTCGGATCGTAGTTAGCGGTAGGGAGTTCTCCGCTAGATTCATAGAGTTTCCTATGGCAGACTATGATGTAGTCCTAGGCATGGATTGGTTGAGGAACCAGTATGCTAGGATAGACTGCCATATTGGCAGAGTTGTTTTTAGCATTCCAGGAGAGCCAGAGTTTTTCTTTTCTAGAGGCGCGGTGGAGCCATCTTCTCCAGCATTGCGGATGGTAGTAGCAGCAGTGCAGTTACCCCGGATAGTTGAGGAATTTCCAGATGTCTTTCCAGAGGAGCTTCCAGGGATGCCGCCAGAGCGGGAGATTGAGTTCACTATAGACTTGATTCCCGGGACAGCACCAGTGTCAGAGCGAGTCTACAGGATGGCACCTTCAGAATTGGAGATTTTATACAAAATGATTGAAAAACTGAGGACCAAGGGATTCATCCGTGCAAGTGGATCGCCTTGGGGATCCCCGATGCTTCTTCTGAAAAAGAAGGATGGTACGTCCAGGCTATGTGTTGATTATCGTACCTTGAATTCGGTGACAATCAAGAACAGATACCCTCTTCCAAGGATAGATGACTTGTTTGATCAGCTCAGAGGGGCTTCAGTGTTCTCGAAGATCGACTTGCGGTCGGGATACCACCAGATCAGAGTGAGAGAGCAGGACATCCCGAAGACAGCATTCAGATCGAGGTATGGACATTGGGAGTTCCTTGTTATGCCCTTTGGAGCGACCAATGCGCCGACCATATTCATGGACCTCATGAATCGCATTTTCATGCCTTACTTGGACCAATTTGTGATCGTGTTCCTAGATGACATCCTGGTCTACAGCAAGAGTGAAGCAGAGCATGAGCAGCATCTCAGAGTCATCCTTCAGACGCTTAGGGAGCATCAGTTGTACGCCAAGTTCAGTAAATGCGAGTTCTGGCTCGATCGCATTTCGTACTTGGGTCACATCATTACCCGAGGAGGAGTGGAAGTGGATCCCCAGAAGATTATGGCTATCAAGTCATGGCCGGTACCCAGCTCAGTGGCAGAGGTTCGCAGCTTCTTTGGATTGGCCGGCTACTACCGGCGGTTCGTTTCAGATTTCGCAAGGATTTCAGCGCCGATGACCCAGTTGACCCGTAAAGATGTGCCGTTTGTTTGGACAGCAGAGTGTCAGGAATTATTTGAGAAGTTGAAGCGAGGTTTGGTAACGGCTCATGTTTTCACCCTTCCAGATGGGACTGGAGGATTCACAATTTATTGCGACGCTTCAGGCAGAGGATTGGGGTGTGTCTTGATGCAGCATGGGAAGGTAATATCTTATGCGTCACGCCAACTTCGTGTTCATAAGAAGAATTACCCGACCCACGACTTGGAATTATCGGCGGTAGTGTTTGCCTTGAAGTTGTGGAGACACTACTTGTACGGAGATAGAGTGGAGGTCTTTACTGATCATAAGAGCCTGAAGTATTTTTTCACCCAGAAGGACCTTAATATGCGGCAGAGAAGATGGCTCGAGCTACTGGTGGACTATGATATGGATTTGCAGTATCATCCCGGGAAGGCCAACGTTGTAACAGATGCATTGAGCAGGAGAGCCGGAGTTTATTTCCTGACGGTGCAACCAAAATTATTGGCAGATCTTCAAAAGATGGGAATTGAAGTGGTTCTTCCTACCAGTGTGGCATTGATGGCCAGTCTACAGGTTCAGTCCAGCATAGTTGAGAGGATCCGGGTGGCGCAGTCAACAGATTCCAAGCTTCAGCGACTCAGAGCAGAGTGTGAAGCAGGTAGAAGGCCAGAGTTATGTATCCATGAAGATGGTATACTTCGGCACGGCACTCGTCTTTGTGTACCCAGTGGAGATATCAGACAGAAAGTCATGGCAGAAGCCCACAGTTCAAAATATTATATTCATCCGGGTGGTACGAAGATGTACCGTGATATCCGACAGCATTTTTGGTGGAATGGCATGAAGAGGGAGATAGCCCGGTTTGTCTCTCGGTGTTTGGTTTGCCAACAGGTTAAAGCTGAACATTAGAGGCCCGCTGGACTTCTTCAGCCCTTACCGATCCCAGAATGGAAATGGGAACATATAACCATGGATTTCGTGACCGGATTGCCCAGATCTCCGGCCGGCAGAGATGCTATTTGGGTAATTGTGGACAGGCTTACCAAGGTGGCACACTTTCTTCCATTCAGAGTAGGACAGTCGACGGCGCAGATAGCAGAGATGTACCTCAGGCAGATCGTCAGGCTTCACGGTGTGCCGGTCAGCATCACCTCAGACAGGGATTCAAGGTTCATATCACACTTTTGGCGCAGCTTGCAGAAGAGTTTGGGGACTCGTCTTCAGTTCAGCTTAGCTTATCACCCACAGACGGATGGCCAATCAGAGCGCACAATCCAGACCCTTGAAGATATGTTGAGATCTTGCACCCTTGACTTCGGTGGTTCATGGGAGAATCATCTGCACCTGCTGGGATTCTCGTACAACAACAGTTATCAGGCCAGTATCCAGATGGCACCCTTTGAGGCTCTCTATAGCAGGAAGTGCAGATTCCCGCTAGCATGGGACGATGTCAAAGAGAGGCAGATGCTCGGACCCGAGTTGATTTCCCAGACGGTTGAAGTGGTCAGGAAGGTCAGAGATCACCTCCGAGTTGCCCAGGACCGCCAGCGCTATTGGGCCGATGCTCATCGGCGTCCCTTAGAATTTGCTGTCGGCGACCATGTATTCCTTAGGATCTTGTCTAACCGCGGCGTCATTCGCTTTGGCATGCGGGGAAAGTTTAGTCCTAGGTATATAGGGCCGTTCGATATTCTAGAGCGAGTAGGAGATGTATCCTATCGTCTCGCTCTTCCGCCGTCGCTAAGTGAGGTACATGATGTATTCCATATGTCCCAATTACGACGGTATATTCCGGACCCGAGCCACATCCTAGACCATTCGGAATTGGTTGTTGGTACCAACCTTTCGTATGAGGAGAGGCCCGTGTCTATATTAGACCGGAGGGAAAAGATACTCAAGAACAAGACTATTAAATTAGTCCGTGTTGCTTGGGGTCATCACTCTCTGGGAGAGTCAACGTGGGAGCGTGAGGACGACATCCGATCGCGATATCCCTACCTGTTTGACTCGTGAGGTATAATGTCTTTCTTATGCCTTATATATTCCCTTTCTTGCTTGCATTGTATGATTGTATGATTGCCTATGCTTAGTGTAGCTTGCTTGTGCTTAGTGTAGCTTGTCGTGGCAATCTCTAGCTCCTTGAATAAATTCCGAGGACGGAATTCTTTTAAGGTGGGTAGAGTTGTCACCCTCATTTCCCGTATTTCATACTCGTACCTGGATTTTGGCATGTATTTTTATTTTCTCAACTTGTGGAATTTTGATATTTCTCGTATTTTGGATTTTGGGCTTGGCTCGGTTTTAATTGGTTTGGAGTCGGTTTGGTTTGGTTTATGTGTTGGAACACCTTAGCCCTAAGCTCTACCCTCAAATACACCACAACACCCTCTTTATAACTCCACTAACCTCTTCTCTCTCTTCATAACCACCATTAATTTCTTCTTCTTCTTCTTCTTCTTCTTCTTCTTCCTCCACACAACTCCCCAACCCTTAGGCAAGTGCATCTTGCCACTACATGAGAACCATATTTTCTTTGTCCATTTGCTAGACTAGGACATGGTGATCAACATTAGTTCTTGGCATTTTGTGATTTGGAGCCTCTATTGTCCTAGATCTAGTTATTCCTATTTTTGGATTTTTGCATGTTTTGATATATTTCGGTGGGAGTTTTGTGGGTTCTGATGTTTCTATGTAGAAGAGAGTTTAATTTCACCCAAGTTGGAACTTTGGAAATCTGGATTTTGAGTTCGGATGGCCAAGTTATGATGCTTTGAAGCCTTGGGTTCATCCATGGTGTTCTTGCTGTTTGGAGAAGACAGTGAGCAGTGTGCAGAGCTGTTTAACTCACGCACACTGAGCTACGCGTGCTCTTTAGCGCTGCGTACGCAGACTTGGGTACGCTCTCTGTCGGAAGCGTGTTCCCTTGAGCGTGCGTGACTTTTCACGCAACTGCTCCCTTGAGCGTGCGTGACTTTTCACGCACACTGCTCTGTAGCGTGCGTGACTTTTCACGCAGCTGCTCCCTTGAGCGTGCGTGACTTTTTACGCACACTGTTCCCTTGAGCGTGCGTAACTTTTTACGCAGCTGCTCCTTGAGCGTGTATGACTTTTCACGCACACTGTTCCCTTGAGCATGCGTGACTTTTCACGCACACTGTTCCCTTGAGCGTGCGTGACTTTTCACGCAGCTGCTTCCTTGAGCGTGCGTGACTTTTCACGCACACTGTTCCCTTGAGCGTGCGTGACTTTTCACGCAGCTGCTCCTTGAGCGTGCGTGACTTTTCACGCACACTGTTCCCTTGAGCATGCGTGACTTTTCACGCACACTGTTCCCTTGAGCGTGCGTGACTTTTCACGCAGCTGCTCCCTTGAGCGCGCGTGACTTTTCACGCACACTGTTCCCTTGAGCGTGCGTGACTTTTCACGCAGCTGCTCCTTGAGCGTGCGTGACTTTTCACGCACACTGCTCCTTGAGCGTGCGTGACTTTTTACGCACACTGCTCTGTAGCGTGCGTGACTTTCACGTACGCGGCTCTTTCATCGTGCATGACTTTTCGTACGCTGCTCCTCTGACCCCTTTCTTTAAGCTTAGCTTTTCTATGGTCCTGTTTATTGATATTTTATTAGATATTTTACGCCCGTTTTATATCCTTACGCCTTTTGTCATGAACTTGATTTTACTTAACATGTTTGGAATGACTATTGTACATGGCATGGTATGACAAGGAACTAGCATAACACGACAGTGACCCGTAGTGGTGCACTCCTGACATGACCGACCTGACATGATAGTGGCCCGTCGTGGTGCACTCCTGACAAGTATCCTGACATGATTTATTTTAATGCTGTTACTTGACTTGCCTCGACATCGTGGGTCGTCTTCTTGTTTGCTTGTTAAATCCACTTGTCCTGTCTTGTATCATGTCTAGGATGGGACTCATGATTACCACGACAGGAGTGCCTACTAAAATGGATTAAGGTTAATAACTAGAATAACACAGTAGTCAAGAAGAGATGACACAGCTACAGGCAATCCCGTAATCTGGGCGCTCCAGGGATTTGTAGCCTGCCGTCGAGTAGGGCGCATTTCCAGCACACTTTCAGGTGTTGCACCCTCTAAGTTACCTAAGGGTACATGCGTCTCCTGGACGATGTACCCACCTGAATTCAACCCTAATCTTTCGTCCTGGGTAACTTGGATGGTCTGCAGGGCTTGTGGCTGTGGAACAATCTCACTGCATCTTGTTAGTAATTAGGCCTGTGATAACCCTAGTTAGTTAAAGTTGTAAGCCGTAGGATCTGTTTGGCCGTGATTGATTGAATGAGGTATAGTCAGTCTAGTCATGTCTTGATTCCATGCAAGATTGCTTCCTGTCTTGATTACTTACATTACTTATCTTCCCGATAAATGGTGGGAAACCAAGCTCCGTTCAGATGAAGGGTTACAACCCCGGTCCTTGTTTGGTTTACGGGTTGTAACCTGGCTATCAGAATAGTTCCATGGTTATCTCGTCGTATATCATCCTGACATATTTTCGTAATTTTAGTTTTAATATTAGATTTTCTTGTGCTTATGCTGGCTTTTGTTCTTATTTCGTGGCCCCCTTGCGGCACTTGCTCTTTCTGGGGTTGACCCAGCTGGTTTTGTGTGGCCAGATTTCGGAGCAGCTCCCGAGGATCTACCAAGCTTCCAGCCCAATGGTGAACACTAGACGGAATCCGGGCCAAGAGTGGGTTTTCTATTTTGTTTCGCTCACTCTATTGTAAAAAAATTATTCTTTTGAGGCGTTTAGCCAACGAGCACCTGTTAGCTCGATGCACTTTACTTACTGTCTGCCTACGGACTGTAATCATGATTGACAAATCCTAGGGTTGATCATGTATGACTAAACTCTTGCTAGTCCTAACATTTTGTAACGACTAGCTTCATGATCAGCTGAATATGTAATATTTGGGACGCCTTATTATTGTATATTTAATGATCATACATCTTGCGACTTTACTTACTTGTGGTGATTGAGACACTAGGCTTGTTTATGACCATAAGAGACTGTTGGCTTGTAGAAAACCCTCACATATCTAGACAGCCGTGACCGTATATCGAGGTGGTTTCCATTTCAATATACGTAGCTGGCTATGTCTGCCCCCGCTGTCCAGTATTCTGGTTCTGGGACGTGACAACTTAGATTTAGCACTCTCCTAATCGTGCCCTCAATCTACCCTCAAGAAATTATATCTTCTAGGTAATTAATTCATTTCCCTAATCTTATTTGCATGCTTAACCTTAGCCCTTACCCAATTTCATTCGTGCGCTAACCTATGAGAATCCCCGCCATTATTGAAATCGCGATTTCCTAATGCATCTTTTGTAAAATGTTGTGAATTGATTTTTCTCATCGATACCCCTTGTGTCTTCTCACCCCCTACTAATTCTTAATTTCGAGAACGAAATTCTTTTAAGTTGGGTAGGATATAAAACCCCTAAATTTCTACTTTTTTTTATTAAATTTGGTACTGATTTAAAATTTTGTATTGTACATCGTGTAGTCGTATTGTACGTCGCACACGCGATTTTATTTTTCGTAATTGCTCGACGAGTGTGAATATGTGCGAGCGTACATATTTTAGAAAAAATATTTTTCCAATTTTATAGTTTCAAGATAATATATATAATAATTATTTTTAGCTATCAAAATTTCTAAATATATGAGTTACTTAGGAAAAGCCTTTTATTTAGACAGTTATAATAGATAATATTCTTATAAAATGGTATACTAGAAAAGTATATATTTGTAAAATTATTTGTGCATATATATATATTTCGTAATTAATTAATAGTTTATTTTTAAATAATAAGGTAATTTTTGAAATTAATGTTATTAGTGTTTTTGGAAAACATATTTTGAATTTATTGTAGCAATTTAAATCTGGATTTGATTTTTAGATTTATTTAAATAGATTAAAATAATATCTATATTTGGGATTTGAATTATATTATTTTTAAACTAAAGGATGTAAGTTAATTAGATTTAAATTGGATTTAATTTGGATTGGGATTTATTGAATTAATTTAAATTAATAGATTGAATTATCTAAATTGGGTTTAACTATTCTAATCCTTATCCAACTGGGAATTTCCACATCCTATAAATAGGCAGGTACTCATCCATGTATTTCTATTCTCCAAATTCTACAACCAAACGTGCGTGCATCGTATCCGTGTTCCCCATCCAAATTCTTATTCCAATATTGCATATACATATATCCCCCCGTGTCGACAACCCCGACACGATGGCATCACCAATACCTAACCCGATCTCCTCCTTGGCCAATACTCCTCTCTAACCCGACCCGCCTTCTCCGCTCGAGTCTACCAAGGCCGAGACCCCATCTCAACACCAGCAACCCGCCGCCAAACCGGACCCTGCCAACTCCGGCAGCACCACCATCCGTCACCATCATCACCGCCATTGTCACCAAAGCCCCGGCCAATCCGACCCGTCCAATCGACCACCATCACCGTCACCGGCGCCAACGCCGACGACCAAAGGCAATCCCACAGCCCGTCATTGGTAAAATCCAAAAAAAAACCCCAAACTCAAAGCCATCAAGACGAGACTCACCTCCTCCGCACACGAGCTCCGCCACCATCTCCGCCGTCCGTAGCCCTGGCCTCCAGCCACTCGCCGTCGAACCCCCTTCCCGCCTTGGCTGCCTCCCTGCGCACGCGCAACCCCATTCCGCCGACGTAGCCTAGCCGCCCGAGCGCCCCCTTCTGCCCCAGCTCCTCCTCCGCAGGCCGCCGCACCGGCGAACATCTCCGCGCGACGAGCCCATCGTGTAGGAACGAAATAGTAAAGCGTAATACTCTAGAGGGAGGGTGAATAGAGTTGGCAGCGGAATAATGCTAATTAAAAATGTTAGCAGCACAATCACAGAATATTAATCACAACTAAAATAATGTAAAGGCAAAGTTAAGAGAGCAAACGCAAAGACAGCGATGTATACTGGTATCCCTCTGTTGAGGACTAATCCAGTCGGTAGAACTCTTGCTACCAGTTGAATCCACTATTGGAAAAACCGCGAGTTTTCTTACGAAGTCCTTGCAACTTCTACAACGCGAGCTTTGATGCGAAGAACTCGTCCAACTTCAAATGTGAAGAGGTATTCTTCAATCAAGCCTTTTGATTACAATCTCTCAGAAACTTCTAGACCGTACCGCACTGGCAAATTGACTAGAGGATTGTAACTGGCTTGGGATCTGAAATTGAAAGCTCTAGAAAAACTCTTTGGAAGACTGAAAGTTTTAGATAGAGAGAAGATTGAAAGTGAATGAGTGAGTTGAAATGATCGAAATCCTTCTCTATTTATAGGAGTTCCAAAGGCAGACTTCTGTCAGAATTCGGGTAGAACTCTTTGAGCAAATCTCGGTAAAATCCGCAACTACAGGAGGACCAAGTTCCAAAGATTCAAAATCACAACGGCCACCAACCGAACTCTGGCCAAACTCTTGCCGAACTCGGTTCGAGTTCTGTCAGGGTTAAGTCAGGGTTTAGTTAGGGTTTTTGAAAAAGCTTTTGGTGATTTTTGAAAACCTTTTTGAAAACCTTTTTGAGAGGTCGTTTTAAAAATATTTTGAAAACATTTAGGGATAGCCTATTTGCCAGTACGACTCGGTGTACAACATATTCCTAGACTCAAATAAAATGAAAAAATACATTGCATAAGGAATTACAGCTCGAGTAGGCAAACAGATCTTCGGTCTTGAATGAAGTGGATAGCCAATCTTGATCATGTCCAAGAATCCGAGATGTTCCGACTAGCTTCGTATATCCAGACAGAGTTTGATCAATTATTAAAATCAGGTTGACCATATGACCAATGGGCCAACAATCTCCCCCATTTTGATAATTGACAAACTATGAATGATATAACATTAAGCTAAGCTTGTTCAAAAATATCAAAAAGTTGAAATTGTTCATGTCCTGTATTATCTCAAAAAAAATGTTAGATCTTTAATTTTCTCCCCCTTTGTCACTTAGCAAAATAATTGCACAAGAGAAGGCTCCCCCGCAATCCATGCATAAGTAACAAGTAGTGAGAAAACATACAAAAAAAATTATGAGAAACACATTACAACATGTATTGTTTCTATAGATTTATTATTACAGGCATGTATTATTTCAAAAAAAATCTCAGGCATGCTATTTCACAGGCGGTTTGTAATGAAGAAGCAGTATAAAGAGATAGTGCTAATAATTAAAACAAAGTGCTGAAATAAGCTGAAATGTCATAACTGAAAACACCAAAAACATGTCCATGAGCTACAAAGTGCTGATAATAACTAGAAAGTACTGATAAAATAAATACTGATAAAAACTTGGAATGTTGGAGCATTTCCAAGTATACAATAGAATGTCACTAAAAAATCAAATCACATCTCCTCATCACTATCCTCGTCATCACCAATATCAGTTCGACCAGCATGTCCTGAAGGACCAGCACCAGAAGTACCAGCGCCAGAAGGATGAGTAGGGGCGCCAGCATAGAACTCACCAACGTAGTCACGAGGTGCACGATACCAATCATAGGCATTACCTGGCTGGAAGTAGGAATGGACAGCCTCATCCTCACAGCGGTAACCTGAAAAAGCTGGATCTCGAGGGATGGAAACGGCTGAATGACCAGTCTGAGTGAAACGAAGATCAGCCAAGGAGTTTGCCATCGCCTGATAACGGGTGACGTCGCGGAACTCACGCTCGCGAGCCATGTCCGTCATCGAGACGTGTAAAGCAGATAAGTGCTGATGTATGCCCTCAAATGTCATGGCATACTGATGAGGTGGTGGAGGAGGTGCAGTAGGAGGAGCAGTAGGTGGAGCTGTAGCAGTCATGCTACGACGAGATAACTGAAGAAACTTGGGCTTAGGGTCCTGAGTACAAGTCGACAGATTAATATCGAAGCGCTAAAAGATGCGTGAAAGAATCACCGCGTAAGAGAGATTTCTATCTCTTGCACGACAACGTCCCATCATCTGAATCATGGTCTTAGGGGCAGAAAATGGAATCCCCTTAAGAATGTGGTACATGGCGGACAGCTCAAGAGAAGTCACATCATCCTTTGAAGTAGATTTTGGAAGAATAGTGGAATAGATGATGCGATGCAATTCATAGTTAAACAAGTTCAGGTTGTTAGCCTTGAATTTTCCAGAGCGTACTCTATTAGGTGCACAGAGTTCTGCTTTGAAACTTGCGAGTGTCGTGCCTTCGGTAAAGTCAAAATCAGTGATATCGACTAGCGGTTAACCTTCGTTCGGGATACCAAGGATTTCTGCTAAGAGGCTATCACGAAATTGATATCAATACCTCCAACACGTGTGGTCACATCGAAAGTGTCTAATATGAGATTGCAATAGAATAATCTAATGGCATTAGTTGCTATAGGGAAGCAAATTTTAACAAATAAGTGTAACCCTAATACCTCAAACAAATGACGATGGTCAGGAAATACAGTCCATTTGACTGGAGCGCCTGTGCATATGGATCGCATAGAAAAATCACCATACCACAGTAGGACTTGGTCGAGGGTTTGAAAGAAAAACCCGTCGAACGCACCGTCGCTCGTTTGGACCGGCGAAAAGAGTGAATCCGTATGTGGATGCGAAGATGACCCTTCCTCACTAGGGGTCGTCTTTTTCTTCTTTGATGGATTGAATTTAGGAGCCATATGTGCAAATTGGAATAAAAATGCACTAATTGAAAGGTGGAGAGAGATGGAGTTATACCTCACGAAATCAAGATATGTCGTACGAGAACGACGATCTCCGCACGATTCCAAATTTTGGAGAGATTTCACCACTTAGATCGGATGGAATAGGGTGGTGAAGAACTAGGGTTTTGATGCTCGGGTCGACTGCTGCTGCTGTTTGGAATAATTTGGAAGCAATGAAGAAGAAGGGCTGCTCGTGTTCTGTATATATAACCAGACACCCTCAACCGAACTCGGGCCGAATTCGGTCAGAGCTCTGGCCGAATTCGCCTAGGGGTCTTCAAAGTTGATTTTTGCCATTCTTTTTTATTGTCTCATTTCAAATATTTAATTCAAAGATTAGTTATTTTAGCCTTCAATTATTTTATGATTTAAATGTCGTTACACAGCAACTGTCTCATATTAGCTATAGGAGTACTGTCCCAGCTGGCGGAGGTTCACCAGGGAACTCTTAAGTACCGCTTCGCTTCAACCGTAGTTGTGGTGACAGATAGACTCTTTATTGGCTTGTCTCTAACACAGTTTTTGCATAATGATATATAATCATAAAACAAAATCAATTAATATTATTGACGTCTAAAATTCCTAATTCTCGACGTAAATAATTGAAACGATCTTCCACTAGAGGTTTAGTGAAGATGTCAGCTAATTGATTTTCAGTATCTATGTACACAAGGTTTATATCTCAATTTTGATGATGATCTCTAAGAAAATGATGTCGAATCTCGATATGTTTAGTACGAGAGTGACATACTGGGTTCTTAGTCAAATTAATAGTGTTCGTGTTATCACAGAAAATGGGAATAAGTGTGTAAAACAAATCATAGTCTTCTAGGGTTTGTTTCATCCACAAAATCTGAGCACAACAACGTCTTGCGGCGATGTACTCAGCCTCTGTTGTTGATAGGGTTACAGAATTTTGCTTTTTACTAAACCAAGAGACTAAAGCTTTGCTTAAGAAATGATATGTGCCACTTGTACTTTTTCTATCAACTTTGCATCCAGCAAAATCTGCATCCGAATAACCAATAAGGTCAAAGGACTTAGTTTTGGGATACCACAAGCCAACAGAAGAAGTGCCTTAAAGGTATCGAAAGATACGCTTAACTGCGGACAGATGTGATTCCTTTGGGTTAGCTTGAAAACGTGCACACAGGCAAACACTAAACATTATATTTGGACGACTAGCAGTTAAATAAAGTAAACTACCAATCATACCTCGATATTTACGTGTGTCGACTGGCTTGCCTTGTTTATCTGAATCAAGCTTTGTTGAAGTTGCCATTAGAGTGCCAATAGGTTTGACATTGTCCAAATCGAACTTCTTTAGCAAGTCTTTTGTGTACTTGGCTTGATTTATGAATGTCCCATTATCAGTTTGTTTGATTTGCAATCCAAGAAAGAATTTCAGCTCTCCCATCATGCTCATCTCAAACTCATTCTACATACACTTAGAAAATTCTTGACACAGAGATTCATCAGTAGATCCAAATATAATATCATCAACATAGATTTGAATTAAAAGCAGCTTACCATTAAAAGATTTAATAAACAGTGTAGTGTCAACCTTGCCTTTTGAAAAACCGTTGTCAAGTAGAAAAGAACTTAAACGATCATACCAAGCACGAGGTGCTTGTTTTAAACCGTATAAGGCTTTCTTCAACTTGAAAACATGATCTGGGTTTTTGAAATCCGTGAAACCTGGAGGTTGTGCTACAAAAACTTTTTCTTTTATAAAACCATTTAAAAAAGCACTTTTCACATCCATTTGAAAAAGTTTGAAATCATGAAAACATGCAAATGCACATAACATGCGAATGGATTCTAATCTCGCAACTGGGGCATAAGTCTCATCGTAGTCGATACCTTCTTCGAGTCGAGCCTTATTACGAGTCACTAAACCATTCTCATTCAGTTTGTTTCGGAATGCCCAACGGGTGCCAATGACCGAATGATCAACAGGCCTGGGAATAAGTTCCCAAACTTGATTCCGTTCAAATTGGTTTAATTCCTCTTGCATAGCATCTATCCAAAAACTATCACTACATGCTTCATCAATAGTTTTGGTTTCTAGCTGTGAAATAAATACAACACTAGAAACAATATCTCTACAGGATGTACGAGTACTTACTCCCTTGGTAATATCACCAATTACCAAATCCTTTGGATGATTAGCTGTAAATTTCAACCTTTTCGCTTCATTCTGAAGGTAGCTGGTTCCTGGATCTTCTCTAGGAGGTTCAGCTAGTGCAGAGCTTGGTTGAGAATCAGCTAGAGTTGAGCTTGGTACAGATGTATCTTCGTCATTGTCATCAATTGTCATTTGATTCAATTCATCAAAAGTGACATTGATTGACTCTTTGATGATCATGGTACGTTTGTTGAAGACTCTGCATCCTTTGCTCTTGGCTGCATAACCTAAAAATATACCTTCATCGGCCTTTTTATCAAATTTTCCCAAATTGTCTTTTGTATTAAGAATAAAACATTTACAACCAAAAATTCTAAAGTAAGAAACTGAAGGAATTCTATCAAACCATAACTCAAATGGAGTCTTCTTCGATTTGGGTCGAATTAGAACTCTATTGAGAACAAAGCAAGCTGTGTTGACAGCTTCAGCCCAGAAATATTTGGGTAGACTAAACTGGTTTAACATCACTCTGGCCATTTCGGTTAGAGTTCTGTTCTTACGTTCTACAACTCTATTTTGTTATGGAGTCCTAGGACAGGAGAACTCGTGTATAAAATCGTGTGTGTCACAAAATTGCTCAAAATCAGCATTCTCAAATTCGCCACCATGATCGCTTCTAATGCGAGTGATCATGTAACCTTTTTCATTCTGAACTTTCTTGCAAAAGGCGACAAATTTAGATAATGTATCATTCTTGCGTGTCAAAAAATATACCCACGTGTATCTAGAGAAATTATCTACAATTACAAAAGCATAAAGTTTACCTCCGAGGCTAGCAACTCTGCTAGGACCAAATAAGTCTATATGAAGCAATTTTAGAGGTCTAGTAGTACATACTGTGTTAACTGATTTGAATGTGGATCTGGTAGCTTTGTTCCTTTCACATTGGCTGCATACTGAATCCTTCTTGAATGTAATGTCCGGTAAACCGCGTACTAGCTTCTTTGTGGATAATCTTGATATTGTATCCATATTAGCGTGACCGAGTCTCATATGCCACAGATGACTCTCATCACTCTTGGCCATTAAGCATCTACCTGAAATGTTAGTTTCTTCTAACAAATAGAAAACATATATATTGTCTTCCCTGATACCTTCAAAGATAGTACTACCAGTTGAGCTATCAACTATAGTACATTTGTCTTTGCCAAAGTTGATGCCATAACCATGATCAGCTAGATGACTTATGCTGAGTAGGTTATGTTTCAACTCGGTAACCAGACAGACATCCTTAATTACAGGATAGGGAGACTTACCAACATCACCGATACCAATAATATACCCTTTCAAATTATTACCGAAGGAGACATAGCCTTCCTTCTTTTTCTTCGACAGTGTTGCAAATAGGGTAGCGTCACCGGTCATATGCCGTGAGCAACCGCTGTTGAGGATCCATTTGCTTCTAGCATGTGAAGGGTGTTCCACCTACAAAACAGTTTGTAGATGAAACCTTTGGTACCCATTTCTTGTAGGGTCCTGAATTGTTAGCTTTAGGTATCCAAGCATAAACATTTAAATCAACAAGCTTTCTCATTCTACATGTAGATGATATATGACCAATGAGGCCACAATAATGACATTGTGCATGTCGAGTGTTGAAAGCTGAGTGGTGTGCATGGTTGGTAGGTTTGGGTTTTCTAGTATAGAAGAAAGCGTACCTATAATCTTGTTTGGGCTTAACCTTTTAGGGTAAAGGTTTTATAGGGTTAGGTCTGACAGTGTTTGGCTTGGGAATGTTCCAATTTTTTGGTAAGTGACACGTGTTAGGGTAGGAAGCAGCAGGCTCATGCTGTTTTCCTAACCTAATTTCTAATCTTTTGGAAGTGTCATACAACTTAGTATAATAAGAAGTAAGTGATTCCATTCTGATTTGTGCACATTGAAGACTTTTCTTCTCTATAGAAAGTTCTTCCTTGAGTTGGTCAATAATTTTGTCTTTCCTTCAGATGACTTGGTAGTCTCGTGTAATAAGAGCTTTATTGAAGAAAGCTCACCAGACTCACTAACATTATTTCTAACCTCAGCTAGTAGGTCGGTAAGTCTACCTATTTCACCTTTGTACTCTTTGAGTACCTTCTTAGAGGTCTGATACTTGCTACGCAGTTTCCTGTAATCAGTCATCAGGTCACTGAAGGCATATCCTAATTGCTCAAAGGTGAAGTCATCATAAGTATCAACTACAGGTTCAGTAGGTACCTGATCGGATGCCATAAAGCATACGTTTGCAACGTCTTCTGATTGTTCGTCTTCTGAGTCGCCGGCTTCACTTTCATGCCATATGCTGGTGTTGGCATATTTCCGTGATGTTGATCTCTTCAGGTTCCCTTTTTCATACCTGTTGCTCTTCTTGCTTGATGATGAGTTTGTGGGACAATCCTTCTTCATGTGTCCCTTCTTCTTACAACCATAGCAAACAACATCTTATTGGTACCAGTTGTTGCTGTTGTTCTCTTTGACTCTCTTCTCATGTCTCATGAATCTTTTGAACTTCCTTGCAAGGAGTGCTTGATCTTCAGCGTCAGATCCACTGCTGTCTGAGTCATCTTCAGCAGCTTTTCTGTGCTGAGCCTTGAGGGCGATAGTCTTCTCCTTTGGTACAGGCTCTTCAAAATCTTGTAGCTCCAGTTCATGGGTGAGTAGCTTACCCATGAGTACTTCTAGGGACATCGTTGTGAGATTGTTCCCTTCAATGATTGCAGTAGCCTTTGGACTCCAGTTCTTGGTGAGAGCTCGCAGGAGTTTGCGAATTTTTTCATGGTTACTGTAATCTTTGCCCAGGGAGGACAAAGGATTTACAATATCCAAGAACCTCTCGAACATTTGTGTAACTGTTTCGTTGGGCTTCATTTTGAATGCTTCGTACTCTTGAGTAAGTCTGCTGACTTTAGATTCCTTGACTTGAGTCGTGCCTTCATGTGTGACTTCGAGCAGCTTCCATACTTCATTAGCCGTTGTGCAGATAGACACCCTGTTAAATTCAGTTCTGTCTAAAGCACAAAAGAGAGCATTAATGGCATGTGCGTCAAGACTGGCCCTTTTCTTTTCTTCCTCTGTATATCTTCTATAGGGTTTTTCAACTAAAACTCCAACAACATTTATACGAGGTGGCTTCTGATAGCCATCAAGAACAATGGACCATAAATCAAAGTCAAGAGATTTCAAGAAGAAACTCATCCGTGTTTTCCAATATGTATAATTCGTACCATCAAACAGTGGGAGTTTGTTTGTGGCCTGGCCTTCACTTGTGAATTTCACAGTTGCCATGTGTTGTGCTGTGATCTATATAACAGTTAATTAAAATGAATAAATAATTGCACTGTTACCTTTGCTTTACCTGTAACACCCGCTCTGATACCAATTGTAGGAACGAAATAGTAAAGCGTAATACTCTAGAGGGGGGGTGAATAGAGTTGGCAGCGGAATAATGCTAATTAAAAATGTTAGCAGCACAATCACAGAATATTAATCACAACTAAAATAATATAAAGGCAAATTTAAGAGAGCAAACGCAAAGATAGCGATGTATACTGGTATCCCTCTGTTGAGGACTAATCCAGTCGGTAGAACTCTTGCTACCAGTTGAATCCACTATTGGAAAAACTGCAAGTTTTCTTTCGAAGTCCTTGCAACTTCTACAACGCGAGCTTTGATACGAAGAACTCGTCCAACTTCAAATGTGAAGAGGTATTCTTCAATCAAGCCTTCTGATTACAATCTCTCAGAAACTTCTAGACCGTACCGCACTGGCAAATTGACTAGAGGATTGTAACTGGCTTGGGATCTGAAATTGAAAGCTCTAGAAAAACTCTTTGGAAGACTGAAAGCTTTAGATAGAGAGAAGATTGAAAGTGAATGAGTGAGTTGAAATGATCGAAATCCTTCTCTATTTATAGGAGTTCCAAAGGCAGACTTCTGTCAGAATTCGGGCAGAACTCTTTGAGCAAATCTCGGTCAAATATGCAACTACAGGAGGACCAAGTTCCAAAGATTCAAAATCACAACGGCCACCAACCGAACTCTGGCCGAACTCTGGCCGAACTCGGTCCGAGTTCTGTCAGGATTAAGTCAGGGTTTAGTTAGGGTTTTTGAAAAAGCTTTTGGTGATTTTTGAAAACCTTTTTGAAAACCTTTTTGAGAGGTCGTTTTAAAAACATTTTGAAAACATTTAGGGATAGCCTATTTGCCAGTACGACTCGGTGTACAACATATTCCTAGACTCAAATAAAATGAAAAAATATATTGCATAAGGAATTACAGACTCGAGTAGGCAAACAGATCTTCGGTCTTGAATGAAGTGGATAACCAATCTTGATCATGTCCAAGAATCTGAGATGTTCCGACTAGCTTCGTATATCCAGACAGAGTTTGATCAATTATTAAAATCAGGTTGACCATATGACCAATGGGCCAACACATCGGTCCCCTCCGCTTCTTCCTCCTCCTGTTCCGTCCACCGCACTACGTCACTCCCTCGCTGCGAGCTTCCACTCCGTCCTAGCCGCTAAAGCTCTCCGCCGCTCCCACAAGATCACCCCGTCCCGACGTGTCACGACCCGGACCCGCTTTTCCGGATATGAGACGTGTCCAAGCCAGCCTACGCCGCAGAGTCGGCGGTAGAACGCTGTCAAGCCCGCAAGGAATAAATGCTCAAAATATCACAATTGCTGCTCATTCACATTTCTAAGTTTATTACAACAATTACAATATTAATGGAAATACAATATTTTACAATTAATGAAAATGGTACAATACTATCTTCTATTTCTAGGTTGACCTCAGCATACCAAAGTCTTCCCAGTGCTAAGAATGATCGCAGCTAAACCTAAAAAATGTTGGTTATCCAGTCAGGATTGGAACAAGTACATAAACCGACGGCAATGCAAAACACAATAGAATTAACAAGACATGAAAATAACATATGGAATATGAAAGCTAGTAAGAAACTAATGACATGGCACGGTAGAGAAAGAAACAAGGAAAAACTAATAAAAGATATCTATCTAGGTAGTGTGAAATATCTGTTTCAACATTTGGACGGCTAGATGGTAAATAAGGCACACTGCACGTGTCGTGTGCAGCGGCTAGCATTCACGAGAGACATTGGGATAGTTCTGGGTAGTCCACATGTCTACTAAGATATTTCTCCTCCCGACTACTCCGTGTGACGAGCGTGTCAACAAGCAGCAAGATATATGTTTGAATATGAAATGTATCAACTACTATGAATCAAAAAGCAATCAGAAAGTGCACTTGCCTGAGGTCCTTAGCTGGTGAAACCAAAAATTCTGTTGTGTCCAGTATAGTCGACTTAGCCTAGGTCGATACGCAGTGGTTAGAATCACAAAATAGAAAGGTATGACTAGTCATAGTCAAGGATTAATTTTGAAAAAATTTGTTTATCAAAAGGCTTATAAACTCTTTAGAAACTATTCATAATATTTGGAAAATGTAATTTATTAATCAAAATAATTTTATTTTTTAAATAAATACTAGAAAAGATAGAAAATAAATTTTAAGCTAATAATCCAATTTTGTCAAATATTTTATAGATACTATTTGAAAATCTAGAAAATGGTTTTAGGGCTAAACTCCAATTAATCAATTTAGTTATCAGCCCATATATTGAGTCTACCATATTTATGGCCCAATTTATTTCTTATCTATATGTAAGTATGAAGTCTAATATTACTAAAGCCAAGAAGAATATACAAGCCCAAATCAATTGTATACAGCCCATTATTAGTAATGGTCCAAATAACCCATATAACCCCCATTGTTTTTCTTCAGCAAAGGACAATTAATTACAAGTGAATGGTCTCAAAGTAAGAGAGAGAGTGTTAAGGGAGTAAAAGTTAAGTAAAAAGGAAAGAGAGGAAGGGGAGAAGGGGAAAGAACAGAGATCGAGGAAGAGAGGTGGAGAAAGCTCACCGGACTCGGCTGGGCACGGTTCGTCGACGATGGGTTGCGGAGGCTCGGCTCTCTCTCCGTGAGCTTGCTCGTACGGTGGCGCCGGCGGACACGAAGAGACGGAGGAACTCCAGATCTGGCTGGAGCGCTGCCGTCGGCCAGTCGAAGGTGGGCGGAGAGGCGCGCGCGCCGTCCGACGGCTGGACCGGCGCTGGAGGAAAGGGGGTGTCGCCGGAGAATGGTGGTTCTGTGGCTCACGGCGGCGAGTCAAGGAGGCGGTGGCTGAACGGGGCGGTGGCTTGACAAAAAACTCAGGGCGGTTTGGGGGTTCCGGTCCGGAGAGCGTCGGTCCGGTAGCAGATCCAGGCGGTCGATCGGTCTGGGCGGATATGCGGGAGTTTCGATGGCGGCGACGTCGCGATGGTCAGCTCCAGGGAGGGGCGGCTCGCAGGGAAAAATCGGAGAAAAGTGGCGCTGGAGGGAGCATCATCCCGGCGGACGGTGCTCGCACGCGTGGATGGCCGGGAGGCTTCGACGCGCCGGACGCGGAGGGCTCACCACGAGGGGTCGTACGGATTTGTCTCGGCCACTGCACGGGGACGGCCAGGCTGGTGTGGCTCGTGGCGGCCCCAGCTTGGTCGCCGAAAGCATCGGGGACGGTGGCCTCTGGTGCGGTGGACCTGGTGGCTGGGTTGGTTGGCTCGGGGCTCGACGAAGATACGGGAGGCGACTTTCGACAGCGAGGAGGTTAGGTTTTGGAGTTTTTTGCTTGTGTCGTATTTGGGATGATGATGTCGAGGTGTCCAGAATGTTGGACACAGGATTTTATTGTGGCTGATTGTATTGTACGGGACACGAGATAAAAGAATTGGATATTAACCAGGACACGGACACAGGGACACGAATTTGGTGATGGCTGTGATGTTTGTGTCGATCATCGGGTTGGACTGGCTGGTTGTTGAAAGGTGGAGTTGTTGTTGTGACAGAGTAGGGGTGGATGCTGGTGTCGGTGGTGTTGCTCTGGGAAGTTGGCGGAGATGATCTAGAAGATTGGCAATGGTGACGGTGGCGATGGTGTATGGGTATTCAGCAGGAAGGGGATCGGCAGGATGGTGGATGGGTGTTCAGCAGGGAGGGGATAGGCAGGAAGCGGATAAGGGGTTGAGGGATTCATTCTGCAGTACACGGGATGCATACTTATGTATAAGTTTTTTCCTATAGATAACTATATATATTCTAGTTGGGATGCAGGAACTAGGATAAAGATACGATAGGATTTGGTACTTAGTCAAACTAATTGGTTTAAAGTAAAAGAAATCTTATTTATAAATAAATTTATCTATCATTTATTAGTCATTGATAATAAAGAATATTTATTAAAACTAAATAGTCCAAATTTATTCAATCCATGAGTCATCATGATAATTCAAAATAATATTTGTTATTACCAAAATAATTTCAACAATGCTTACTACCTATCAAAATAATTTAAAGTGTATATTTGATATCATCTAGTAAATTCTAAATAAATTAAGTGATCACTACAAGATCTTTAAAATGATATTCAATGGTATACAATAATTTAAACCATAAAATAAATCAAATAGTTAATTTCTACAAAATATCTATCATTATCAAATGACTTAATTCAAAACGACTAATATCCCGAAATCATATGAATAATATTTAGAATATATTTTTGATAATAACTATTAGTTTAAATCATATACATGGAAATCTTAATCCAATAATGGGTTATACTAATAATTTAAAATATCTAATATTTTCCAAGTAAATTTAATAGTATTTGATACTAGTGAAATCATTCAAAAATATATCGAGAAATAATTTAGGAAATTCTTATATCGATCAAAGTACGGATGCACTTCAATTCACTTTCGAGCCCATAGCTTTGTGAGTCCAAAATATAACAACATCCTCTTTATGATGCCGGTAATAATAATTCAGGACAAAATATTTTTATTGCAAGAAGTTAGTACCTACAAACCATTTTATTTTAAATCTAGTTTTGGTAACCGAAAAAATCCTTAAATATCATTCACAAGTATCGACGAAAATTACCCTTTAGATACAAAATAAATTTTTTTGAAAATTTTGGAAAGAGGAGTTACAAATCTACCCACCTTAGGAATAAATTCGTCTTCGAATTTAATGACTGCTAGGATAGGCTGACCTGGCTAATTTGTGGAATGGTAAGTAACTCGAACAATAGAGTAACATAGATGGAAGGAAAAGAAGGATTCTTTGATACGAACATTGATCAACTAGGGTGGAAGTGAAGGGTAAAAGTCATGGTTTGATGTTGGAACCTTAGGCTATGGTCTTGAATACTAAAATGCAAAAAAAAAAAAAAAATCAACACAAAAGCTAACAATAAACTTAAGGACAATTCATAAATTGAAAACGCTACCCACCTTAGAAAGATTTCTTCCTCGAAATTTCGAAGAGTACGGTTGGTCATGATTTAAGAATAAAACCAAGAAATGATATGATCAATGATCAAAAATTTTGGCTGATGCTAAACATGGAAAATCACTTAGATAAATTTAAGAAGTAGTCGCGATCAAGGCTACTCTTGGAAGTCATCTAAGCATGATCAAAATTTAAAAGTTGGTACGACATGAACAAGATCACAAATAGTCGTGATCACGTGAAATAAAACTTATTTAAAATGTGGGCACGATCATGATTTAGTCATCAATTTTTTTTTTTCAAGATCAAACAAAATTGAAATCATTGCGGTACGAACAAATAATTAAGCAAAATTATTTAGGCATGATTATAGAATCGAATTCTAGGATAACATGCAAATTGGCACGATTGAAATAAAAACGAATAGTCTAGTTGTGATCGAAGGGTCGTTAAGGATGATCAAATCGAAACCGTTCTAATACGATCGATTGGGTAAGCATGATCATAGAATCGTAATCTAGGGGTGATTATGAATCTGGTGGAAGAAAATTAAATTAGGTTTAAAAGATGACGATTCAAAAATAGGAAGATATGGAGGAAAAGAACAATCAGTCTATTGAGAAGTTGGTAACTAGGAATAATGCACAAATCGATTTAGAAACTTTATAGTCGTATGCCAATAAAGGACGTAGCCTATATGTATTCGAATATCGTAAACATATCTGAATTCGTTTTACCGAGAATTTATGCCTCGCCAGTGTACAGCGAGCTGCAATAAACTCTTGGTTCTATGACTCAAATGAGGATACGATAATGAATATTCTATCAACTCTATCCAATCTTGACATAATATTTCAAAGATGAAGATAGGGCAACTAAGCTATAGTTTTAATGACATTCGATAATTCACGCTTACTTGAAATTATTTCAACTTGGGGGACATGCCACGCCAGTGCGCTGCTGGCTGCAGTGAACCCGTAGTCTCGATAATTCAAATAAGTGGCGACAGTGCGCTGCTTTCTTGCCATCGCAAGTCAACGAACTTTCTTTTAACTATACTTTGTGAAATTTCAAAGGAGGTTCTAGAATTTCAAACAAGTTCCAAGAGAGTGTAAGTATCCGTCCTTCAAGTATATATATCAAGTATTGAGAAGAAAATAATTAGTTAGGAAGAATAAGTCTTGAATCCAAAAACTAACCTTAAGATGAAAGTATAGACAATTGAGTGAGGAATTATTTAAAAGATAAAACCCTTGTGTCCAAGAAAAATATAAGTGATACAAAAATCATGATATGGCGACGTTTAGAGAAGACATAAGATAAGGTGGTACCAATGATAAGATCAGGAAGGAAAGGACCGAAGGAAAAAGAAACATAAACTATAATCTCTATTTCTCTAATATTCAAGATCGAGGGAAATATATATAAAGCACTATGCCTACTTATTATGAATACATTCATACACAAGTATAGTCTAAATAAATTCCAAAGTATCATTTTAAGGAAAGGTTATCATATTCCCAAGTAAAACACAAATTTAAATAGCAATAATACATATATTATATTCGAAATAAAATTTACAAAATTTTATTCACGAGACAAAATGGACTAGCAATATATACACCTCTATATATCAAGATGGACGTCGTTGGTCGTACTACATGACTACCGTGGCTTGGGTTGGGTTCGGGCTAGTTTGGAACGATCGAAATTTCTAAAAGCCAATAATCCTAATAATATATATATATATATATATATATATATATATATATATATATATATATATATATATATATATATATATATTTTTTTTTTTTTTTGGGTCAAGTCACAACTTGGCCTGGCTTTCCTAGTTGGGACACCCTTATGGCTCAGCCTTTTCTACCATTGCTATTACACTAGTTAAAGCATGCCACTACACTATTCGTGCCATAGTTTCTAGTCGTTTTACACTCCAAAATTTAACCAAGACTAAGTCATTCTATAATAATAATCAATTAAATTAACTATTTATAAAATTCCAAAAATCACATCTTAATTCAAATAAAGGAATAAATGCTATTTTCAAAATTTTGGGAAGATGTTATGAATCTACCCTCCTTATAAATACCGTCGAGTCAAAATGCGATAGTGTATCCTGAGAGTCCTCTAGTGAGACCTATGTAGCAACCTTAACTACCCAATGTCAATTTAAATTACGGACTACTAATCCTAACCATTCTCTAAAAAATTGATTTACTCCTAGTTGTGAATGAGCATTTCCTAGACGCAGGCTCGCAGTAGTACGACTAATATGGTACTACCACGAGTTCGCACAATTCTGCGAAAATTGACCTGCATGGGCCACCACAAAAATTTGTCACGACCCGCACCCGCTTTTTCGGATACGAGACGTGTCCAAGCCAGCCTACGCCGCAGAGTCGGCGGTAGAGCGCTGTCAAGCCCGCAAGGAATAAATGCTCAAAATATCACAATTGCTGCTCATTCACATTTCTAAGTTTATTACAACAATTATAATATTAAAAGAAATACAATATTTTACAATTAATGAAAATGGTACAATACTATCTTCTATTTCTAGGTTGACCTCAGCATACCCAAGTCTTCCCAGTGCTAAGAATGATCGCAGCTAAACCTGAAAAATGTTGGTTATCCAGTCAGGATTGGAACAAGTACACAAACCGACGGTAATGCAAAACACAATAGAATTAACAAGACATGAAAATAACATATGGAATATGAAAGCTAGTAAGAAACTAATGACATGGCACGGTAGAGAAGTAAACAAGAAAAAACTAATAAAAGACATATATCTAGGTGGTGTGAAATATCTGTTTCAACATGTGGACGGCTAGGGGGTAAATAAGGCACACTGCACGTGTCGTGCGCAGCGGCTAGCATTCATGAGAGACACTGGGATAGTTCTAGGTAGTCCACATGTCTACTAAGATATTTTCCCTTTCGACTACTCCGTGTGACGAGCGTGTCAACAAGCAGCAAGATATATGTATGAACATAAAATGTATCAACTACTATGAATCAAAAAGCAATCAGAAAGTGCACTTGCCTGAGGTCCTTAGCTGGTGAAACCAAAAATTCTGTTGTGTCCAGTATAGTCGACTTAGCCTAGGTCGATACGCAGTGGTTAGAATCACAAAATAGAAAGGTATGACTAGTCATAGTTAAGGATTAATTTTGAAGAAATTTGTTTATCAAAAGGCTTATAAACTCTTTAGAAACTATTCATAATATTTGGAAAATGTAATTTATTAATCAAAATAATTTTATTTTTTAAATAAATACTAGAAAAGCTAGAAAATAAATTTTAAGCTAATAATCCAATTTTGTCAAATATTTTATAGATACTATTTGAAAATCTAGAAAATGGTTTTAGGGCTAAACTCCAATTAATCAATTTAGTTATCAGCCCATATATTGAGTCTACCATATTTATGGCCCAATTTATTTCTTATCTATATGTAAGTATGAAGTCTAATATTACTAAAGCCAAGAAGAATATACAAGCCCAAATCAATTGTATACAGCCCATTATTAGTAATGGTCCAAATAACCCATATAACCTCCATTGTTTTTCTTCAACAAAGGACAATTAATTACAAGTGAATGGTCTCAAAGTAAGAGAGAGAGTGTTAAGGGAGTAAAAGTTAAGTAAAAAGGAAAGAGAGGAAGGGGAGAAGGGGAAAGAACAGAGATCGAGGAAGAGAGGTGGAGAAAGCTCACCGGACTCGGCTGGGCACGGTTCGTCGGCGATGGGTTACGGAGGCTCAGCTCTCTCTCCGTGAGCTTGCTCGTACGGTGGCGCCGGCGGACATGAAGAGACGGAGGAACTCCAGATCTGGCTGGAGTGCTGCCGTCGTCCAGTCGAAGGTGGGCGGAGAGGCGCGTGCGCCGTCCGACGGCTGGACCGGCGCTGGAGGAAAGGGGGTGTCGCCGGAGCACGGTGGTTCTGTGGCTCGCGGCGGCAAGTCAAGGTGGCGGTGGCTGAACGGGGCGATGGCTTGACGAAAAACTCAGGGCGGTTTGGGGGTTCCGGTCCGGAGAGCGTCGGTCCGGTAGCAGATCCAGGCGGTCGATCGGTCTGGGCGGATATACGGGAGTTCCGATGGCGGCGACGCCGCGATAGTCAGCTCCAGGGAGGGGCGGCTCGCGGGGAAAAATCGGAGAAGAATGGCGCTGGAGGGAGCGTTATCCCGGCGGACGGTGCTCGCGCGCGTGGATGGCCGGGAGGCTTCGACGCGCCGGACGCGGAGGGCTCACCACGAGGGGTCGTGCGGATTTGTCTCGGCCACTGCACGGGGACGGCCAGGCTGGTGTGGCTCGTGGCGGCCCCGACTTGGTCGCCGGAAGCTTCGGGGACGCTGGCCTCTGGTGCGGTGGACGTGGTGGCTGGGTTGGTTGGCACGAGGCTCGGCGGAGATACGGAAGGCGGCTTTCGACAGCGAAGAGGTTAGGTTCTGGAGTTTTTTGCTTGTGTCGTATTTGGGATGATGATGTCGAGGTGTCCAGAATGTTGGACACAGGATTTTATTGTGGCTGATTGTATTGTACGGGACACGAGATGAAAGAATTAGATGTTGACCAGGACACGGACACAGAGACACGAATTTGGTGATGGCTGTGATATTTGTGTCGATCATCGGGTGGGACTGGCTGGTTATTGAAGGGTGGAGTTGTTGTTGTGACAGAGTAGGGGTGGATGCTGGTGTCGGTGGTGTTGCTCTGGAAAGTTGGTGGAGATGATCTGGAAGATTGGCAATGGTGACGGTGGCGATGGTGGATGGGTGTTCAGCAGGGAGGGGACAGGCAGGATGGTGGATGGGTGTTCAGCAGGGAGGGGATCAGCAGGAAGCGGCTAAGGGGTTGAGGGATTCATTCTGCAGTACACGGGATGCATACTTATGTATAAGTTTTTTCCTATAGATAACTATATATATTCTAGTTGGGATGCATGAACTAGGATAAAGATAGGATAGGATTTGGTACTTAGCCAAACTAATTGGTTTAAAGTAAAAGAAATCTTATTTATAAATAAATTTATCTATCATTTATTAGTCATTGATAATAAAGAATATTTATTAAAACTAAATAGTCCAAATTTATTCAATCCATGAGTCATCATGATAATTCAAAATAATATTAGTTATTACCAAAATAATTTGAACAATGCTCACTACCTATCAAAATAATTTAAAGTGTATATTTGATATTATCCAGTAAATTCTAAATAAATTATGTGATCACTACAAGATCTTTAAAATGATATTCAATGGTATACAATAATTTAAACCATAAAATAATTCAAATAGTTAATTTCTACAAAAAATCTATCATTATCAAATGACTTAATTCAAAATGACTAATATCCCGAAATCATATGAATAATATTTAGAATATATTTTTGATAAGAACTATTAGTTTAAATCATATACATGGAAATCTTAATCCAATAATGGGTTATACTAATAATTTAAAATATCTAATAGGGTAAAGTGCAAAAAAACCCTCGCTAAATTACTGCCTTTTGTACTAAAAGACCTTTTAGAGTTTTTTTGCAGTTTACCCCTCCTTAGATTATACATCCGCTCGGTTAGTCCCCTCCCGCCAAAATTTAAAAAAATTATACCAAAACTACCCCTCCCCCTCCCCTCTAACCTCTCCCCCCTCCCCCCCCCTCCGGCGGCGCTGGCGCCGGCGAGCCCCCCCCTCCAACCCACCCACCCCCTCCTCCTCCCTCGCCGGCGAACATCCCCCCTCCTCCTCCCTCGCCGGCGAACAGCCCCCCCGACCCACCCCCGCCCCCCTCCTCCTCCCTCGCCGGCGAACAGCGCCCCCCCTCCTCCCTCGCCGGCGAACAGCCCCCCCTCCTCCCTCGCCGGCGAATACCCCCCCCCCCCGCTCCACCCGCTCCTCCCGCCGGCCCCGACCCCCCGCTCCTCCTCGCCGGCGAGCGACCCCCGACCCCCTCCCCACCCGACCCCCCACCCCCCCCCCTCCGCCTCCGTCGCCGGTCGCCGGCGAGCGCACCCCCCTCCTCCTCCTCGTCGGCGAACACAGCCGAAGAAGGAGGGGGGGGCAGGGGTAAAATTGTCATTTGGGGGCAAAATGAGCTTAATTCATACTTTTGGCAATTTTAAGAGCATGGGGTCTTTTAGTAGAAAAAAACACAAATTTAACGAGGGGTTTTTTGCACTTTACCCATATCTAATATTATCCAAGTAAATTTAATAGTATTTGATACTAGTGAAATCATTCAAAAATATATCGAGAAATAATTTAGGAAATTCTTATATCGATCAAAGTACGGATGCACTTCAATTCACTTTCGAGACCATAGCTTTGTGAGTCCAAAATATAACAACATCCTCTTTATTATGCCGGTAATAATAATTCAGGACAAAATATTTTTATTGCAAGAAGTTAGTACCTACAAACCATTTTATTTTAAATCTAGTTTTGGTAACCGAAAAAATCCTTAAATATCGATCACAAGTATCGACGAAAATTACCCTTTAGATACAAAATAATTTTTTTTGAAAATTTTGGAAAGAGGAGTTACACGGCGACCGCCCCACGCCTCGATCCCTCCGCTCTTCCGCTCCCTCTCTCTGTCAATCTACTTTCTCTCTCTCACCTTTCTCCTTTCTCTTTCTTTTATTTTTTTAGGAGCAGCAGTCCACTGACTGCTGCATATTAGTTTTTTTTTATTTTAGTTAATTTATTTATTATTATTAATATTTTTATTACTGTTATTTGATATTAGTAATATTATTATTATTATACTTTATTATCATTATTGTTATTATTAATTATTATTATTGTTATTGTTATTATTATTATTATTATTACTATTTTCTCTCCTTGTACAATAATATTATTTTATCGTATATGTTTTGGATTGTAAAGTAGTACGTATAAACATGTATATATGTTAAATATAAATTTTATTTATTTACTGTTATTGATAAGGATAGTAATTGTCATTATTATTTCATTGGATCTACCAAGACCTATATTGTTATTTTGTTCTCATGATATGGAGATAATTCTAAAAATATTTTATAGTACCTTATTTACGTATTTTAGCCTAAATCGATTTTTCCATATTTTTATGAATTTATCAAATATTAGTTTTACCAATAAAAATATAGCTTTCATTTAAGGAGTATATCTCACAAATCTAGGGTTTTACCTAAAAGCAATCTTATATTTTCATATATTTATATCAAAGCTAGTTTTACCATCAAATATTTTATCAAGTATTATAAATAGTTTTTCTAAATTTCCTTCGACTATCCTTCCGTCCATGACTAATCCTATTTTTTTCCGAATCTCTCGTCAATTCTAGACAACCTTATGTCCACCCTAACTAATTTGACCCTTCTGGACCCAATAGAACTGTCAGTGTCACCATCAGAGGTCACCTTGCATAGTTGTTGTAACAAAGTCGTAGTTCGTGCCACCTTGATCATCGCAGCACACCAGGCGACCTACCAGGCAAGACACCTTGCCATTTGCTGTTTATTTATTTTAGCTCATATTTGATGCATTATTTTTTTTTTATGCAAAATAATCTGTGATACATGGAGTAACCTGTTAGAACTTACTGTTCATTTATATTTTCTGCTATGTATTATTTTTCTTACACATTAAACCTAGATTTAAGGGACCACCTTTGTGTGTTGCATTCATGGCCTTGACACGTTGTACCACGAAGTTGTGTGTTGCATATAGAACACGGGCGTGTGTGATTGGCTGGCCACCAGTAAGTACAAGCCGTGCGATAGGAATAACCGCTAATAGAGGTTGCATGCTTAGTTTGACTTAGCGATTATAGAGGTTTTCTGTTGTGGATACAACATAGTAGGCATTGGGCGGAAAGGACAATTCCTTCGCGTATGGGCTTTGATGCACTTTTTCTTGTAACCCGGAAGCTCCGCTGGAGATACGGGGTTGATGACCCATGATTACTGACGGCCACTGACGTTCTGCGGAACGTCATGCTCTTATTGATTGGGCCTCTTGTGCCCCAAGAGGGGACTATGACGATCCTATTTAGCCAGGGCCCATGCGTAGGAAGGATTGTTCCTAATTATATTTCACTTAGAACGATTATGCACCTTATCCGTTAGGTACGAGTACTTTTGGTTTGGTTACTTGTATCTGACCGTAGCTTGGAACAATAGCTTGTCGCGGATTAGTTCGTCACATCTTGTCCTTGTTTGGTTGTAGGTGTGACTTACTATTTCGATGAGAAGGTATTGAACCTTGTTGGGGTCCGGATACTATATTGATTTATATCATGGAAAGATACGTCACCGTGAATTAGTTTACCATCTCCTGTCCTTGTTTGGTTGGGGGGATGGTACGCTCGTTCAATAGGTGCGTATTGGACCATGTTATAATTCAATTGACTTATTTATTTGAGCAATATTTATTCAGTTTTTATGGCATGATATTATGTGTCTTGTTACGTCCCTCTGAGGACCTGGTTATCTTGCCAGGTGTGTGCTATTGTCTTTCGCAGGTGTTCTAGATCTAGCCGTGATTCTCGCTATTTCTTCGAGGATGATTGTATTTGGATCGTCTTCGCTTCGCTCGCCAAATTCATTTCTTTTCTCATGTATTTTTCCTTTACTTCTTGGTAGTGGATTTGTCTCCGCCCAACATATTGTACCAAGACAATTCATAGTTGATATTATGATATCTTTTTTTTATTTATTTTGTGTGGATGAGATTAGTTATGGTTCTACTGCATTTTACAGCTTATGTATTCATACGAAGTTTCCATATATTGGAGTATACTTCGTATGTATACAACTGGCATGTCTACGTTCCTAGTCCTATGTATTTTGGGACTGGGGCGTTACAACACCAGCAACTCGCAGGCGGTTATCCTCACAGCTTCTGCTTCAGCAGTTTTCCCAGGCCCTATCAACTTGGCAATCAGGTAATGTCCTGGTACAGGAACAGTCGAGCCTTCACCCACTTCTTTCTGAGGAGGCACCGGAGGTTCAACAGGAGGCGTCTCAAGCATATCTTCGATCTTCGGAATGAGTATATCTTCGGAAGACATTCTGTACAAAGAAAAAAGAAGTTGACAATTTCTACAGAAGTTCTGTTCTATTTATAGACAGAATGACTAGATAATCGGCTTTGAGAACCGATGAGACTTTTCCTCTTCAAAAGAAGTTCAACTGTTCATTCATTCATTTCTTCTCCCTAAAAGAGTCTGATTGTTCATTCATTCTCATCCTCGACAACCGAGATGACTGTTCATTCATTCAATTTCTCCTCTTTAAGAACCGAGGTGACTGTTCATTCATTCACTTTCTTTCACTAAGAAGTCTGACTGTCCATTCATTTATTCATCAGTCTTAGCATTTATTTTGTTTTATTTATTTTCTCGTAAATAAAACCATAGATGATAAATTCTCACATCTAAAAAAAAGGAATTCACGTCCTCCATAGCTCTAAATTCTAATTATCTACGTCAGCAACTTGTCACGTCCCTATCACATCTGACAAAGTTTTCTATTGAAATAACAACATTTCAAACATTATATTCTGCCACGTCCGCATTACTTCTGAGCAGATATAATAAATATCATTATTTTCCAATCAAGAAATATATCACGTCTAGTACCTCTGAATATATTTTCTATTCTATTACTTATATCTATAACAAGGTATGCAACAAGTAATAACCACAAAAAAAATTTCTCATTTTATTTCTGTTCAAAAAAGATACATCATAATAAAAAAGATAAAAATTTTTGATCATTTTACTCTGAAGAGTAAGTGATGAGTTCTAAAATCCGCTTCTTCAAAGCTTGGGCTCTTTCAGAACAAGAATCTAGCACCCGTTGCCTGGCTTCAACCCTTCCTGACTCTGGGTCAAATGGGTGCAGAGCAGCTGTTTGACGTGCTAGTTCTTCATTTTGTAGCTGATCAAATTCATCCTTTTGACGCTTCAAAACATCTAACTGGTTAACAGCATCTTGATGTAGCTGAGTTTCTTTTTCTATACCCTGCTTGACGCTTTTAAGCTCTTCCTGAAGCGAGGCAATTTCAGCTTCCAGATCAGAAGCTTTATTTTCCTCATCCACAGCTATAGATTTATGTCGATCAGGAGTAGAAGCTGCTTCAGCAATCTGGATGTCCAGTTCAGAAGATTTTCTTATGAAAGTTAGTAAGACAGCTTCAAAATTGGCTTTATTAGTCTCAGCCTCTCGAGCAATAGCTTCATACTCTGCATTTAATAGCTGTTCAACATCTCCTCTTTTAAGGTCTTTATAAGCCTTAATTGATCCCTCTTGCTCGTCCAAGATGTGTTCCAAGAAAGTGGTCTGAGCCTCATCTCCTTGGCTGCGGATGCCTTCAATTAAAAATGAGGAGGGAGTTTTGATTGTACTAAATGGAATATCCTCTCTCTCCTTTACTCGATGGACTAAAGGCTCCAAAGATGTGAAGAAGACATTAGTGAATGAAGCCACCACAAATTCGTTAGCTGCTACGTCACTTGGGGTGGCTACCATTTCTGTCGGAGTCTTCACAGCTTTAACAGGTGGAGGCATTTCGTCTTGTGCACTGATATGGGAAGAGCTTCCCTATCCTGCTATAGTTCCTGTAGGTCCTTCTGTAATTTACATATGTCATTTGTTTGAACGATTTATAATGCTGAAGGAGCTATGATAAATAGATCATGTTTAGAAATTTACCTGAGCTGGGCATAGCATAGGGAGTCTCAAGAGGTCTGGATGTTTTCAGCTGAAGCTTTGACATGGTGTCCGCAGACATCGTGGCTTGACTACTTCCAGCCCCTGATTTAGTCTGAAGTGGCAGAATAATTAGAGTTTGATCTGCTAATTCTACCACCACTCCAGAAGCCTCGGGTTTTTCAGAGATTTTGGGTTCATCGATTCTGGGATTAGTATGTCCTTCATCGATAACCAGATTTTCTTCATCCTCAGCAGTTGATTGGCCTTCTTTAGCAGGTAGTTCTTGAGGTGATGGCATATCCACTAAAATTTGTTCCTCCTTCGTGGTCTTATTCCAGTCATGACCAAAAGATTCATCACCATAATCATAATCCACTAAGGCGTCAATCATCTCTCGATCCTCTTCAGAGTGAGTACGATCTTGAGCCTTTGGAGAATCTTGCGGAAGCAAATATTTTTCTAGAGAGATGGTTTCTGGAGTAATAGGAGTTGGTGAAGGAACCGTTATCCCCGTCGCAGAAAGTACATTGACGGTAATACGTACCACCAACGTATCTGATCTGGAGGCCTCTACAGTAGTGACAGAAGGTTGGACATCTGCTGAAATAGCCACTGTAAATAAAAAAAAATTAAATGTACATTTTTGAGAGAAAAATATATTGATATATATCAAAATTCTGATATTACCTTCCTGAGGTAGCAAATCTTGTCCCAGATGACTGGTAGATTCCATCGGCGGGGAAGGGACATGCGATAACAATTTTCTCCTGACTTCTCTGTGTGGTGATGCAACCGGTTCTTTAGCAGCTCCAAGACGATCATCATCCAGATTGATAGTGGCGGTAGACGTTCCTTCTGTAACCCTTCCTTGTTTCAAAATAGAAGAAGGAGTAGCTTTCTTCTCTCCGGGGGAAGTACTAAGGAGCATCTGTTTAGATTGAGAATGAGTTGTTCTCGTAGTCGTTGGTTCATTTATGACCAATGACGTCCTTTTCTTCTTCTCTGGAGCCCTTAGTGAAGCAGGTATATTATCCAATTGAGGGAGAGCCCTTGTCTCCTTAGCTTTTCTTTTTCTTAGCCCCTTAGTAGGGGATTTCTCTTTCTGTACCTTTAAAGATACGTCTAAGGGATCTTGTGTTGGCCCAATGATTACATTGTATTTTTGAATATGGCTAATCAGTTAAATTTAACATAATGATGTCACTAATATTCATATACTCACTATCATGTTGCTACTTAAACTTAGCATTGTCCTAATTGTCCTATATTATATTGCTATGCTTGTATCGTACTGCAACATATTTTGTGAAATATGTATGGTAGCATTGTCCTAATTGTTCTATATCATATTGCTATGCTTGTTTCGTACTGCAACATATTTTGCTAGCCTAACATGTATTTGTAGACATGCAGTAAGCATGATCTCACTTGATAAAACCAGGACATAGGCAATGAAGAATTTATGATGGACCAAAGACGGCGTCACACAAAAAGATTTCTCCGAACCACCTAGCGACCTATCCGGGGCCTCGCAGCGCCCCCCGTCGGGGGTTCGGGAGCGAAGCCCCCGAAAGGTATTCAGATTTCCAGATCTGTTTATCTTCGGATGAATGCTGTCAAGGAAAAAGACGTCTTCAGGACTGCTCAAATATCAGAAGAAAGGCGTCATCAAAAGGGCTCTTGGTTGTTCTAAGTCTGTAATCTTCAATTTATTGAGTCTAGGAGAATGTGTACGTTGAGTCGCACTGAGTCATCTCAACCCCTAGACATATCTCTCCAAAGCTCTACCATTCAAACAGACAAATTCCTGAACCAAGCCCAAGCTCCACAAAGCCCAAAAGCCAATAGACCAATTCTGTCTTCTGGAGACAGAGTTCGGGCCGAACTCTGCCTCCACACAGAGTTCGGGCCGAACTCTGTCCCCTGATTTCCAACACCCTAATTTTTAGGGCCTGCTTGCTACAAGCTGTCCAACGGCCAAAAATTTGAATTATCTATACCGAATTCTGGCCGAATTCTGCTTGTCCCAAACCCTATAAATAGGCCTTGGTTTCTCTCATTTGAAACCATCCACTCTTCTTTTCTTCTTCTCTTACATAGCCTATATAGTCAAGAGCCTTACTCTTCCAATCTACTAGCCACAAAACTTCCTAAGCCCCAAGGTGCTCAAGTGCGATTCAGCTAGAATTTTTTGTGCAAGAGTTGAAAAGAAAAGTCACTTGGACAATTCCAAGTCGCTTGGAAAATTCCAAGCAAATCGCCACTGCGATCCTCTGTAAGAAGTTGACGTGCTCTTCTGAAGAAAAGGCACGGGTTGTAAACTACTATTTCACAAATAGTGGATTTGAATCCTGAGCTAGAGTTCTCAGGCCTGGACTAGTCCTCCACGAGGGAAACCAGGTTAAAACTGCTGTGTTTGCGTATGCTCTTCTGATCTTTATTTACTTCCGTATTTCTCTCTGGTTTATTTACTATCTTGATATTTGTTTTGTGGAGGTGATATAGAGTTAATTTTTTATTTGGTGATTATTGACACAAACTCTTTTCACCCCCCTCTAGAGTTGCCTACACGTTCTTTCATCTTGTACTTCATCTGGATAATTCTTGATAATAGAAGCTTCTAGTGGTGGATCTGTAGGATCTGTATCCTCTGCATCTCGAAATGAATGGGCAGTGGGTTCTCCTAATTTCGATCACTTGTCACTTGCGAAGCTATGTGCCAGATGGAAGCTTTCAGTAAAGGTATTCGTCGAAGTAAAGAAATTGGCATATATATATAACACACGCGGGCCTTGCTGAAGATTAAAGGGCATAGAAAATATAGCTTTCGTACCCCTGGTATTGTAATATCTCCAAGCTCTAGCTCCTTCAATCAGAAAGTCTTTGGCTTGTAGACAAGTAGTGGCATTACCCACATGTTTTTGATCATAGCCAAACTGTCGTGCAAATCTACTTGGCAAATATGGCTCCAAATAGCAGTCTTCCTCAAATCGGTAGACCAAGTGAGATGAGCGGATCGTCTGTAGCCATGAAATGATGGATGGACTTAGGCAGATTAATTCTGCATTCAGATCCATCAACTGCGAGAGGATGGTCTCATATCTGTGAGGAGACGAGACACATTGAAATCTCCATCCCGATCCACGATTCAATACAAATCTGTATTCTGAAAGGGCAGTGTAATTCCAACGAGCATTGGAGTAACGTCGGATGAAATCTCCACTGACACTTCCCATATCAGGATTCATCAAACATGGATGGTGAAGCAATAACCATCTAAATAGATAGGTATAAGGCATCTCGGTGCGAAGAAAATCTTGCCTCGCTGCCTTATCATGAGGCATAGTCTGTACAAAAGAATGCAATCCTGCATTCAAGCGGCAAGTCATTGCTGATAGGAGATCCATCTTATACCCAAAAATAAGACGTACTACAGCAAATAGAATGCCTCGATGGAATCTGTCAACTGTAATGTCTCTTGGAACTATAAAGTGTCACAACCATAGTGAGAGAAAACCCGCTAGCTGGGCCTCTTTTGACATGGATCTATAACCCTGTCTGAGATAACTCTTGAGGGTGTCACCAGCCTTAAATGGATGCAAGTCCTCATCCAGTCTGATATATCCATGTTTGTGTTTCTCTATCAAATATTGCATGTCACTTTGAATGAAAGGTTCAAAGAAACGAGGAGCACAGGCTTGACTTTCAAGTGGCTTGTCCTCCCATGCATGAACCAGGAAGAGGTACGACATCTACTTGGTGGTATCACAAGTACCTACAGTGGCACTTTTGTAGAAGAGGGAGCATATCTTGTAGTGACACAACAGTTCTTGGAAGATGGAGATCATCTGAGGATTCTTCTCTGTCACATCAACCAACTCTTCATTTGTGGGCACATACTCTTCATATGGATTATCACCCATTGGAAGATGAGAGAGATATCTCATCTTATGAAGAACAAATTCTATTTCTCCATGGGGGGTCATAAAAGTTCCAGTACTTTCGTTATATCTCTCTACCAAGTCCAGAAATATATGAGCGTTCTGGCGAACACCGTAGACTGTAGTCCAGATGGCATTATAAAGATATAGATTCAGGAGTCTGTCCTTGAACTGATCCATAATCTAGATAGTTATGCTACTTCAACGCTTCATATCTAGGTTAACCAGACCTGTCATACGCATGCTGTGATCTAGATATCTTCCTTCAGCCTTTGAGAATGCATTTGCAAATATGGGTACTCTGATTGGAAGGAGTAGAGAGGAATCCTTGGGAGGAATACAACCTAGTCTTAAACCACTCAAGTAAGTGCTGCATTTTACAGAAGTACCATAAAAGATGTCCTTGTGCTGCAGACCCATTATATAACAGATTCTTCCGACACTTACCTGCTGGATTGGAGTCAGATCCCATGACATTCTTCGGGGATAGCTCGCGAATTCATATTGAGATAAAGCCATAGACCTCAATATTTCTGTGAGGTATATGATTTTGTCTCCACATTTATATATTTTGTCCTCTTTTTTGTCCTGGACTGGAAAGTCTTCTTGATGGCATCCCCAAATAAGAAGGTAGGTTTCTTGTGGACTACACTATCAAGACTTTCTAGAGGTTCCCCGTTCATTAAACTCAGCAGAGTATGGTTTTTTTGGGCTTTGAGAATGGTCTTTCGTGCTTTAGGGCCGTCATACTGAGGAAATATGACATGCGATAAATTCTCTTTATATTCTGGGACATTAAATGCTAAAGCAAATCTCTCAGCATTTGGGTCTTCCCTGAGGTCAACTGCAAATATATGAACGAAAGTTAAAAACAATAAAAGTGGGCAGCAATCATAAATACAAAGAGTTATCCTTATGATGAGCTGCAATTAGGTTGCGTAACATCCTGGGTTGTACGACAATTAAGTTACGCAACATCCTGGATTGCACAACATCCTGAGTTGCATGAAAATATGGGTTACGCGACATTCTGGATTGTGCAATAACCTAGGTTGCGCGACATGTTGAGTTGTGCAAGCAATTAAGTTGCACAACATCTCAGGTTGCGCACAACAACTTGGTTGCACGATATCCTTGGTTGTGCAATAACTGAGTTGTACAACAGCATACGCAACACGATTAATAAGAACGAACAGTGCTCGAATAAGCAACCACACCCTAATAATGGGTGGCACAGAATTTGTGATGCGCCAAACACTCTAAGAAGAGGGGCGCAAGTCAATTAAAGATCAAGTCGGCCACCATGGTCAAAGTTGTTCATTTTCGATCACCTTCCATAGAAGGATTAGTCGTCTCTCGTCGTGAAGAGGGAGGCGCATACTGTGGCACGCGGGTCAGCGGAGCCCAAGTCGAAGGTTCAGCGACGCACTTCCCTTTGTCGAGGCGGTCTTCTTGGGGGCCATTACATCGAAGAGATGGTCGGAGGAAAGATTGCAAGAGCTTGAAGATTTCTATCAGAGGATTAAAGCAAAAGTAAAGAGTTACAGTCGGTTAACAAAGGGTTATTTATAGCCTAAAAAAATAGAATCCTAACAGTCACCCTCAGTTGCGCATAAAAATCGTAACAACTCGTAACAAACTGCGCGAGATAGGCGCAACATGACTTAGTAATTGCCATGATTCAAAGTATTTTGAAGTTTTGTGATATTTCAGAATTCAAAAACTTTGAAGGGGGTCTTATAGAGCTTAAAAATCAAGTTGCGCCATGTTTTACTACTCAAAAATAAAGTTACGCTAAAAAAAATCAAGTTGCGCCACTGATATAAAGCCTAGAGAGCAAGTTGTGCCCCTATTCAAGTTGCGCCGTATATCAGGTTGCACCCAATCACATTGCACCTAAGCCTACGTAGCGCCTGACAATAATTATCATCATCAACTGACAACACAATAAACGAAGAAAATCTCTTCGAATCTCGTAAAGCGTGGTGCTCGAGACGATTGGCGGTCATTTGATGACAGCTGTGTCGCACACTCTACAAGTTGCGCCTAGGCACAACCTGAACAAACTCTCTTCACAAGCTGACACGTACCCAAAGGATGCCATGTGCCTATGCAATGAGTTGCGCCTAGGCGCAACCTAATCAAGTATAGTTTGACTAGTTGACTGAAGCTCATGCAACCTGATAAAGTTGAAGCAACTTACGTTCTAAAGCAGGATGATGTGGCGTACATGACATTAATCTCTCAAAATGTGTCCACTACTCTGTACATGATCATGCGTATTTCAATCATATGATGCCACGTGTCTAAATACAGTTAGTACATATTCGAGTAACTGAATAAAAGTTGGTGCTACTTGAAGTTGGCGTAACCTAAAGTCGTGCAATTCAATCTTGCGGACATCAGAATAACTGCTAAAACAGTTATTTCCAGAACTTTATAAATTGAGTTTCCAATCATTATCAAGGGATCAGAGATCAAGAGTTCTTGCAAAAGTGTTGCTGCATTCTTCAGAGGCTTTAGTCTTCGAGTTCACATAGTCCAAGGGATAAAGCGATCATCTTCTGATCGGATTCCTAAAGTTGTACTTCTCCATAATTCATTGTACTTTGTAAGATTCTTTTTAAGTTTAGAATATATTTTTTGTTTTTGCAAACAGCTAAGAGTCATCAACTGGAGACAAATCTAGTTCAAACCTTGCCTGAATGAGTCGCTAGATAAGCCTCCTCAGTTGGAGCTAAGCCCTCCTGAAACAGAGTCTCCCGAGCTACTTCTACTATATCTCATGGGTTGTATAGGTAGGACAACTGTCATCTGAAAAATATATCTAGTCAGGATTGGAGCGAGCACACCACTAACAATAGTTCCAGTTAATTGATAAAAACTATAAAACTGTAAGTAGAAAGTACGAGCAATGAGGAAGAATAGAGCTACTAATATGAAATCATAATCTAGCAATAGGTACTATAAAGAATAGATGATGTGAAGAGCACAATGTACAAGAATAAAATTAAATAGGAAGAACATATGAGTACAGTTCGAGAAATATGAGGTGGAACAGTAAATACTATAAGCACTATGAGTTTGAAATACTAGTTTCGAGATGTGATCGGCTTGGAAACTTGTACAATAGCTAAGTGGCATGGTTAATCATACATGAGGTGTATGATTAACACTCACAATGTCTACAATTATAATAGGGATTTGATCACATCTCTTACTAGAATTTTCCCCGCACTAACTAGTATAGTGGATCCAACCATGACACGTTACGATACAAGAGCAATGCTTTACGATACTACCATGTAGAATATCTAATGAACATGTCATGCATGATGTCAATACGATAACCATGGTAACATTTCATGGCTGATGATCTAGCTATATACCAATCCATGTACTATCGTGCCAGAATCAAATATAGCATCACTAAATACATTATTCATAGTACATATCAAATAATAGAAACTATCAGAGAATGTACTCATCTGAGATCAAATGTGAAATATTAGTGACGTCCAATATGAAGCCTCGAAGACCTAAATATGGAATATTATATCAATGTCAAGTGTTGGAAATGAAAACAAGTCAATCTAGTCCAACTCTAGGTCATAAAGTCAATTCTAGGTCAAGTTGGTCAAACTAGGTCAACTCTAGGTCAAACTAGTCAAACTAGCTATTTCTAGGTTGTTTGAGTCTAACTCTAAGATATTGGATCTATACCTTACCTATCTAGGCTATTCTAGTTATTTTTCTATGACACAACACAATACCTTAGCCCGTATACTAAATTTCCTATACTCTATCCACAAGGTAAGTTAATTACCTTAACCCCATCTAATCCCATTAACCTATAATGGCTCACATGGGTGAATCCAAAACTTATTCTAATATTTTTTAAACAACCTTCCTTAGATAAACTCTATTACCTATACATTTATATATTTAATCTATATACCTTTAGATATCCTATGACCTTACCCTATCTCAATACCTATACATAACACACACAACTAATACCACTTGAAATTCCACTTTCCTAACACATTGTCTAATTCCCCTTCCCATTTTCTAGAATTAAGGCTTATACCCTTACTGCCAACTGGTTTTCTCCTTATACATTTACTTGTGCACAGGTCTCAAAGAAATCCACAAATCCTATGAAGCTCCCCATATGCCCTGCTAATCCCAGCTCTTCTAACCAAGCTACTGCTTACATCAGTGCTCCCTACTCCTTCCATTTTTCTTCCACAGACCTGCATAGGTCCTAACCTTTACCTAATATTGGCAAATGCCTCAAGGCAATGCCTCAACCTACCTCTCCAATGTGTAGTACATTAATGCACACTGCATAAGTAAATTTCCCTTGCCTAATGCTGCCTCAAGCAGCTGATACACTATTGTTTGCTGGTAAAAAAATCTTTCTAGTACTGCTGCTATGCTTGCCCGACTCCTTCATTCTCTCTTCTTTCCTTAATATGCTGCCATTTTCAAGTTCACCTATACTTGCCAAGACTCTTTTGATACAATCTAAACTGCTGTCAACTATTTTTCTCTCTCTCTCAGTTAAAACACACAACTTACACCTGGACCAATACATCAACTAATGATGTCTTCACACCTCCTATCATTTTACATTAGGGCAGACATCTCTCTCTGACTGCTGCTATTTCCCTTAAGATTGAGCCCGATGTAAGTAGTATATTGCTGTTGTCTCTCTTGTTCTTCTATATTTGCTGCCTTGTGCAGCAATGGTACTGCTATACTCTCCTTCACTTAGTATGCCTGCACTTTGCCAAATACTTGCTTTTACTGTTTGCTAAACCCCAACCAATCAGTAGCAGCTACTACTTTAGGCTTAACTCCCCTGCCGCATACTTGTGTAGGCATGTACTTCCCTTCTATTGGGCCTATTTTCGAACCCTAAATTGGTATAGTCCTCCACTCCCCCTGTCTCTAATCTGTTAGTCCTGGGGCTTCATCAAAGATGGTAGAACTAGATGTCGAGATCAGATGTTCAAACAAATATTCCCCTTCTGATTATTCTCGAGATCCACGAGGAACACTATAATATAAATCCGATTACAAAAGCAACAATAATCAGAAAATAAATCTCACATTCTTCCTCGCAATCGCAGTTGCTGACGGACAGAACTGAGTTCAGAAAATAAACCTCACGTTCTTTCTCGCAATCGCAGTTGCTGACGGACAGAACTGAGTTATAACTCAGATAAAGGAAAAGAAAGAAGAAGATGAAAGGTTCTCGCTGGGTGATTAAGATCACCGTTGCTCAAAGCAAGATTCGCCCCACCACGATCTGCTTCCAGGAACCAACAAGTTCACGAAGAACTTCTGGAACGCTCGTAAGTCAATATTTGAGACTTGATGGACTTCTTGGACTTCACGGACTCCCTTAACTCTCTTCTTGGTGTCTCTTTTGAAGAAAGCCAAGGGGCTCTATTTATAAAGTGGAGTGAGACTTTACCTCTTCTCCTATCCGATGTGGGACTAAAATACAAATACTCAAAAATAGAGTTTGATATTTTAGATTATCCCACAATCAGCATAGAAGTGTGCCAGTCCGCGCCTACCCCCCGAACACTCCCGTGCATGTACGAGACATCCTGGAGTCCGTGTCCGAGTCCGAGTTTGTACAACAAAAATCAACTTACATCTTTGTTGGAATTAATCCTTTTTTTCTAGGAAAATACTCCCACATTACACACATTTGTGCCCTACCACACCTCATATGCACACCTCAACACAAGCAATGCATTATATTGAGATCACCATTTGGTGTAGCCGATGTGGGACTATCTTTCCTAGTCCAAAGGTAAAAATACCAATAATCCCCTATATATCTCAATATATAGTTTGAGCGTTCTCTACAGTGACTGCTCATCATACACTAGGAGAGATGTCGCTACGACTTGAATCTTCCCGCATAGGTTAAATAACAGCATGATACAATAATGGATTAAACCTTGAATTCTGCACCATAACTGTAATTCTTCCTACTCACATAATGACATCAACTGTGCTTCTGGTTGCACATTAAAGGCCTTGTACCAACCTGGTTTTAGTGTATAATTTTTGGGCGTCTACAAGTTTACCCTCAAGAGACGGGCTGATATCTCTGTCCATACACTATAGGTGAGTTCTTTATAAAGAGTCATGGCATGAAGGATTGCGCTTCTTTGCGGTGCTACGTCGCTATTACATGGCTTAAAGCAGAGGCTTTACCCCACCTGGGTACCTCATTGTAGTATCATACTACTGCATCATGAGGTCACAAGCCTCTTTGTAGTACCAAACTACCCAGCATAAAGCCTTGCGCTTCTGTGGGGTGTTACGCCGCTATGACATGGCTTGCGAAGCCAAGGCTTTACCCTACTTGGTACCTCTTCATGGTGTCATGCCATTGTAACATGAGGACATCGTGCTCTTTGTAGTGTTGTCTACCTCTTTTTATTACAATTATCATACAACATTAGGCTACCTGCCTATTTGTGGTGCTACTCCGCTGTGACTTGGCTCACAAAGCCGAGGCATTACCCCTAACCGGGAACCTCATGGTGGAGTCACCCCACTATAGCATGGAGTTACACTCCTTGTACTGCTGCGCTGCCGTGCTTCATGTAAAGCACTCCAGGCTTTCACTCTGCCTGAGAACTCATTAAAGCATTTAAGCCAACCTTCACACAGGATCCGTTTTCCGCAGAAAATAACAGTAAACAACAGTGGTTGTAGGTCCGTAACCTCTCCATTCTACAGCGGACAAGTACCCATCGTTCTTGATATTCTTCAGATTAATAGTCCTCCCTTGAACCAAAAGCTAGATGCCTAGTCGATTTCTCTTTGAACTAATATCATAAAACTCTATGGTAGGAATGTAATACACAATATCAGAATGCCTTCAAGCCCATTTTACAAGCTGTGTCATCGACCAGCTGGCGGCTGAGGCCCTTGGTAAATGGATCCGCCAGGTTCACCTGACTCCGAACATCAATCACTGCAATAACACCCCTCTTGATGAGATCGCGTATTGTCCTGTACTTCAACCGCACAGTCCACTTCTTCCCATTGAAGAGGTCATTTGATGCCACCGCCGTAGTCGTCTAGTTTTTGCAGTATATCGGTATCGTCGGTATTTGTGCCCCAACCACTGGAAGATCATACATGAGCTCCCGAAGCCATTTTGCTTCCTCCTCTGCGGTATCAAGTATAAAGAACTCCGATTCCATGGATGATCGCGAGAGCATAGTCTGCTTTTTCGATTTCCACGATGTAGCAGCTCCACCCATTGTGAAAATATAACCATCTGTGGACCTCTCGCTCTCCACTTCTGAGCACCAGCTGGCATCACTGAAGCCTTCTACTACCGACGGATCTTCGCTGTAGTGTAGTACATATGTCTGAGTCTTCTTGAGATATCTCATAACCCGTTTCACAGCTTTCCAGTGCTCAATGTCTGGGTTGCTCGTAAAACGACTCAGCATTCCCACGATAAAAGCTATATGAGGCCTTATGGCAGTAGTAGCATACATCAAACTCCCGATTACGCTTGCATACTGCAGCTGCCTGACGCTTTCCCCTGAATTAGGCTTCAGCTTCAGATCGCACCTGTACGACGTATTGATCCATGGAAGATCCTGATACCCGTAACGAGTGATCATCTTCTCAACGTAATGAGGTTATGACAACGCTAATCCAGTATCTATCCGGATGATCTTGAGTCCCAAGATAACATCAGCATCCCCAAGTCCTTCATACTGAACTTCGTCGAGAGGAACTTTTTTTGTCTCCGTGACATAGCTTATTTCCGTACCTAGGATTAGCATGTCGTCCACGTATAAACAAACTATGACTCCTCTTCCGTCAGCAAACTTCGTATAGACATACTTGTCTATTTTACTGACTCTGTAGCCATTTGACCTTATGACTTTGTTAAACTTCTCATGCCATATTTTGGGAGCTTGCTTTAGACCGTACAGAGGTTTAACCAACTTGCAAACATTGTCTTCAAGACCTTTGACGGCAAACACTTCTGGCTGTTGCATGTAGATCTCTTCGATTAGCTCGCTATTCAGAAATGTCGTATTCACATCCATCTGATGTATCACCATCTTATGTATCGCTGCGAGAGCAATCAACATTCTGATGGTGGTCATCCGGGCTACTGGAGCATACGTGTCAAAGTAGTCGATCTCCTGCTTTTGAAAACCCCATTTGCCACTAGCCTGGCCTTGAACTTGTCAATGGTTCCATCATCTTTCATCTTCTTCTTGAAGATCCACTTGCATCCGATAGCTTTTGCTCTTCAGGTAGATCAACCAACACCCAACTGTTATTGGAGCTGATTGATTCAATTTTATTATCTATCGCCTCATTCCAGAAAATTACATCTCTGGTCTTCGTCGCCTCATCATAGGTAACGGATCTACTTCCACATGGTAGGTGACAAAGTCATTTCCGAAGTCCTTCGGCCTCCTCACACGCTTCGATGACAGCTCAGCGAGTTCTGGTTCAACCATTATTTCAACAACAACATCTTCTTGGACTAATTTTTTATTAAAAACTTCAGTTTCTTGCGCACCTTCATTGTTCTCCGGTATATCCGCAAGAAAAATATTTTTGTGCCTTGCAAATTTGTCTTCAAAATATTTAGTATCGCGAGATTCGATGATATAATTTGACTCAATATCAAGAAACCTCCGAGCATCACTCTCTCGGTATACCCCAAGAAGATCGTCTTCGTACTTCTTGTCCCAAGCTTCTGAATCTTCAGATATGAGAGCTTCACATAAGCCAGACATCCCCACACTCGAAAGACATTCAAGTTAGGTCTGTCTTTGAACTAGAGTTCATGAGGATTTACGTCCGAAGTTGCATACAACACTCTAAAAAGTGGCCGTCAATGCAGCTTCTCCCCAGTATCATTTAGGAAGACCCGCAGTTAGCAGCATTAAGTTCATCATTTCTGTCAATGTTCTGTTCTTCCTCTCCGCTACTCCGTTAGATTGAGGAGAATACAGGGCAGTAGTCTCATTGATGATTCCATGTTCTTTATAGAACGATGCAAAATCATGAGACCTATACTCTACATCTTGATCACTTCTGAGTAGTTGTAGATCGGTTTAACGTTCAGCTTCAGCCTTGAAGTCTCTGAACTACTCGAATGCTGCATCCTTCTACTTGAGAAGTCATGCGAACGTGCACTTCGAGAAACACTTTGAACCGGCCTCTGTGGAGAATTGATAAAAGTCACAGATATCTGAGTGTACTAACTCCAAATGATCAGTACTTTAGTTCAATCGTCTAAGCTGCTTCCCAACAGTCTTGTATTTGCACATACCTTAAATTCCTCCACCTCCTTACCCCCATATTCTAAAGATAAGGTCCCGGTAGGACAGCTTTAGTCTGCTTTTATCATAGAACAACTCTCAGTCCATTCAATGAAGTAACTTCATCGCCATCAGCAGAAGTTCGAACATCCCTTTAGCACCGAACATCTTTTCGAAGCATGTTCCTCGCCAAAAAATTACCATCTGGCTAGTACGAATGTCCATCTTTCAAGTTTTATCATATAACAGACTTCCTGAGATCGGATATTCAGAAATCTCTGGTACGTGTAATACGCACAACCACTGTCTCGATCTTCAGTTATTCTGCTAGGTACATGTTCACTATCGAGACCTTCGTCATAATACGGCTCGTCCTTGGTGAACATCTCCTTCGAGAGCACAAGTGGTTCGATGCACTAGTGTCAGACCACTAGTCAGCTAATGCGCTAGATAAATCAACCTGTGCAACAATAGCAACTAAGTTAAGTAATCAAAATAACCAAGTTTAGTCATACCTGCTATTTTGATTTCGATTTGCATTCACTCTTGTAATGGTCCTTCGTGCCATAATTGAAGCAAGTCACGTAGGACTTGGACTTCTGTTGCTTGAACGAAGGACCCTTCACTTTCACATTAGTGGAGTCCTTCTTCTTGTGATGAGAAGCCACCTGCTTCCCCTTGAACTCTCTTGTCTGTACCAAGTTGGCCTTAGCCAGTTTTTTTGACAGAGAGTCTATCATCCGTTGAGATCACATTTCCTCCTCAACGTGTATCTCTTGTAGAAGATCTTCCAAGCTAATGTCTAGCTTCTTCCGATGCATTCTAGCATAGAAGTTGCTCCAACCAGCAGGAAGTTTCGAGACTATCCCTCCAACGACAAACTTATCGACGAGGGGCATCTTCTCGTCATCTAACTTCTGGCACAACATCAGAAATTCCTTCACTTGAGGTAGCATCGCCATCTCGTCTTCGAAGAGCCACTTGTGGTACTTCTCGACGATGAAGATTTTGGACTTGTTCTCATCATCTTCATATAGCTTACCCAAAGAATCCTAAATCTCTTTGGCCTTCACCTTCTTAGAATATGACTCTGCCAGAAAGTTTTCCATAAAATTAAGAATCAGTAGTTTATATATGCTATTTTTTCTCTTGTATTTGCTCTGCTTGACGAGTGCAGCAACAATAGCATCGGTAGTTCCTCCTTCTGGAATCGTCGGTTCATCCTCAATCAATACATGGTCTATGTCCACGAGTTGAAGATTAAGGGTGACCTACCTCATCCAGATTTGGAAATGATCCCTGTTGAACTTCTCAAGTTTGTTGAAACTTGTATTCAGAAGTTTTGCACAGCTGTTCTCCATCTACAAGGATCTTGCTTTGAGATTGTTAGTGTTACGACCCGAACCCGCTTTTTGGATACAAGCACGTGAGCAAGCTAGCTACGCATCAAGTGGACTCCAGCCAGACTCGAATACGTAAACGATGTCAAGGCTATTGTATACTGCCAAATCATGGCAATTTAACCTATATCTCAAATCCACAATAAGTGTACGAATCATGAATGGACAATATGGGTCATGGTCTGCAGCCCACTAGCATATATGTCCGATAAGACTCCAAGAGTATAACAAGAGTCTCTAAACTGAATCAATAAGCAGAATATCTCATGATAAGGAAAGAAAAGTACGAAAGGATAAAAATGTAATATCACTAACAAATACCTGAGATATGCATCACAATCATCTACCATTCCGCTCTGCCACTAACTTCATGCAATCGCTAAACCTGAAGAGATCATCAGGTCCTCAGAGGACATAGCAAGATACATATAAACATGCCTATCTAGCAGTTTAATCATGCATGATAATATAAGCAGGATATAACAAAAAACGACCCTTAACATGGCAAGAGACTACGACCACACTGCTAACAAGTATGTAGAAACTAGATAAATCAAGTCAACTAGAAAGCTAATAAATCACATAAAATCTATAACAAATAGAGTATCTAATGATAATACAATAATAACATGAAAACTATAAACATGGAATTAAACTGTAGAGGGAGACATGGTATCTTGCCTGGAGGTTGCATGCAGATCCAACAAAATATAGTCAACTGCTAAGCCATAAAGTCCAAATCATCACAATGGTCTCCGAAAGCTGAAATAAACATTGCCAACATTCTAAAAATAGTATAATTAGCTAGAATTACATGTCGTTAAGTCCAATTCTGGACACTGTGAAAAAATGGTGATTTCGGGCCAAAACGGTGTCCGTCGTTGGACCCGCTTTGCACCAAAATCTGATTGTTCGTCTTCTGAGTCACTGGCTTCACTTTCATGCCATATGCTTGTATTGGCGTACTTTCTTGATGTTGATTTCTTCAGGTAGCCTTTGTCATATTTGCTGTTTTTCTTTGATGATGATGAAGTGGGACAATCATTCTTCATGTGTCCTTTCTTCTTGCATCAGTAGCAAATAGGATCTTCCTCGTTGTTGTTGTTGTCTTTGCTGTCTTTTGTTCTCCTGTTAAATCTCATAAACATCTTAAATTTTCTACCAGAAGAGCTTGATCTTCAGAGTCGGAGTCGCTGTCGTCAGAATCATCTTTGATGGTTCTTCTATGTTGAGCCTTGAGAGCGATCGACTTCTCCTTTGGCATAGCATCTTCAAAGTCTTGAAGTTCTAACTCATGAGTGAGTAGCTTACCCATAAGTGTTTCCAGAGACATTGTTGAGAGGTCGTTCCCTTCAATCATTGCTGTAGCCTTTGGAATCTAGTTCTTTGTAACGGCTCGTAGAAGTTTGCAAATTTTCTCATGGTTACTGTAATCCTTGCCTAGTGAAGACAAAGGATTTACAATATCCAAGAATCTTGTAAACATCTGAGTGACTGATTCACTTGGCTTCATTTTAAACGCCTCATACTCCTGAGTAAGTCTGCTGATCTTTGACTCCTTGACTTGTGTTGTTCCTTCGTGGGTTGCTTCGAGAAGTTTCTACACTTCGTTTGATATTGTGCAAACAGACACCCTGTTGAATTCAGTTCTGTCTAAAGCAAAAAATAGAGCGTTAATAGCACGTGCGTCAAGACTGGCCTTTTTCTTTTCATCCTATGTATATTTGTCATGGGGTTTTTCAACTAAAACACCATCAATATTAATACGAGGGGGCTTTCTATAGCCATCAATAACTACAGACCATAAGTCAAAATCAATAGATTTCAGAAAGAAACTCATACGTGCTTTCCAATAAGTGTAGTTTGTGCCATCAAACAGTGGAGGTCTGTTCCTTCTCTTGTGAATTTCACAGTTGCCATGTGTAATGATGTAATCTATATAACAATTGAATATAACTACAATTTTACCTTATTTTACCTGTATAACCCGCTCTGATACCAATTGTAGGAATGAAATCGTAAAGCGGAATACTCTAGAGGGGGGTGAATAGAGTAAGCAGCGAAATATTTCTAATTAAAAATCTCGTTAGCAGTTAGATCACTGATATAATAATAATCACAAAGTAAATGACAGAAATAAAAGAGTGATCAGAAGGCAAATGCAAACACGGAGATTTATACTGGTTTTCCTCTTGTGAGGACTAGTCCCGTCGGAAGAACTCTAGCTTCCAATTGAATCCACTTTTGGAAAATCCCGCAAGTTTTCATACGAAGTCCTTGCAACTTCTATAGACGCAAGCTTTGATACGAAGAACTCGACTAACTTCAATTGTGAAGAGTTGTATCTTCAATCAAGCCTTTGATTACAATCGCTCTTGAAACTTCTAGACCGCACCGTGTTGGCAAATCGACTAGAGGGTTGTAACTGGCTTGGAATTTGAAAATGGAAGCTTTTTAGAACTCTTTGGAAGAAATATAAGCTTTAGTAGGGAAGAATTTGAAAGTGAATTGGTGATTTGAAATGATCAAAATCCTTCTCTATTTATAGTTTTTCCAAAGACAGAACTCTGACAGAATTTGGGCAGAATTCAGACAGAACTCTTTGTCACAAACCGCAACTGAAGGGAGTCCAAGTTCAAAATCAAACGTTCACATAATGTTCAACTTGGTTGAACTCTGGCCGAACTCTGGCCGAGTTCTGCTAGGGTTCTGCCAGTTGATTTTGAGAAAAATCATTTTGGCTTTTTGAAAGTCCTTCAGAAGCTTTTTGTAAAAAGGATGTTTTTCAAAAACATAGGTCATTTTTAAAAGGATAGAATGATTTTGAAAAACGATTTCAGACAGCCTATTTGCCAGTACGACTTGGTGTACAATGTATTCCTAGACTGTATAAAATGAAAAATTATATTGCTTTGAAGGAAATACATTCTGAATGGCAAACAGCTTCGGTCTTGAACATAGTAGATATCCATCGTTGAGCAGTGTCCAAAACGTCATAGGTAAACATCTGAATTAACTTGCATTGATATCGAGACAGAGTTTGATCAATTATTAAAATCAGGTTTGACCATGACCAATGGGCCAACAATCTCTCTCATTTTGATAATTGACAAACCTTGCCGATATAACATCAAAGTTTGGATCAATTCAAAAATGTATCAAAAAAATTTGTTCATAACCTATATTCATGAAGATGTTAGATCTAATTTCTCCCCCGTTGTCACTTAGCAAAATAATTGCAAAAGAGAAAGCTGCCCCGCAATAAATGCATAAGTAACAAACAGTGAAGAAACACAAATAAAATTATATAAGAACATTCATCATAGGCATGGTATAAACAGTGAATAAGATAGACAAATATAAAACAACACAGGCATGGTGTTTGTCACAGGCAGTTAATATGAAGCATAAAGAAAGATAATGCTAGAAGAAAGCTGAAACAAATAAAGTGCTGAATAATAAACTAAGCCAAACTGAGGCATAAAAACAACTGTCTATGTAAGTCAGATAGCATAACTAAAATAAGAGTACTGATAATATTTTGGAATGTCGGAGCATTTCCAAGTAAACATAAGATAAAATATCAGTCTCAATATGTAACATCTCAAAAATTATCATCCTCATCATCATCATCATCATCGGCTGCAGCGCCAGCATGTCCAGATGGACCAGCTCTAGAAGTATGAGGAGTGGCACCAGAAGTACGATACCAATCGTAGGCGTTCCCTGCTGGAACAGAGAGTGGACCGCCTCATCATCAATGTGGTAGCCAGAAACAGAAGGGTCTCGAGGTAGAGAGATAGCAGAGTGACCCGTCTGTACAAATCTCAGATCGGCGAAGGAGTGGCAATAGCCTGGAACCGAGTCACGTCACGGAACTCATGTTACCTGGAAGTGTCAACATAAAAGACTGCAGATCTAAAAGGTGCTGATGAATACCCTCAAAGGTCATAGGGTAAGAATGAGGAGGACCAGGTTCTGTGGGAGTAGGTGCAGGAGGAGCAGGTACAGTAGGTAGAGGAACAGTGGCAATGCTGCGACGAGAGAGTTTGAGAAACTTGGGCTCAGGGCCCAGAACACAAGTGGATAAGTCAATATAGAATCTCTGAAAGATGCGTGGGATGATCATCACATAAGAGAGGTTATGGTCTCTTCCGCAACATCTACCCATCATCTGAATGATAGTCTTAGGGGCAGAGAAAGGAATCCCCTTAAGAATGTGATATAGAGCAGAAAGCTCAAGTCCAATGACATCTTTAGAAGTGGATTTTGGAAGTAAAGTAGAATAGATGATGCAATGTAATTCGTAGTTAAATAAGTTCAAGTTATTGGCCTTGAATTTTTTAGGATGAGCACGTACGGGCGCACAAAGCTCATTCAAGAAACTAACGAGAGTCGTACCATCGGGGAAATCGAAATCAGTGATGTCATAGAGCGGGGCACCTTCGTTTGGAATACCAAAGATTTCCACTAACATTTCATCAGTAAACTCGATATCTATCCCTCCGACACGTATTCTCGTGGTAAAAGTGTCTAACACAAAATTACAGTAAAATAATCTAATGGAATTAGTAGCTATAGGAAATTGTAAAGAAACAAAGTTTTTTAACCCTAATGCCTCAAAGAAAGGATGGTGGTCGGGAAAGACAGTCCATTTGATCAAAGATCTGGTACAAATAGGACGTATAATGAAATCGGCATACCACAATAGGGCTTGGTCAAGAGTTTTGAAGTAAAACTCGTCCGATACACCATCATCCGATTGGACCGGAGAAAAGAGGGAATCCGTATGCGGATCCGAAGATGATGCCTCTTCACTGTCATTGGTCTTCTTCCTCTTGAAAGGATTAAATCCCTTAGGCATTCTATACCAAATCTAGAAACCCTAACAATTGGAAAGTGGAGGAGAGAAAGAATTATACCTTCCGAGAATTGGATATGTTGTAGAGGATGAAATTCTTCGTACGAATCCAAAGTTTGGACGAAGATCTCCACGTGGTTGGAAGAAGAAAGGTGGAGACGAACTAGGGTTTAGGGGGCACGGCTGCTGCTGTTTTGATGATGTTCGAAAGAATGAAGAAGAGGGGGCCTCGGGTTTTGACTGGTACATATATATACCCAGCCGAACTCTAGCCGAATTCGGACCGAACTCGGGCCGAATTCGCCAAGGGTTGCCTGGCTATATATATATATATATATATATATATATATATATATATATATATATATATATATATATATATATATATATATATATATATATATATATATAATAATGAGGCCACATCTTTTTCATTAATTTGTTACAAATGTTTAATTCAGAGTTTAGTAATTTTAAATATTAAAATAATATAATTAATATTATTTTAGAAATTAATATTCTTTACTCAGCATCTATCTCAGATTAGCTGTAGGAGTACTGTCCCAACTAACGGAGGTTCACCGGGGAACTCTTAAATACCGCTTCGCTTCAACCGTAGTCGTGGTGACAGACACTCTTTTTAGGCTTGTCTCAAAAATAGTTATTGAGTATCGAATAAATAATTAATAAAACAAAATTAATTAATATTATTGACATCTACAGTTCCTAATTCTCGACGTAAATAATTGAAACGATCTTCCGCTAGAGGTTTTGTGAGTATGTCAGCTAATTGATTCTGTGTGTCTATGTATACAAGGTCTATATCTCCATTTTATTGATGATCTCTGAGAAAGTGATGTCTAATATCAATATATTTAGTACGAGAGTGACATACTGGATTCTTAGTCAAATTAATAGAACTAGTGTTGTCACGGAAAATGGGTATATGTGTAAAATGCAATCCATAGTCTTTTAAAGTTTGTTTTATCCACAAAATTTGTGCACAACAACGTCCTGCGGCGATATACTCAGCCTTGGTTGTTGATAATGCAACAAAATTTTGCTTTTTTACTAAACCAAGAGACTAGAGCTTTTCCTAGGAAATGACATGTGCCGTTAGTGTTTTTTCTATCTACTTTGCATCCGGAAAAATTAGCATCAGAATAACCGGTTAGGTCAAATGACGTGGGTTTGGGATACCATAAGACGACAGAAGAAGTGCCTTTAAGGTACGGAAGATACGCTTAACTGCGCACATATGTGATTCCTTAGGATTAGCTTGAAAGTGTGCATATAGACAAACACTAAACATAATGTCTGGTCGACTAGCAGTTAAATACAGTAAGCTACCGATCATACCTCGATACTTATGTATATCGACAGGTTTGCCTTATTCATCAATATCAAGCTTGGTTGAAGTCGCCATTGAAGTGCTAAGTGGCTTGACTGCTTCCATATCGAACTTCTTTAATAGATCCTTTGTGTACTTTGCTTGATTTATGAACGTTCCATTGTTTGTTTGTTTGATTTGCAGTCCGAGAAAGAATTTTATCTCTCCCATCATTCTCGTCTCAAACTCATTCTGCATACACTTTGAAAATTCTTGACAAAGAGATTCATCAGTAGATCCAAAAATAATATCATCTACATAGACTTGAATTAAAAGAATATTGTTATTCAAAGATTTTATAAACAAAGTAGTGTCAACCTTTTCCCTTTGAAAATCCGTTATCAAGTAGAAAAGAGCTTAGACGATCGTACCAAGCACGAGGGGCTTGTTTCAAACCGTATAAGGCTTTCTTTAACTTGAAAACATATTCAAGAAATTTGAAATCAGTAAAACCAGGAGGTTGAGCTACATAAACTTCTTCTTTTATAAAACCATTTAAAAATACACTTTTGACATCCATTTGAAATAATTTAAAATTATGAAAATATGCAAATGCACATAATATGCGAATGGATTCTAATCTCGCAACTGGGGCATAAGTCTCGTCGTAGTCGATACCTTCTTCTTGATTGTATCCTTGAGCTACGAGTCGAGCCTTATTACGAGTCACTAAACCATTCTCGTTCAGTTTATTTTGGAATACCCATCGGGTGCCAATGACCGGATGATCAATGGGCTTGGGAACAAGTTCCCAAACTTGATTCTGTTCAAATTGGTTTAATTTCATTTGCATAACATCTAACCAAAAATTATCACTACATGCTTTTTCAATATTTTTGGGTTCAAACTGTGAAACAAAAGCAACACAAGAAGCTATATCTTTATTAGAGGAACGGGTACTTATACCCTTGGTAATCTCACCAATTACCAAGTCCTTTGGATGATTAGCGAAGAATCTTATCTCTTTTGGTGTAGTCTCAGGATTGCTAGTTCCGGCTTCTTTGCTTGGAGGTTCATATGATGCTTGATGTGATGGTTCTGCATCTTTGTGTAAAGGTTTTGCAGCAGCTGTACTTGTGTGATTATGTCTTCATTGTCATCATCGTCTAAGTGTTGATTTAGCTCATCAAACTTGACATTGATAAATTCTTCGATGATCATGGTTCTTTTGTTGAAGACTCTATATCCTTTGCTCTTTGCTGTATAACCTAAAAATATACCTTCATCAGCCTTTTCATCAAATTTACTCAAATTGTCTTTAGTATTAAGAATAAAATATATACAACCAAAAATCTTGAAATATGAAACATTTGGTGTTCTACTAAATCATAGTTCATAGGGAGTCTTCTTCGATATAGGTCGAATTAGAATCCTATTAAGATTATAGCATTCATGCAAATCACGTGAGCAAGCCAGCTACGCATCAAGCGGACTCCAGCCCGACTTTTCAGATGCAAGCACGTGAGCAAGCCAGTTCCGCACCCACTTTTCAGATGCAAGCACGTGAGCAAGCCAGCTACGCATCAAGCGGACTCCAGCCCGACTCGAATACGTAAACGTTGTCAAGGCTATGGTATACTGCCAAATCATGGCAATTTAACCTATATCTCAAATCCACAATAAGTGTACGAATCATGAATGGACACAATGGATCGTGGTCTGCAGCCCACTTGCATATATGTCCGATAAGACTCCAAGAGTATAACAAGAGTCTCTAAACTGAATCAATAAGCAGAATATCTCATGATAAGGAATGAAAAGCACGAAAGGATAACAATGTAATATCACTAACAAATACCTGAGATATGCATCACAATCATCTACCATTCGGCTCTGCCACTTACTTCATGTAATCGCTAAACCTGAAGAGATCATCAGGTCCTCAGAGGACATAGCAAGATACATATAAACATGCCTATCTAGTAGTTTAATCATGCACGATAATATAAGCAGGATATAACAAGGAACGACCCTTAGCATGGCAAGAGACTACGACCACACTGCTAACAAGTGACTAACGACACGTGGCTACAGATAGAGGACTATGAACTAGAATACAAGAACAACTATACGTAACTGAACTGCTGGATGAATCAAATGAACACGAGATCAATGGACTACCAAACCCTCGCCCCGAGTGGACTCGCAGGTTTGAAGTAATCACTAACCCTTATCCCGAGTATGGACTCTCTGGTTAGTTCTAATCACTAACCATCGTCCCGAGTGTGGACTCTCTGGTTAGTACTAACCCTCGTCCGAGTGTGGACTCTCTGGTTAGTTCACGGCAAGGCACCCTCGTCCCGAGTGTGGACTCTCTGGTGCAAGTATAACATCCTCGTCCCGAGTGTGGACTCTCTGATGTAAAAACCCTCTTCCCGAGTGGACTCTCAGGTGCTAGTCAAGTCAACACCCTCGTCCCGAATGTGGACTCTCTGGTGCAAATAATCGACATCCTCGTCCCGATTGTGGACTCACGGATGTAAACAGATCATGGCAAACACCCTCGTCCCGAGTGGACTCTCTGGTGCCAAGGAAAAATGATAACAAGGATTTAGCAGTTCAATTACACATACTCGTTCTATGACATGACTCAAGCAAGGTACTGGGGAGACAAGGTACGACTCAGTCAAGACACAGTCAAGTCTAGTATAACTACACTGTCAAGTCAAGCAAGACCATAAACTGGTGAACAACTGTATGTAGAAACTAGATAAATTAAGTCAACTAGAAAGCTAATAAATCACATAAAATCTATAACAAATAGAGTATCTAATAATAATACAATAATAACATGAAAATTATAAACATGGAATTAAACTGTAGAGGGAGGCAAGGTATCTTGCCTGGAGGATGCATGCAGATCCAACAAAATATAGTCAACTGCTAAGCCATAAAGTCCAAATCATCACAACGGTCTCCAAAAGCAGAAATAGACATTGCCAACATTCTCATAATAGTCAAATTAGCTGGGATTTCCTGTTCTTAAGTCCAATTCTGGATACAGGGGCAAAACAGTAATTTTAGGCCAAAACGGTGTCCGCCGCTGGACCCGCTTTGCACCGAAAAGCGTGTCAGAGTCAACGGTCTCTAAAGTCATCAAATTACATGTCTACGGATTCGTTTTGATGATACGAACCCAACGGTATGTCCAATTTTGGATTCCGGTGGACCGTGCATAAAATCACCCGTTGAATCGGATCGTGGGGCATGCGAAACGGCGATCCGATCAACTATCTCAGAATTGGACCAAACTTGGCATACATGACCAGAAAAATGATATGGTCCTGTTGGCATAAGTTTCGTCTCGATCTGACGAGCTTGCACAAAGTAATTGGGAAATTTGCACAGAGGCAGATACGTTAAATTTTGACGGATATGCATCAAATTCGTTGCGCACACGCGACCAATTTGAATTCTGTCAAAGCCCACACGTCCACGAAGCCGATACGCACCTTTTGATGTTTTCGGTTTGCGGCCACGTCGCCCGAATTGGCGGAACGTACGTCATATCGAAGGGTTTTTCAATATTTCACAATTTTAAAGACAGATTTTTCTCCCACTTTAACATTGAATAACTTCATGTATACCAAGTGAAAATAAGAACTACCAGTTGCATTTTATTCTCGTTTAGGTTGTCTTTAACTATGTCAAATTAAACTTTTGAAACCCTAATATATAGTTCAAAAACTGGCTTCCAATATGGATGATTGGACTGGTTCTCTGTTTCAAATTTGAATAGTTTTTTTCGAGATTTTCCCATCGATTTCTCGACTTGAAACCTCGATGAAACTCGAACCTAATTTTCAGGAATCCTAGAAGGTTATACAGGCTTTCTAAACACTTTACAGATCACAAAACGAATATGTGTGGGAGGAGAACTTCACCTACGAAGTGAGGGGGTCGGATACTGCTGCTGCTGATGCTAATCCCTATGTGCACGCGCGTTCAGGCGCTCGGCCGGCCGGTCTCCGGTGACTTGGTGGCAGTGCAGGGCCGTCAGGCGGCCTTCCAGAGATAGGGGAATGGTGTGGTGAGGATTTGATAGGGGTTGGTTAGGGTTTTCGAGTTTATCATCTCTTTCCCTGTCGGTTCTCTCTATAACTATATATATACTGCTTCTTCTCGGTTGCTATGGGTTTATGGGGGGTCGGTTTTGCTTGGGGCTGCTTGGGCTTTTAGGCTGGACCGACCAGGGATTTAGCTACTTGGTTGGTCTTTCACATGGGCCTGTGGCCTATGATGTTGCTGGGTCCTTATTCTTTCTTTGGTTTTCCTTTTGCTATTATTATATATATACATTTAAATATATATGTAAATACCTATATACGTATATACATACATATATATATATATATATATATATATATTTAAATGTATAATACATATATATTTATATATACATATATATATATATATATATATATATATATATATATATACACACTTATACACACATTTATATAATACATATATATTTATATACAAATACACACATTTATATAATATATTTATATATATATACAAATACACACATTTATATAATATATTTACAATTTATACAATTTATACCCATATACGAAAAATTGTAATAATAACCATATAATAATAATAGTACCAACAACCCATTAAAATAACCAAAAGAGTCTTCGTGAACATATCTAGTCCTAGAAAATTGTACCAATATTCTAAAACTCTATTTAAATATTACTAATGCCTATTTTGTATGAATAACCAAATATTTAGAAAAATATTATTAAGTCCACCAAAAAGTTAAGAAATATTTGTACACACCTAAAAGTATGTCTACATAGGCTTGGGCTTGATTTGGGTCCAATCTGGACTGGTTTGGTACAACCGGGTTCCCTAGAACTCAATAATATAATTAATAAATAATTAAATCGTTCTATAGGGGTTAAGTCACAACTTGGCCTGGTTTTCCTAGTTAGAACAATCCTATGGCTCAGTCTTCTCCTACCATGGCTAAACACTAGTCAAAGTACATGACTACACTATCTGTGCCAAGATTCTTGGTCATCTGGTACTTCAAACTCAACCATGGCTAAAGTCATCTACCGTAATATTTAATCAAATAATTATTTATAAAATTCCAAAAATCACCATTTAAAACAAATCAATAAATAAAAATATTTCAAAAATTTTCAGGAAGGGAGGTTACAGTTAGTCCCGGGGCTTGATCAAAGATGGTAGAACTAGATGTCGAGATCAGAGGTTTAAACAAACGTTCCCCTTCTGATTATTCTTGAGACCCACGAGGAACACTATAATATATATCTGATTATGAAAGCAACAATAATCAGAAAATAAATCTCACGTTCTTCTTCACAATTGTAGTTGCTGATTGATAGAACTGAGTTCAAAAAATAAATCTCACGTTTTTCCTTGCAATCATAGTTGCTGACGGACCGAACTGAGTTACAACTCAGATAAAGGAGAAGAAAGACGAAAAAAGATAGAAGAAGAGGAAAGGTTCTTGTTGGGGTGATTAAGATCACCATTGTTTAAAGCAAGATTCGTCCTGCCACGATATGCTTCCAGGAACCAGCAAGTTCATGAAGAACTTCTGGAACGCTCGTAAATCAATATTTAAGACTTGAACGAGCTTCCTGGACTTTACGGACTCCCTTAACTCTCTTCTTGGTGCCTCTTTCAAAGGAGGCCAAAGGGCTCTATTTATAGAGTGGAGTGAGACTTCACCTCTTCTCCTATCCGATGTGGGACTAAAATACCAATACTCAAAAATAGAGTTTGATATTTTAGATCATCCCACAATCAGCATAGAAGTGTGCCAGTCTGCTCCTACCCCCGAACACTCCCGTTCATGTACGAGACATCCTGGAATCCGTGTCCGAGTTCGAGTCCGCACAATAAAAATTAACTTACATCTTTGTTGGAACTAATCATTTTTCCTTCTAGGAAAATACTCCCACATGACACACACTTGTGCCCCACCACACCTCATGTGCACACCTCAACACAAGCAATGCATTATATTGAGATACTCACCATTTGGTGTAGCCGATGTGGGAATATCTTTCCTAGTCCAAAGGCAAAAACACCAACATAATCGATTTCCCTTATGGGTGTACCTCTCTAATCTGTCACCACCTACTGGGCACATGCCCTAGGCTACTCAAGTGCACAATAGTGCACTTATCTCAGCTTTCATGCCCCAAAGTCTTAACTGCCTATGCTAAATATTTTTTATAGGAAGCCTCAATACCCTACACACTCATATGCATAACATCTATAAATATATAAGACACTTGCACACAAAATCCTATATAAACACACATACATATATACATCTATCCCTCCTCTAAACCCACACACACATTTGATATTAAAGAACACCACCAACTGCCACTTGCTTAACTGCATCATGTGCTTGCACTAAGTACTGATGTTTTGTCCTAACTAAAATCCCCCTTTCATCTACTATTGCTACTGCCCTGCCTATACACATAAATGTAATGCCTGCCCTTCCCAAATTGCACAAGATGTTGTTACCTATAGTGTACATATTGTTACAACCAGTAGTAGCTTCTGCTACTGTTGTTGTCTTCCTAATTAAAATCCCTTCACAGCATCACACAAATTCCTTTTTTGTCCCTTATCCTAATTGATACCCATATGCCACCATTAGATACACAATACCCAGTATACAATATTCTACTACTGTACCACAATCCCCTACACCTGTTAGTACTCGACTAAATCCCTAGACACTCTCACAGATTTCCTACATTATAATAACTGTAGGATACCTACACACACAATCTATAGTCTCTACGGGCACAAAATACTAGACACATTTATACACACACACATAGAAATATATATATATATATATATATATATATATATATATATATATATATATATTTTCAGAACACTACCATTTTATTAGAGAAATATAGAGTACCAATTCTGGTTTACAAAAGATAGGACTTCTAAAATCCGAAAACAAAAAGCAATAATTATAGCTTCTTCTTCCCATGCGAGCAAGCGATTGTTGCTTTGGCAATTTGTCTATGGATCTCCTGGCATATTTGTCTCCCATTGTACTTGTATTATTCGTATCTCCATTTATTACGGTTCTTCCATAACACCCAGCAAATAGCCCCGACCGTGATTTGTTTACAATGCAGATTATTCTTACGCCACCACTGAGAAAGACAATCTTCAAAGCATGTAACCCTACCCCGAATGTGAGGAAGGTGTTGTAAAGTGTGCCATGCATTCCTAGCCAACTCCCCATCAAAGAATATGTGATTGATAGTTTCTGATGAAGGATTCGAACAACAGTGACAAGTAGATGCAAGCTGAAAACCCAACCTTTGAACATTATCATCCGTCGGGAGGCGATTATGAAGTATACGCCATAAAAGCACAGACCATTTGGACGGGATACATGAGCTCCAGATGTTCTTGAACCTGTTATCAATAGGATAATGAGTTCGGATAACCTCCCAAGCAGATGAAACAGTGAATCTCTGCGCATTTCTCCATTGAATATCAGTGTTATCCTTCTCAATTAGCTGGAATCTGGTGTCGAGATCCCTACCAACCATGATACGACGCCAAATGTGAGATGAGTTGGAGCGAACAATAACTTCATTAGGATGGATTGTTGGGAAGTATTTCATCCTCATGAATTGCGTCCAAAGTAGATCATGTGATCTAAGTTTCTACCAAAGTTTAACCGTAAATGCATCAAAGACATCCTTGAGTCGCCGCACACCAAGGCCTCCCTCTTCGTGGGGTCTAGCAATGTGATTCCACCCAATCCAGGAGAGTTTCCTGTTTCCATCCTTCGATCCCCATAAGAACTCACTGAACATTGCTTCAATTTGAGTTAAAACACACATAGGAGGATTACTGGCGGCAAGGCAATAGATAGGAATGGAGGATAATACCGATTTGATGAGAACCAATTTACCTCCGGGGGATAAAGTCTTGTTATGCCACCCTTCAATTCTACTACGAACTTTGTCCTTGAGCTCTTCGAACATAGCGGAATTCCTTCTACCCGTCATAAGAGGGCAACCAAGGTAGGTTATTGGGGGAGTTTTGATCTGATACCCAGTCATAACACTCAAATAATTGGCTGTCTTCAAGGAAATCCAAAGATACACAAATAGCTGATTTAGTGGAGTTAACAAGCTGACCCGAGGAGCGTTCATAACGCTGCAACACCTTCATAAGTAACTGTATAGAGCGCCTATCTCCCACGGAGAAGATAATAATGTCATCTGCATAAGCGAGATGAGTAACCCGCGGACAACCACTAGGAGAATAGTATGGCGTAAAACCAGGAAGAAGAGCCAGTCACTGAAGATTCCTACTCAAAGATTCAGCCGTAATAACAAACAGTAAAGGGGAGAGAGGATCACCTTGGCGAAGTCCACGGAAAGCTTGAAAATATCCTGACATGTTGCCATTGATCAATGTAGAGAACCAAACATTATTAACAAGATGTAACACCATGTTGATCCAAGATTCATTGAAACCGAGCCTTCGAAGAGTCGAGAAAAGGAATCTCCAATTAACTCGATCATACGCCTTGCTCATGTCGAGTTTTATAGCTGTATTACGCCCCCAATTGTCATGACCTAGCATACTGAACATCTCCTGCATGAGGACGATGTTATCAACTATTTCTCGACCCTTGATGAAACCACTTTGCTATGGAGAAATGATCCGAGTCATCAGAGACGAAATCCTATTAGCAAGTAATTTAGAGAAGATCTTGTTAGCAAAATTACAGAGGCTAATTGGCCTATAATCAGTGATAGAAGCTGGATGTTTGTTCTTTGGGATCAAGACTAGAAGAGTACTCGTGATACTCTTCGGCAAAGAGAAGCCATCAAAGAACATATGAGTTGCCGCCAGTACATCATCCTTGATAATATGCCAATATTTGTTGAAGAATACCCCTGAAAACCCCTCAGGACCTGGGGCACTATGTCGATCAATCGACTTAACTGTGTTATAAAGTTCCTGCATAGTGGGCTTATTAGTAAGAGCAGCACTCTCCTCCTCATTGAGAATCTTAGGAAGAGCCGCCATGAAATCCTCGTCAATGATAACTGGTTCAGGAAGAAATACATTAGCAAAATGAGTGTTAGCAATGAGTTGAATCCCCTCAAGATCTGTAGCAAGAGTCCCATCCTCCGCACATAATTGATGAATATGTAGGTGTCGACGCTTATTCGAAACACAAGAGTGGAAATACCCCGAATTTCGATCCCCTTACAAGTCCTATTTCAAACGGGCTTTTTGTTTCCAATAAGCTTTTTCAATTTGAATCCGTTGTTTGAGGTGAGCTTGCGCTGCATGAAGCTCCGGTCTCATAGATGGGTTATTCTCATAAGCGACCTCGACTGCAACAACTCTGTCTTCCGTAGTCTTAACAGATTGAAATATGTCGCCAAATGTATTATGACTCCACGAAGATAACGCCTTTCTAGTAGCAGATAGCCACAAGCCCAAATTGGTAAGAGGATTATGATGATGAACCGACCCCCATGCTTGTTCAACAGTATGAAGAAAAGTAGGATGAGTTGGCCAGAAGGAGAGAAAACGAAATGGCTTCTTCGGTATAGCAGCTCGAGCACGGAACTGAGCGAGGATGGGAGCATGGTCTGATTCCGTACGGTTCAAATGATCACACGAGGTGAGAGGAGCCCAGTCCCACCAACTTCTATCCATTAGCACCCGATCAAGCCTGGATCCCTGACGATCAGGCCCTACATCTGTCTTGACCCATGTGAAGCAATTCCCAGTGAAAGGAGCCTCCGAAACCCCCGCAGCCAACTGAAAATCCCTGAATTCCCTCATAGATGTCTCGTTAGGTTGAAGGCCGCCGAACTTCTCCTCGGATCTAGATATGGCATTAAAGTCACCTCCGATCAACCAAGGATAGGGAAAAAGGTTTTAAAGATGCAGCAATGAGTCCCAGAGCAGGCGCCGCCCTTCCTTAGTGTTACTGCCATGTACTGCTGAGATCAAAGAAGTAGCCGGAAGAAGGGGATGAGTGAAGAAAACTGATAGAGACTGGTCCGTAGATGCTGCATGGGAGATCTGACCATCCTTGTTACAAAAGATCCAGATATTGCCTTTGTCATTCGATAATAACATTTGAAAACCAAGTTTAACCTGGTAATAGTGTAATTGAGCTGGAGAGACTTTCGGCTCAATAATAGCTAAGAGCGAAACTTTATGCATGCGGGATAGGGTTTTAATTCTCGTAAGAGTCATAGGGTTAGCAATGCCCCGGACATTCCAAAAAAGGATGTCAATCATGAGAGAAGGAGGAGGCGGAGGGGTTTTGAGTGAGCTTAGCTGCAGATCGAAGGACTCTAGACGACGGCGGCGGCGGCACCTTCTTCTGGCGTCCAACGATGGTCGCAACTGAACCCGAACGTTCTTCTTCCTCAACCTGTTGAGCCCACGACAAGACAGGGTTGAGTTCTCCCTCCTCGAGCTGGTCATCAGGCGGGACGTCCGAAACGAGGGTAGGAGCAGGAGGGATGGAGGCATCCGGAGGAGCCTCCGAACCAAGAGGGGAGGCAGGGTTGATAAGAGAAGTCCCGTCGTTGTTGTCCGTAGGGGCCTTGGACAATTCAACGTGATTGATGCTGCCGTCACCTTGGAGCGGTACGTCAGGATTGGCTGGGGCCTGTCTATCTGGAGAGAGATGTGGAAGTTCGGGATTGGTTGGGACATGGGGAGTTGTGGGAAGGGTCACGTGTTGGGGGTTTGTACTTAATGCCGCATTGGGATCCGTCGACGGTTCATTCAATATGGGTAGAGCCTTGTCATTATTAAGTCCTCCTTCATCCGAAACTTGAATGAAGCATTCTCCAGTAGCCAAAATAGCCTGTACATGGGGTTTGGGAGCACGCGTGCCATGCGTGGGAGGATCTTTCATAGGTTGCTTGTCTTTTTGTAAAACTTTGCAGGAGCTTCGAATATGTCCTTGGTGCTTGCAAAAAGAACAGAACATGGGAGAAGATTCGTACTCCACTTTTTGAGATATTTTACTCCCATTAGAGAACTGGATAGTCAGAAGAGTGGAGGAGTTTTGCTGGCGTCAAGTTCAACCAGAACACGAGCCACGCTGGGACGTGTCAGGTCTTCAGTAGCGCGATCAAGCCGCAGAGGATTGCCGATGCCCATGGCAAGAGAGAATAATGCATTCTTGTTGAAAAATTGGATAGGGAGTCCAGGGAGAGAGATCCAAACCGGTGCTAGGGGGATTCCTCCGTCGGAGAAAAATCTGAGTGCCATCTGAATAGTCTCATAGGTGCTCGAGTGATGAACCAGAGATCCTTCGATCAAAGACGGAGGAAATCCGCCTCCTCTTGAGGTCTAATGAGTAAATGTTTAGGATCTAAGGACCCAACTTGTACAGGGCCCGTGAACTTGAAGTTGAGGAAGGCCTTCCTGATCACGTCCATGGAAGAACGTGAATGGGGCAACTTGCCGATCAGGGCGAAGCAGAACGGATCCGCAAGAATAGTCTCCTCCTCCTCGGAGAAGGAGATCACCGGGATCCCTCGTGAGAACGAAGGAGCACGGATCGGAATGGCAGGGGTTGACGGAGTAGGGGTCCCCACCACCGCCTCGGCGAACGTCTTAGCCATGACGCCGATGGAGCGGGTGTCTCCACAGGCAGAGGACGCCGGCCCGGCCAGAGGCCAAGCCAGAGTCGTGGACAAAGATGGGAGCGGCTAGGGTTTTAGGCGATTGCCAGAGCGCGTCTCATATATTATATATATATATATATATATATATATATATATATATATATATATATATTGACACACACACACACACACATATATATATATATATATCTAATTTATAATATGTATACACATATGACTACAAGTACCCACCCACATATTGGTAAAATTCAATCCACAACATATGGCACCCCCATTTGGGTATGTGTGGATACAACCACACACACATACATATATATATATATATATATATATATATATATATATATATATATATATATATATATATACTTACTCAGATGCATGCATACTCTAAATTAATCCTGTGTATCATGAGATATCATGACACTATACCATGTATCCTATTTAGGACACGTACTCAAAATCTTAACTCAAAAAGGACACAGAAATTTCTTTGGGGACACGTGTCGAACACTTAGTGCACTAGTTTACGATACGCCTAAGATACGCTATCAAACCTTATCCGAATCCTATAAAATTTTATAGGCAGGCCAAAATTAGGTAGACACACCTAATTAGTGATCCACTAGGCTAGTGTCAAGTGCCATGTGAAGTAGAGCTTGTCACAAAATGTGTAGGAGGCCCCAAAACCTCTAAATTGATCCCATGTCCTACCGTATCCAATTGTGGACATGTAGCTATCCTCATAATACTATAACAAACCTAATTTGGTCCATTAAACATAATGGCAAACACTTGATATACCATTCTCAGATTTTTCCAAGAATCGTTCATAAACTCATTGTAAAAGTCTCCAAATGGGTCCAATGAAGCCCAAGCTTCTTCCCATGGGTATCCCTAATGCATGGTTGGTTCCTAAATGAAAAATGACCCTAATTAGAATCAATTATAAGGGTTAAATTCATACTTTATCTATTGGAAGATGGATTACCAATGAAATGGCACTAGTGGACACAACCCTCAAGATTGGACACCTCCTTGAAGCTCCACTCCTTGCTTCTAGTCTTCAAGCTCCTTCTAGAATAGAGAATGAGAGGAATAGGTAAGAGAATGGGTGATATTTGAGAGGAAATGGTGGAGGAAAGGCTCAACTTGGAAGAGAACACCAAATGAAAAAAAAGAGTATGGAATGAATGAAGAGTGAAGGCTCTCTCTCTTCTTACATGGCTGCCATAAAGGGCTAGGTTTAATTAGCTAATCTAGAATATTCCTACATGCCCTCCAATGTTGTCATGAAGGTTAATTACCATATGGAAGGGTATGGACCAATTTGGGTTAATAGTCTAATCTCTAATTTAACTAATTGGTCATGACTAATGAGTCTAATCTAACAAGTTAGTTTATGAGTCATGTCATGCTAATTATTGGGCTCTAGTTTAGTGTCTAGACTAACCGGTTCACTAACACAAGTCTATAACTAGGCTAGCTATGAACCATATTGACTAACACAATATAAATAAATAAATACACACACACATGAAATAAATAATTAATCACATACATATAGTATGAAATATAATTTTTAAATTGCTACAAGATAAGAAAAGACAGAAATACCCCTATTCTGGAAATATGGTATTTATAACTCAGTAAGCACCAAATTCTAATTCTTCTCGATGGCTTCCAACTCCTTCTTCATAGCTTCATGCCACTCATGTTCAAGTGTAGCATCTTGAAAGTTTGTCGGTTCTTCAGTCGATAAAAACATCTCTGGATCACGAGAGGAATCGAGACGCATTCGGAGGAGGCAGCGACCAATCAGTACCAGCAAAACGTCCCAACATTCCAGGAAAGATCTCAACACAGCAGCATCTACAGCAACCACGAGCAGCCCCACATCAAGTTCAAGATGCACCCACCTGCCAGTACTGTAAGAAAAGAGGCCACATCCAAGAAGACTGCCGAAGATGGTTAAGGTTATGCTACACTTGTAGATCCAACCAGCACCTATCTCGAGATTACCCGAAGAAAAATGTGACTGCCCTACTATTGCCAGCCGCACAGGGAGGACAAGCCTATGCCATGATCACGGAGGATGTGACAACACCGCAAGGAGCTGCTGGCAAAAATCTCCAGTAGAGGATTATAGTAGTATTATAGATATGCGTATATTAGAGAAATTGAATTACTTTTATAAGCAGTTTATTCTAGACATGGTTCATGCTAGTAGATCTTGGCTTTATGTGAATCTCGAGGATGAAATTATTTTAAGGTGGGAAGGATGTAAACCCTTGTCCTGAATTTATATTTTAGTAAATTATTTTTTATTATTAATGACTAATTGACCCAAGTTATGACTTTTTAGATTTGTGGATAATTTCAAATCTATATAAAAGGGTTCATTAAGAGAAGGGGAGTTGTAAATTTAGATTATAGCGGGGCTTAACTGAATTATTCAAATTCAAATTTCTAACGGCCTGAGTAGCAGATAGACTTGAATTTAGATTCGAGTTCCTTTCCCCCATCTTTTTGAAATTCAAATCCTGAAATTCTATCAACCCATGATTTCAATCCTATCACAAAGTGGTATATATGAAGGCTCCATCAAATTCTTCTTCCGAAGTTATCTGTTGTAAACCCTAGAAAATCTGCCGTAAACCTCTCCTTTTCTCCAAGTTCAGGAAAGCTCGAAGTAGTCGTCACACAGAGGCTTCATCGGTAATCCACTAATCGATCAATTGATTTCCTCAAACTAGTTAATCTTAACCATGTCCTTAATAGTGTGAGAGGTATAGGAGAAAATGCCTAAAGGAACTTATATAGGATATGTGTTGTGTAAATGGTGTGTGCAGTTAACTGTGATTTGGGGATTATTGGTTAACAAATTTGGATATGGGAGCTCGGGTTCTTGGTATCATTCATTGTTTGATTCACTGTTTCACCATGGGTGCTGTACAGATTTTGGAATTGTTTTGTGCAAGTTGTCTTCATGTCCTAACATGTAGGATATGATTCTACTGCCTATATATGATGTCATGCATCCCTTGTTACCTGCATATAGGAGAGTCCAGGTATTGAATATTAAGTTCAGATAATAAACTTTGAGTCCAGACTTGAACTCTCATACCCTTCACTGCATCACCACCTTCTTTAACCATCTGTCCTGCCCTCTGTTGAGAGTTAGTCCAGATAACTTGAATGTTTACACTACACAATTGTACACCCTTTTGATTCATACATGTATGTTCCCTTTTAAGCACAAGTATGCATATGCCCCATTGGGATGTGCTGTGTCTGACCATCATTAACCCATTGCATTATGGCTCAGATGACCTGTCCTGTATGCTTAGTATCAGACCTTGAACCCCCTTCCATTCACTTTAGAGGATGACTTGAACCTTTAGGATCAGACCCATGGCTTAGTCACTCCTCTTTATATCCTGCATATCCTATTGCTTACACAACTTGTTAGGTTGTATTCAGGAAGCCCTTGTAGTGGCAGGAACTTGCATTCACTACAAATCACTGATAAGTTCAGATTTTGGGTACGTATCAACTCACATTACTTTTTCCCCTCTTTTAGTTCATTCACTTTGTATCAGTAAGGGTATCATGTCAGACTTGATGTTCAGTCTGGTATAAATATGGAGCATCAAATTTCTCTGGTACTTGTATCATTTTTGTTTAATGGGTAGAAGAGGTACCAGGACATGCAAGTATGCAACACACGCCATCCCATGCCTGCATATCCTAGGAGACCAATCCCATCCCTATACAAATTGACTGATACCCATAGGGTGTTAGCCACAGCAAATATATAAATAGTTCACACTCTGTGTATCACCCTTCTCATATGTCTTGTTCACTGCTAGGATGTCATGTCCACTTTAGTTTCAGCCCCATGAGTCATATTCAAACCCACCCCATGGGCAGCACATAGGATATTGAGTAGGATAGTGTTTTCCATAAATAAATTCACTTTATTTATTGTGTATCTGGGAAAATTACAACTGTAGGAATCCGATCTAGAAGACAATCGCTTTATCCCATGGACGATGCGAAGAAGAAAAGCTCTCAAAAATGCAACAGCAATTTAGATATCTATGTCTCTCCCTAATGAATGAGAAAAGAACTCTATTTATAGAGTCAAAAATAACTGAAAAAGATAACTATCTTCACAGCCTCTGCCTAGTTGAAAATCACGCAGGATTTAATATACGCAGAGTTGTGAGCAATTACTGGACATGGCCTGTAACTGTTGGACACATGGCAATCGTACATGAGTCGTGTGCAAGTTACAGGACACGTAGGCGAGAGATCAGTGGCATGGCTGCCACGTACTCCAATTTGATGAAATCCACGCAGGCTCGTTGAGGACGAAATCCACGCAGACTCGGGTCAGAAAGCTTCAAAATCCACGCAAACTTGGGGCAAGAAGCTTCAGGATCCACGCAGACTTGGGGCAAAAAGCTTCAAAATCCACGCAGACTTGAGGGAGGAAACTTCAGAATCCATGCAAACTTTGAGACAGAAAACTCAAAATATACGCAGACTTGAGGAAAGAACATAATCCATGCTCGATTGAGGCAGGACTGCCAGCTGTCTTGATTCGACGTGCCTCGACTGACACAAAATCTCTGACAGTGATTACTTTGTCAGTCGCATTAAATGACAAGAAGCTCTTTTGGTACGCCAACTTGATGAAGGCTGAGTCTTGTTGAAGAAGATTTCGAAAGTCACGCAATAGTCGGCTGTGATCTCTCGAGTTCTGTGCATACGTGGCATATGAGGAGACATTCTTCGACTGTCGTGCTGTCAGTCATGATGAAATTTCTGACAAATGATGAGCTGTCACTAGCGTAATTTTTAAATAATTGTCCTGATCACTTCTGCGTGACTTTGAGACTCAGTTCTGATCAACTCAGCGTGACTATCATTTTTGAGGCCTACAAAACCTCCTTCAAAGTTTTCGAAAAATGATAAATTATTTCGAAATACTTTGAAATCCAGGTGATAAAATGAACTCAGTTACGCTGAGATGACTTTAAAGAGATATTTATTCCTGAATGATTGGACTGTTGGGATTCTGTGCAGTTAGGATCCCGTATCAAGCTCCTAAATCGAGGCAAATCATGATGGGCCGTTTGGAATTCTTCATGAGCCTATAAATAAGCCATAGATTACTTCTTTCCTTCTTTACTTGCATTTGAAAGAGAGAACCCACAGAAGATAACTTCATCTTCTCCGACGAACTCCTTCCTCCCCGACTTCTTCTTACCCTTTTTCAGCAGCAATGGCTCCCAAAAAAGCTGATGCTCAGGCCAAGGGGAAAGCCCCTGTGACTTCGTCGCGTGCCACAACTGACAAACTTCCTCGACAGGAAGTCCCGCATGCTCCTATGCATCGTAAGTGATGGGAGAATACGGACTGTTGAAGACGACTTTGATGAAGATGAACTCCACATAGATTTTTTTAGGATCTTAAGATAATAAACTTCAGAAATATATCCCCCCTTCTTAGGGCAAAGGATATTAATAAAGTATGCCCCCCTTTTTAGGGTCGGCCATACTTCATATCTTCGTGTTTATGAAGCTCTGTGTTCTACGCAAAGGAGCATGACTCTCATGACTCTACGTGATTTTTCACGTCGGCAGAAATGTCCATGTTGAAATAGTCACACAGCTTTCATGATGACGCTGCATGATTTTTTACATGTTGACAGAAATGTCAATATTGAATTATTCACGCAGACTTCTGAGAGTCATCTTCTGGATAGATTAGTCTCGATCTGTCAGCGTGTTTTTTTTGTCATTTTCACTAAAATATGATTCTGGCAATGATACTTGACTTTCATCTTAATTTGTCTGGACTTTGCGTGAATTAATCATCTGCGTGAATAAATCACTCGGTATGTCTTGGTAGTATATCCATATGGAGTCTGAGTGATTTTTTTGAAATTTCCTTCAAATGCTGTAATACACACATAGACATAGATATATCTGACTTTGTCTTCTGTCATTTTCTGTAGTGAACATCCGAAGCGAAGAAGCAGATTATGAGGGGTGTTTGAGTTTCTCATTCAAGCATGATCAATCTCATGTTCAATTCCCTCAATTTGATCTTCCTGAAGCAAGACTGTCATTGTTGGCTAATCAAGATCATACAACCCTACTCTGCTTAATGAATGGACAACCCTTTCAGTATTTGGATCTGGTATCCCACAAGAAACCAGCATTCTTGTTCGGAGATGCCATAGCACAGAAATCTCAGCGAAAGGCATTAGAGAGAAGGTGTGTTTCTATTTCGAAGGGGATGTGAAACAGCCCATGTACTGGCCAAAGGTTTCCAGAGGCTTGTCAATCATGAGACTTATGCATGCCAGCTATCCGAGAAAAATGTCCTGGTATTTGACAGAATATCAGCAGGCGAAGGCAAGCCGTATAATTTACAGAAAAGAGGGATTCTTTAGTGCCCTAGAGAACCATGTATCAGTGTTTCGGGATTTGAAGCCTGGATGCATACCACCTGAAGACTCAGCCATATTGATGCCATTCAGGATGCCCATCTTTATAAACGAATTTATGTCGAACAAGAATGCATTCTATCCGACCGATTTGACGCCGAGGATGAACGGCCTAATGAATCAGGAGAATGTGAGATGGAAGACTTTGGTCCACTGGGCTTTAGAAAATTTTGAGACTGAGCTGAAGAAGATTAATCTTTATGATGCCGTCGTCAACTCATCCTACGGCTTCAAGCCCAACCCTTTCTTATTCCTGGCTTTGGTTGAGAGATACAACCACAGGACGGGGACCTTTATGACTCCTAAGGGGGGGATGGGCTTCGCCCTTCATAAGATGGAATACATCTCACATCTGCCTTCGGGCTCGCTGCCGTATGAGGAGTATGTTCCTATGACAGAAGAGCTAAACTTTTTGTCAGAGGAGAACCCAGAGATGGTACATTTATTTGAAGAGATGATGTGCCATTTTGGCACATGTACCCTGTATTATAAGGGTTCCAAGGATGAAGCTGGCAACCACATTCAGAAATGGATGTCTTACCTTTTCATGAACCGTGAAAAGGATGATAAGAAAATAAACGAGAAGAGGTGGTACCGAATTAGCAACTTCAAGCCTCTCTCTGAGGGTGAGATCATTTATTTGTTGGAGAAATATGATTGTAAGGATTTTACTATCACTGAAGATTGGTACGAGTTCAAAGCTGGAACCACTTTCAGCTCTTATGTGAGGCAGAGTAGCAAGAGTCTATCAAGGAACGGTCATTTGGCCGGATTCCTGTCTTTGTGGTTAAGAAGATTCATCGTTCCTGGCTCCAGCTCCTTGGACAGGATACACAGAGGCGTTATCTTTGCAGCGGTACGCCTTGTGTATGGTTACAAGCTGGATTTGTTATCGGCGATGACCTGTAGACTGAATGCAGGTCTTCGAAATTTTGTAACCACCATGCTGTCTGCTCAGAGGATGATGACTGAAGAATTCCTAAGGATAGAGATGCCCTTCACGTATCTTTATGGTTAGCTACTCCTTCATCATGACGGTTTGATACCTCCAGGGGCAGGAGGGAGTAGCAGTCTATTTCTGGAGAGGTACTCTGGAGAGACATTCTGGAAGGTTCACACCCTCCCAGAATGCAGAAATGTCTTGAATCGGGCATCACATTGGTCTATCCAATGTGTCCCTCCACCACAGGGCTATGAGAGTATGCCCTTAAATATGATGGACGGAGATATGGGGAACAGGCTAGACGATGTAGCCTTTCAGTGGTTGCAGAGGATACGGCCCTCCCATCTAGTATACCGTCATGAAGAAATGGCATATCTGGAGCCATATTTACCAAGCCGATTTGCCAGGCAATTCGGTTATGATCAACTTCACGTTGGGAACGCCACCACTTGTCTATCTGCTCGTGGAGGGCTTATCGATGGAGCTCGAGCTTGGAGATATTTTGCGGCTAGAGATACAAAAGTTGTATTCTCTATGCCTAATCCTTTGTCTAGCTCGGGGACGAAAATTCTGTACACATATGCTCTCTTCTATGTGTCGTCAAGCACTTTCAGGCCAAGTTTCAATCTGAAGACCTTTGTTGAGAGGATGAATCAAAGAGGTCAAAGAAAAGGACTGTTATTCAATATTTCCCTCCAGAACCCGAAGATGAGACAATGGAGGTTGAACCTCTGTATGAATTGTTTCAGGAGGGAAATTTTCCTGATGAAGTTCTCCCTCCTATATTTGTATCTCTTTCTAAGAGAAAGAGAAGCGATGAATCTGAGACCATCTCCAAGAGGAGTACTAAATCTACAACATCTAGGAAGAAGAAGAAAGGGGTCTCCTTGACTGCTACTTCATCTTCAGGCGGTATCTCAGTTGATGAAGACGATACCGCTGATAAAGACGAAGAAACTGATGAAGATGACGCTCCTTTGATAAGGAGGTCAAGAGGCAAATATGTCAAGAAGTCTGTCAGCAAAATTAAGGGCAACAAACTCCTAGAAACGATCATGAGTGGAGGAGTTTTGCCAGAAATCAACGAAGCAGCTTCTACTGAGAAGACCGAGTCTGATGATATTCACCTTCCGACAGCTCCGACTGAACAGACTGAAGTAGAATCTGTTCAAGCTCAGGAAACAACTGCTCCAACAACAAGTGGAGTAGCTATTGAACCCTCGGAGACGAGGATGATCCCATTTGAGCATGGGACAGAGGGCATCATTCAAGCACTGGATGACCAGATTGATTACTCTGAAGAGGAAACAGCTCCAGAAGCAATTACTAAACAGTCAGAAGTTCCTGAAACTCCAGCTGAAGAAAACATTTCTTTAGGCAAAGGCGATGAAGACGTGCCGGCGTCTGAGCCATCAGCTGCTGATGATCTGTTGAAGAATGTTTGTCAAGACATCATTCTTCGAACCGATATTCCAGAGAGGACTGAACCGGCGGTAGTCAACACTGAGCTTGCTATCGTCACTGTTCCTGAGACTCATGAGGATGTGAATATTATTGACTCTGAATCAGAAGCTCATCCTGAAGATGAAAAAGAAGAAGAAACTGAAGGAGGAGAAGACTGGCATGCTGGCACTTCTACTCCTTATGATGAGAATAAAGTCAAGGGGAACAGAATGGAACTTAGTCCTGAACCTGTTCAGTCTCCAGACAATGCTCCAGCACCCAGTAATTCTGGAGCTGGAATCAGCCATATAAAGCAGGTATCGGATACAATCATGGACCGGTTGCGAGAAGAAGCAAAACTCCCTCCACGTACCGAATATGAACCTCAGCCAGGTAGAACTTTATTTCAAATTCTGTTTTCGCTGTTTCTTTTTCTTTAAATGCTGATTATATTTTTCTTTAACTATAGGAACTGCTGCAGCAATGAGTTCGACTCATGCTCCGCTTATCCATGCTGATGCTGATGACGGGAGTTCACACTTGCCAACTTCTCCAGTCGCACACACTTCCGTTCCCAGGGTAGAGAATATTCAAGCTTCTTCTTCAGTGATGACAGCGACGCCTGGATTTGAAACTGGACTAGCAAGAACTCTGGGAATGTATTCAGAGATTATTTACTCATATCTAGATACATATTTCAGACGTTTCTTGAAGGATGAAGCCATGCCATTTTCTGATCTTCGAACTATGGTCAAGTTCCCACTCATGGCATTGCGACATGCCGGTTGTGAATCTCAGTGCATATTCTTCGAACATCTTCTGGACGAGTTAGAAATAACTATCCAAAAATACTGGGAGACTCAGAAAGAAGACATTGAATCTTTAACTGCAGCTGAGATCAATCAACTAGAGCATGAAGCACAGTCCCAGCAAGCTGCATTGGAAGCATTTCTTGCCTCTTCTTCTGAGAAATTAGTAGAAAAGGGCGAAGAAATATTAGCTACTCGTCAAAGAGTAGAGCTTCTGGAGAAGGATAAAGCATCCAAGGCTGAAGAACTGAAGAATTTAAAAGAGGAATTGGCTCGCCTTCAAGAACGAATTGCTGTTATGGAGACAGAGCAAGCTGAGGTTACTGCTGCTTATATTTCTGAAGCTGAACACTGTAAAATTCTTCAGAAGGAGAGAGAGCAAATGCAGGCAGAACAGATTGAAGAAGCTAACCGTCGCCAGACTGCTATTATAATTTTTGATGAACAGAATGTTACAGTGGAAGCAGCGGAACGAGTTCGCAAGACTCATGAAGAGAAATTGAATGCTATTAATGAACGTATCAGGGAGCTAATAACTCCCAATAAGTGAATATTTATTATTCTCACTTGTATCCAATGTTTTGATTATGAATGAAAAATAAGAATTTTTGATCTGATTTATGGTTTTGGTGCTTTGATAATGATATAGAAAATATGTTCAGAGGTAAATAATACATGACACATTTCAATAGAATAGAATATACAAACAAGCTTTGTAATTCTATCATATGATATTAAACCAGAAATGATCTTAGTTTAATACTGATTAGAAAAAATAGAATTCAGACATAAAAATATCTTTGAACTCGATTTTTCATGAACGGATAAACCGTCAGGAATTAATGAACGGGTGAACCGTCGGAAAATGAACGGATGAACCGTCAAGTATTAATGAATGGGTGAACCGTCGAAAAATGAACGGATGAACCGTCAAGTATTAACGAATGGATGAACCGTCAAGTATTGTAAATGAACGGATGAACCGTCAAGTGAATGGACAAACCGTCAGATGAATGAACGGATGAACCGTCAAGCATTAATGAACGGAAGAACCGTCGATGAATGTGTCGTTTCATTATTCTAAGAACTTCTGTCTATAGCAAAAATCTAACAAGAACGAACACTTCTACTCTTTCAACATAAAAATGTCGTCTGAAGAAGCATTCAAGAAAGCTGAAATTGTCTCGAATGTTCAGAAGGATTTGGGGGCCCTTTGTAAAAGAATATTGGAATGTCTCCTGGCTTTCTGCTGGGAACTAGAAAGTATGAAGTTTGTACTGATTCTAGGGATACATCTGTATGGAAAGTCTGTACAACTCCTATGGTTATTGTTCTCAAGTCATCTAACAAATGTAAATAACTATGAACATGATTACACACATCAACATACTGCAAAGAAGGAGACTTTTCATTAACTTTAAAAGTAGCAGTATTTACATTGGAAGAAGGTTGAGCCTTAGAGATCTTAGCCAAATCAATGACTAAAGGAGGAGGAGAAGAATTAGAAGGAGTTTTGTTTCGATTAAGATCGATAACAAACGGCTCAGAAGAGGTGAGCTCCCTTGAAGCTTCAGATGGAAGAGTAGTCCGTCCTCCAACAGGAATGATCAGAGTACCTTGAGTAGACGACTGAGGTAGTAAAGAGATTCGTCCGCTCACTGGAATGATTAAAGAACCTTCTCCAGAGAGTTTGGGAGATTGTTGTTGAGTAGTTCGACCTTTAACAGGGATTATTAAAGTCTCACTTTGTGAATCCTCTTTCTCCATAGCTTGTAACACCTTTGTATACTCTTCTTTGTACATCCGGGAATCATTGAAATAAGCTTCAACCCCATGGAAGGGATTTATATCAGCGACTTCTTTTTGTACTCTTCAATTGATGTCAATATATTTAAAGCACTGGTGAAGAGTAGAGGGCACCATATTATTTTCATGAAGAAAAGGCCTCCCCAGTAGAAGATTATAAGATCCTACTATCTCTATCACATAGAAAGTGACTTTAGATCTGAAATCGCCAATCTGAAGTTTCAGATGAATTTTTCCCAAAGGTTCACTTCGGCTCTGATTGAATCCCAGGATAGTAGTAACCGTCATGGAAAGTTTGTGAAGAGGAATTTTTAATTCTTCCAACAGGCTCTTCGGCATTATACTTATAGCAGACCCTGGATCAATGAGGATACGATCTATCTTCATTGTATCAATATAACCGGTGTAGTAGAGAGGCCGATCATGTCGATTATCCTCCAATAGTATGTCGTCTTGTGTAAAGGTGATATTTGGGATAATCTCCAATACACTGTTGCAATGTAAGCATGTGGCAGGTTCTTCACCTGGCTTCTTTAATTGTACAAGACAAGAGTCTGTCTGAAGAAGTACCTCACTTAATGTCTCCCGAGTCTCTTTGGAAAGACGTAGAAGTTCAAAGAGTGACATTCTAGCTGGAGTATTAGCAAGTTGTGCTAAAATATCGAAATTATAAGGCTTCTGAAGTCCAAGAGGAGAGGACTTCTTGATTGGTTTATCAAACCGAGCCTGTTGTTTGCCTTTCTCAAGAGTTGTGGACTTGGGAAGAACAGGTTCAACTGGTGTAGTTGAAGGAACAGGTGCAGTAGATGATTCTTCTTCAGGAGGTACATTAGGAGCATCTTTGTCAGCCGGAGGGATATCAGGAGTATCCTCAGGATTCTTGCAATAATCCTTTAGATAAGGTTTCCCTGTTCTAGTAGCAAGTGCTTCTTCTTTGTCTTTTGGCTCTGCATTAGAAGTAGATCCGAGAGAAGTCATATGACATGACTTAATCTTTCCAGCCTTCTTGGACTTTCGAGATGTAGCCTTTTGAAGAGGAGGAGATTCAAAGTCGGTCACTAAATCAGGATGAATCCACATGATTTCTCCTGTCTCCATAGTGATTGGTACTAATCCGTCGGACTGTGGAGAAGGAATATTCACTATCTCAAGGGTTGCCTTGGGAATATGAACGATCCCGCTTTCAAGGAGTTGAGGGGGAAAATCTCCGAATTACATAGAGACGACATTGGAGGTGACGGTCTTCTCTTTCGGAGTAAGAGAGATAGCTCCAGATTTAATCATTTCTTGGATCTTTCCTTTCAGTACATAACATGTACGAATTGTGTGACCCAACATTCTGTAGTATGGACAGTATTTAGGATGATCTGTCTTACCAGCTTCATCAGGTTTCTTGATTTCAGGTAATTGTATTTTATTACCCTTCAGCAGACATTCAAAGATACCGAGGACATCATCGTCATCAAAAAATATTCTTCTTTGGGGCGAGGTGTTCTCGATTGTTGAGTTATAGAGGCAGGAGGAGTTTGAACGGTCGATGCATCTTTACTCTGAATATTAACTTCAAGAGTTTCTTTTCCCTTACTTTTATTGAATTTAGCATTATTTTGACCTGTTTCTTTAGGAGACATCTGTACTCCTAAACCTTTGAAGGTTTCAGCACTGATTTCTGCAGCTTTGGCACTGACTATGAAAGAAGGCTAATCTTGAAATTGAGTAGAACCTGTCCACATGCTGATTATTGGCAACAGATTTGATTTGCATGTGTCGATGGTGACAGCATCAGGAGTTCCAAGAGGCATCTTCAGAGCTTTTCTTTGAAACCGTTCGATGAATTCCTCTGTAGTTTCATTATTTTCTGCTTGATTCTAATAAGAACAGACATAGTCATGTCATTGAGCCCTTCATAGAATCGTTCAAGAAACATTTGTTTGAAACCGACAAATGAAGTAATGCACCCATCAGGGAGGCTTCTATACCATTCATAAGCCGTTCCTTTGAGACATCCGACAAACACCCGAGTAAGGAGGGCGTCGCTTGGTTGCAGCTGGTCAGTCATCACTTCAAAGTGATTAATAAACTGACTTGGAGAAGTGGTTCCATCATAGAATGAGATAGTAGGAGGCTTGTATTTAGGAGGATATGATACTTGCTTCCATTCTATCGGATATGGTTGTTTGATGCCTAACCTTTGTAAACCATCTTTCTGTTTGAATGCCTCAAATTGAGTTTTGAGATTCCTCAATTCATCACTAACAACTCCGGAGGACTGTGGAGTTGTAGCTTGTAGAGAATAGTTGGAAGGAGGAACAGCATTATAAGTACTACCTCCAGATCCAGAGTGACTAGGAACTGGTTGAACTTGCCCAGGAGTATTGGACTGGACTACTGGAGGAACATGTACTGGATTTACACCAGTGTCAATTGGTGTAGCTTCTGGTACAGTCTGTTGATTTTGCAATTGGGCTGCCATGAGCTCATATATCGACTTCATATTATCAGCCATAGACTTCATTTGCTGTTCCAAAGAAGCAATTCTTTGTTCTTGAGGAGTCATGGAAGAAGAAGGTTCATCAGTATTCCCATCAACCATGTATGTTGTGACTGTACAAGGGATTATTGATGAACTTGTAGATATTGTTTGTTCTAAATCACTTCTTTGTGTATCAAAGTCAGTTATAGGAGAACCACCCCCAGTAGGAAGAGGTGGGAAGTTAGATTCCCCAAGAAATTCTGAATCATCTTCAAGAATCAAAGTCCTTTGAGTAGAAACCAGGACTCTTGATCTGGTGCCTCTATATACTCCATCTGGACTATCATTTCTACCCCTAGTATCCCGAGAGGTCATATTGACAGAAGCATACAGAGGTTCATCTTCATCAGGCATAGGTTCACACTGAATCCGATTGAAGACAGATTGTCGTTTAGTTTGACATCTGCATTGTATTGTGACTCTCGGCTGGAAGTCACATTCATGATCAACATGGTTCTGATCCATTGATTGACATCTGCATTGAATTATGACTCTTAGTTGGAAGTCACATTCAGCATGGTTCATTGACATAGAATTATTCCTTCTCTTCTGTTGAAGATGTTCTCGTAGATCTGTCTGTGAAGATTGAGATATATTAGAGAATATTCTCTGGTTCTTGGGTCTTGATGGCTCTTGGTTATATAGAGAGTGATTAATGTGAGCCACATAATTTTTAGCATACTCTGCATTTGGATCTCTTACTTTTGTTCCCGATTGGTATGGTTTCTTGACACCAGAAGTATTTCCTAAGCGGATTTGATCAAGTTTTGCTCTTAGATCAGTTGGAGGTAACACATTAGTTCTTGAAACTTGGAGTTTTCCTTCCATTGATCTGGATATTTGCAGAGAAGGAAGAATTGGACCACCCCCTTGATTAGGAGTTGGTAACAGACCCTCTTTCATAGACAAATTATGTGCCCAATTCGAAGAAGTCGTAGAAGAAGACATTGAGAAATATTTCTTCTTAGACTTATTCAAGCTTTGAGACATAGAATGTCCAGAAGGAAGAGTAGTCAAAAGACCATCTCCTTTTCTTTGACTAACAAAATTGTCAGTCAAAGCTGTTCCTGAAGTAAAAACTACAGGAGCAGAAGAAACAACTAAAGAGTTATCTCTTTTCGAAGGGACTTTGTGTAGAGGAGTTCTAGCAAGACTACCCCCAGTTGTAATAGAACTTGGTAAAGAAGAAGAGATAGCTAAAGAGCTATTCTTCCTGGAGCATGCTGGTGACAATTTGGCTAAGGAGCTTGTATTGTCAGTGTACAAAGTTTTGGCTAAGGAGCCAAATTTTGGTGAAATACACGCTGGAACAGTTTTGACTAAGGAGCCAGTACTGTCAGCGTGACTTTTAGATTTTAGATTGCACGCTGGAACAGATTTGGCTAAGGAGCCAGTACTGCCAGCGTGACTTTTGGATTTTAGATTGCACTCTGGAACATATTTGGCTAAGGAGCCAGTACTGTCAGCGTGACTTTTAGAATTAAGATTGCACGCTGGAACAGGCTTGGCTAAGGAGCCAGTGCTGCCAGCGTGACTTTTGGTTGCTGTTGTCTTTGAACACACAAGAGTGTGTGTGTTTGCAGTAGACTCCTTGCCAGTGTTAGGAGTAGACACTGTGGCAGAAAATTCACCATTGATTGCCAACTGATTCTTAGGGACGTAGACAGATCGTCCCTTCGACTTGGCAGTAGTGATGGAGGCTGAAGTGGGCTTGCCACCCTTAGCCCGCTGCATTTCTTCGTAGGCGAGTTGATCGAATTGGATCGATATCACCTTCTTCGTCGAGCCGACCGACGAAGCATCGCATTGAGTTGTTGCCATCTCAGAAGAGAAGATGGCTTTCCCCAGCAGAGTCGCCAATTTATTTTCCATAAATAAATTCACTTTATTTATTGTGTATCTGGGAAAATTAAAACTGTAGGAATCCGATCTAGAAGACAATCGCTTTATCTCTTGGACGATGCGAAGAAGAAAAGCTCTAAAAAATGCAACAGCAATTTAGATATCTATGTCTCTCCCTAATGAATGAGAAAAGAACTCTATTTATAGAGTCAAAAATAACTGAAAAAGATAACTGTCTTCTCAGCCTCTGCCTAGTTGAAAATCATGTAGGATTTAACATACGCAGAGTTGTGAGCAGTTACTGGACGTGGCCTGCAACTGTTGGACACATGGCAATCGTGCATGAGTCGTATACAAGTTACAGGACACGCAGGCGAGAGATCAGTGGCATGGCTGCCACGTACTCCAATTTGATGAAATCCACGCAGGCTCGTTGAGGACGAAATCCACGCGGACTCGGGTCAGAAAGCTTCAAAATCCACGCAAACTTGGGGCAAGAAGCTTCAGGATCCACGCAGACTTGGGGCAAAAAGCTTCAAAATCCACGCAGACTTGAGGAAGAAAACTTCAGAATCCACGCAAACTTTGAGACAAAAAACTCAAAATATACGCAGACTTGAGGAAAGAACATAATCCATGCTCGATTGAGGCAGGACTGCCAGCTGTCTTGATTCGACGTGCCTCGACTGACACAAAATCTCTGACAGTGATTACTTTGTCAGTCGCATTAAATGACAAGAAGCTCTTTTGGTACGCCAACTTGATGAAGGCTGAGTCTTGTTGAAGAAGATTTCGAAAGTCACGCAATAGTCGGCTGTGATCTCTCGAGTTCTGTGCATACGTGGCATACGAGGAGACATTCTTCGACTGTCGTGCTGTCAGTCATGATGAAATTTCTGACAAATGATGAGCTGTCACTAGCGTGATTTTTAAACATTTGTCCTGATCACTTCTGCGTGACTTTGAGACTCAGTTCTGATCAACTCAGCGTGACTATCATTTTTGAGGCCTACAGATAGGTTGCAGTATGTGGGATACATGATACCAGCCTACTGGTTAGGGTGTATCCCATGGACAGATAAGGGAGACTTGGTTAGAGAGTATCATTGTAGGCTTATAATATATTAGGTTGTTAGTAGAAGCTACATGATATGAGTTTTAGTAGAACCTCTATAGGCATCTGTGACAGGTACAGGTAGCCTGTATGCTGGGCATAGGAAGCAGGGGCCTACCAAGTTCCTATAGGACATGGGTAATAGCAAACGAAGTATACAAATAGCAGTAGAGTAATAGGAAGGCTAGGGAATAGGGCACCTGGGTATTTGGTCTTAGCTGTACAAGACATAAGGAGATGGGTGAAGGCTTGATTATGATTCATTAGCTTCAAACATTATCCAGACATAGTGGTATAGGTTCAACCATTACCATATTTGATTTCATTCCATACTTAAATGCATTAATGAATGAGTGGTTATGTAATTCATTCATTAGGTTTTAGTTCACCTTTATCTTGGAATCAGTCCTAGGATACAGTAACTTGTAACAGTTTTCCAAAGGATTTTGGTATCAGTTGAATTAGGGGATGTATCAAATCAGGTATAGGAGGCCAGGTATGGTGCAGGTTCAGGAAGCACATGAAGAGAGGGTATCCAAGGGGCAGTGGTTAGTATACAAAATAGAGTAAAGTATCAGATGGGCCTGGGGCCTTCTACATATGTGTGAAGGACTTGGGTACTAACAAAATGGCTAAACAGAGGTATTCTTGGTCCTTAAGGTCAAGTAGATATCTGATATACACCTATATATGTCCTGACATGGTATTGTTGCTTAAACCTTCCTGAGTGTTCAGTTCCTATGTAGGCACAGAAATGGGTTAGAGTGTGCAAGAAGCATTAGAACAATAAAGGGGTGGGCAAGTATATGCAAGGGTTCTACAATAAGGATTGAACAGAAGAATGCAAAATTAGTTAGGGGTGTAATGGTGTACATAAATCCTTGTACCAAGAACCTGTGTGAATAAAGCACCTATACATGTGTAATACTCCAATAACAACAGATGTATATTAGGGTCGGGTAGGGGTGCATAAGAGAAGGGCTAGATATGCATGGCAGTAAGATTAGAGGGAATGAATAGCAGGGGTACCAGCCTTCAACAGCTGAATGGCAAGGATAGAGATTGAAAGATTAACCATATATATAAATGTATAGGTTGTCATACATACATGAGATGCCAAACCAAGTCAATTTACCTGGTTGAGGAAACCAAACTCAATAAAGACTAAAGACTGAGAACTCAAATTAGATAAAATATTCCCTTGTTTTAATTTATTTTATTTATAAAATAGGTTAATTGGGCTTTGACTCAGTGCATCAACCCGTACCAGCAGCTCAGGACCTAAGACAAGTATACCTTGCCTCCCTCTAAAGTTTTATTTATATGCATTGTATTTCATTTCCCAGTTTTGATTATTTATGGACATGTGCTTTTCGTATTATATTCGGTTGAGCTGGTTCATTGCATATAGCCGTGTTCATGTTTGGTCTTGTTGTTCATACTTGGAGTTTCTTACCAGTATCTTGCTTGAGTCTATCATAGAACAAGTGCGTATAGTGAACTGCTAAAACCTTGACTATCGTTTTACACAACCAGAGAGTCCACACTCGGGACGAGGGTTGACCAATTGCACCAGAGAGTCCACACACGGGATGAGGGTGTTTATCGTGTTCATTGGCACCAGAGAGTCCACACTCTGGATGAGGGTTGACTAATTGCACCAGAGAGTCCACACACGGGACGAGGGTATTTTGTCGTGAGCTAACCAGAGAGTCCACACTCTGGACGAGGGTTAGTGCTTAGTTCAAACCCGTGAGTCCACACTCGGGATGAGGGCTTGGTTTTTTTCATTGATCTCGTGTTCATTGTTCGCTCGACAATTCATTTATACGTAGTTGTTCTAGTGTTTATTTGTTCGTGTTCGTGGTTATTTGTCGTGTTTTTGTTTTTTTCTTGCTTATTTCTTTCATGCATGATAAACTGTTAGAAAGGCTTGTATATTATTTATCTTGCTAGTCCTATAAGGACCTGATAATCTCTTCAGGTTAGCCGAGTTTGTGTCAGGAGCAGATGAGCGGGTTTGAGTCAGCGTCAGACCTCGGTACCTTACAGTTGAGGTCGTCTTGATTAGCAGTTTGTACTCGAATTGCTGCTGAATCCATGGGCAGGCAAGAGACAACCTGGCGAACTGAAACATCTTAGTAGCCAGAGGAAAAGAAAGCAGTTATTTATTTCTTGTATTTCTCTATTTCTGTCTATTGGTAGTGGATTTGTGTCCACCGGACGTGACATTGATTCTTGGAAACATTTAATTATATTCATCATTGTTAAGTTTTATGTCTTATTCATTGATCTTGGTTGTGACTTGTTTATTCTGTGGATGAGATATAGATTACCATGAGATTCTAGATTGCCGTGACTTGTGTATATAGGACAGCGTACTACTGCCGACACTGCAGCGTAGGCTGGGCTTGGACACGTCTTGTATCCGAAAATCGGGTGCGGGTCGTGACACCACTTATGTTCAAGTGTAGCATCTTGAAAATTAGTCGGTTCTTCAGTCGATAAAACATCTCCAGATCATGAGAGGTCTCCTCAGTTTCAGCATATACGTCAACAATTGAGCGATATCTCCTTGGCTCTTTTGAGTCTGCCGTCGATGTGGGTGAGCAGCTCGAAGTTGAGGCTACAGCTTATAGTGTAGTAGGCTCCCTTGATGCCATTACTGCTTCGCACGTCATAGGTGTTATCGTGTCTCCCGTGCCCTCTGACATGTGCACAGCCTCGCCCACCGCTCTCTGTAGAGTGATCACTATCTCGACAATAGGATCTTCGAATGAGAGTTCTACCCAGCCTTGTGGTTCGGCACTATAACCATTATTCTAGTACCATCTACTTTCTTCTTCGAATACTACGTCCCTCCTCACATGGATCTTGCTGCGTTAAGGATTATAGAGACGGCGTGCTTTATAGCCCTCTTCCACGCTAAGGAACACCAATGGCGTGATTTGGTCATTAAGTTTCTTATGATGAGGACCTACGGTCTTCATGTGTGCGATGCATCCAAAGATCCTTAAGTGTTCCAAGTTTGGTTTCTTACCAGTCCAGGCTTCATACGGCATGAACGCACTGAGAGCTTTAGTTGGCAATCGGTTGAGCAAGTACACAACATGTCTGGCCGCCTCGCCCCACATGCTTCTAGGAATATGCATGCTTTTGAGCAAGCTCATTATCGTGGCCATCATGGTGCGATTCGGGCGCTCCACTATGCCATTTTGTTGTGGCGTATATGGTGCATTGAGGTGTCGCTCTATGCCTTCACCTTCACAGAAGCATGTGAATTCCTTGGACAGGGGCTCACCATCGCAATCAGTTATTAGTGTCTTCATCTTGCTGTCACATTCATTCTCCATAAGAGACTTGAATTTCTTGAAAGTATTAAAAGCATCTCTTTTTCTTTGAGCATATACACCCACATCATGCGACTGAAGTCATCAACAAGTAGAAGAAAATACTTGTTACTTTCAAGTGTAGCAGGTGTAATTGGGCCACGAATGTCAACGTGTCCAAGTTGCAGTATCTTTTTAACTCTGAAGCTTGCCTGCAGAGGAAACGATAGTCGTTCTTGTTTGGTGATGAGGCATCCATCAGAGAGCTGATTGGATGAGAAATCTTCGACAACTTGGTGGCAATTCCCTTCTCTACCATCAACTTAAGCACAAAGAAATGCACATGCTCGAGTCTTGCTTGCCACAACCAGGCTGGGTCTTATGCTTTGGCCATTAGACATATCGGCCTACAAGTTTTAAGAGCTATCTTGTACAGGAGGTTAGGTTATCTCCTAACCTTCATCAGCAGAACGTTATTCCTGTTGAACACCCTCAAGTAGGAGCCAACAATCTTTACCTTCCTTCTATCTTCCGTTAATTGGCCAAGGCTCAATATATTACTTCTTAAACTTGAAATGAAGTATACCTCCGATAGAAGTCGTTGTTCTTGTATTGGAGCAAGATTGATCCCTTGCCCTCAATCTGCACAGTTCAGCCGTCGCCAAACTTGACTCGGCCGGTGATGTTCTGATCAAGGTCCTTGAACTATTTTCGGTGGCCCGTCATGTGTTTGCTAGCACTGTTGTTAAGGTACTAGACATCAGTGTCGGCCTGTGCTTCTCCAGCACTACGCAAGTCTCATACTATCTTATCTTCGTTGAGCATGACGAGGTCAGGCGTCTCTTCCTGAGTCCTTCCCAGCAGTAATATGGCCTCCTTGTCTTGCGCTCGTGCGAGGTTCACCTCCTCATCATGACGTTTGTTACGACACTCTGATGCCCCAAAGTTTTCACAATTGAAGCACTTGATTTTTATTTGTCGCGGTTGGAGCCTGAGCTGCGAGTCCTGTCACCCTCTGGTGTTGCACTATTTGGCCACCATTGCCACCCATGTCGTGCCCGTGACCACGGGGCTTGCCACGGCCCCGATCGTCGCCAAAGTGCCCCTTTCCTCTTAATAGAGAATCAGTGCCTCCTTTCTTCAACCGTACCTGCCATTCAGCGTGAGAAAGCAGGAGTAGTTCACTATTGCTCTCGTCTCGTCCACTTATGCGTTCTTCGTATGCTTTGAGGCGACTGATCGCTTCCTCGACCGGCATGGTCTCCACATCTGCAAACTGTTCGATCACAACAATGACCTGTATGTACTTGTTTGGGACGGAGATGAGCAGCTTCTTGACGACGACGTCCTCCATCTTGTCTTCCAATCTATGATTCTTGTTTACGAGGGTCATCAATTTTCCCGCAAACTTATAGATGGAGTCTATCTCCTTCATACGAGAACCTCAAACTAACTCTTCAAGGTTTGAATTCATGTCTTCTTCACCCGATCAACGCCCAGGTACATTGTCTTCAGGCTTTTCTAAGCTTCCTTAGCTGTTTTCTGCTTGGCCAGCTGGAGTAGGATCTCCTTGTGGACAGCTTAAAAAATGTACGCTAACGCAATATTGTCTTTCTTCTTTTTTACGACCATGTCGACCGCGGGTTCAATGGCATCCCAAACGCCTTGAGCCTCTATGAAGACCTCCATCTTTATCGCCCAAGTGGAGTAGTTGCAAGACGTCAGCATCGAGTAGAACAAGGTTAAGCTCCCTTCGTTTGTTACTGGTACCGACGAGTGCTCGACGATTGACATCTTGCCGAGCCGAAGGTACTTTGGCATACACCCGGTGCTCTGATACCAAATGTTGGCTACACGCTTCGAGTTGTAACACCCGGTTGAAGAAGACAGAATGAGAAAAAGGAAACATCTTGTAATTTTGATTCACATCCCAAACAAACAATTACACTCTCAATTTATGGCTACAACTCAAAACAAAAATCAAGCAACTAAAAAACAAGTTGATCCTATTATGGTGGATGTGGACTTGACAACTTCTATTCCTTTAGACAAGTTTTACTCTAGATTATTAACTAATAGACAGAAGGAAAAATAAGATCTAATCGAGGCGTCATCAACTTCGTTTCGGGAGATTGCCACGGGTTGGTGAGTGATCTTAATTGTAATATTCTATTTTTCTTCTTGAGAGTGGTGAGATAGTTGAACCTATTAGGGCAAAAGCATTCAACGTGAATTCTGTCAATCTTGTAATTTCATCTGAGTTATTAAAGATTGAGATTTGTCCAGGTGACGTACGTCACCGCCATATACTTTTTCTTATCTCGTGCTTGGTGTCCGTTAGGTAGGGACACTACAAAACAACTAGCCTTTTGTACCGGACCTTTAGAGATGGCCAGTCAAAAGTTTCACATAAAGTGGTTATTTGTGACTGTTTTTCCTGGCAGTCACTACTGGATGGTCGTATTGTGATGGCTTTAGGTCAGTAACGACAGTCTGTCATAAATAATATCAACAACACAATTTTTTTCTCTTATTTATGGACAGCTCAATTCTAGTAGGCCATCACTCATGTAAAAAAATGGGAGGAGGCAAAAAATTGGGGGGGAACAAAACTTTTTGAGGCAACTTACTTGTTTTTCTTGTTGTACTATAATTACATGAACCGATGCTCTCTTTCCCTATTTTTTTCTTAGCCCATTCGAGAAATAGGGGGAAGGAACTTCTTCTTCCTCTAAAAGATTTTGGTGCCGATCGAGAAGGGTCTTCTTCTTCTTTCTCCTGTAACATGTATTCTTCTTCCTCTGTAACTCTATTAGCTCTTCTTCTTCCTCTTTGTTATGATTTTAATTTTTTTTGTAGTTTTGGGTCATGATCATTGCCTTAAAAGAATTTGGTTGTTTTTTTTGTGGGATGATTTATTTCTCTCTCTCTCTCTCTCTTTGTTTCTTTCTCTCTCAATCTTCTCATTTTTGTTTGCTTTAATTTTATTATCTTTGATGAGATTTTTAGGAAAATTGAGTTAAAAAAATGGAATTTTTTTACTAGTTCTAGGTCTGTAATCGAGTTGAATAAATTTGTGATAAATTTGGTTTAGATTTCCTTCTTCAACTATACAAATTGTTCCTTTATATGATTTTTTTTCGTTTGTTTCATTATTTTTTCTAGGTTAAATTTGGTACTTGTTATTTAGGGTTTCAAATTTTTCTTGCTAAACTCTTTGTTGAGTTCGATTGAAGAAAGAAAAAAATCAACTCTACTTTGTTATTTTTTCCAGTTTAACTTCACTTGAGATCGGTGAAGATATATAGTGAATGTTTTTGAGTTCTAATAAAGTTTGAAGTAATGTCACATTACAATAGGAACAAATTAGTTTGCTTAAAACTCTTTATTCTTGATTCTATGAAGAGCAGATTCATATTTAGTACACGATTTTAGACATTCATATTTAGTACAGAGTTTTAGACATTCATATTCTAGTTATGGTCTTATTATGGATCATATGGACGAGAGTCATAAAAGTATTTGATTGTTCAAAACTCAGAAGTTTCTCATTCTCGTGTTCTTTGTGTACTAAAGTAATGAACTAGGTGAGTATTCAGTATATTCTAGATTGTAGTTATATTTCATATAGACCTTCATTTGGATTACGTTTGTTCGTAGAATCAGGGTTTTAGGAAAAAAATCATTCATTTTCTATATTTGGGTGGCAAAGAAAAAGATCAGAAAAGAAAAATAATTAACAAAGAAAAAAATAGAAGAAAATGGTTCCCCACCGACCCCAAGGATCATCACATTGCTTTTTCAAAATTGGCCAATCATCACACTGCTGGTATTGTATGTAGGAATACGGTCTAAATACTTGTTTAGTACAACAAAATTTGTATAAATAAAATAGTGATCATGTTTAAAGGTCTGATTCTGGATCTTTTATGAAATGTGATCCTGCTTTAAGATCTGATTCTGGTTTAACAACTCTCATCCTAGTGCTATCTCATTGCAACCTGCTCTATCCTCGAGTATCAATGTTCCCATGTCGTGCTATGTCCTAGTGTAATATCTTAATTGTTCCCTCATTACCTCGATAATAGCCACCTTGCTCTATCCAATTTTTTTATACAAGTTACAGGAATATAGAATTTTTCTGAAAGGACTTCATGTTTGGAGTTCTTATATGACTATGGTTCCATTCATTGATGATTTTTTGTGTACATCATCTTTGTAGGTTATTTTCTGTGTGATACATATTATCTTTATCTAGTGTTTGGTTGCATTCCTTAGTGAAATGGTCACAATCCTTAGTATCACTTACATAAATTATAATATTACGGTTTGATGCATTCCTCATCACGAGTCAATGCGTGAAGTGGCATCCAAATTAGCTACCCCATTGACTGTTATTCCCAAGAAGTAATTTTCAATAGAAAACTGAGAAATGAAACGATTGTAAAAATAACGTTTTGTAGCAACTCTTCAAAAAAGGTGCACTACAGAGATTCTTGAAGGATTCTTGGTAACGAAGATCTAAAAAGATTTTGTTACCGTAGCAAACGAATGTAATGCTTCTAAGAAAAAGGTACAAATTGAATTGCTAGCAGCAGCAGCGACGAAAGCCCACAAGGAGTTTCTGATTAGATCAGAGAAGAAGAGAAGGAAAGAAGAAAGAGAAAGGCAGCTTTTTTGGGGTGATCATATCACCATTTCTCAAAACAAGATTCTCCTATATAAGATCCGCTTCCAGGAACCAGTAAGTTCTTAAAGAACTTCTGGAACACACGTCAGTCAATTTTTGAGACTTGAACGGTATCACGACCCACACCCGAAGTAGGGGTACGAGCACATGGGTACGTCCAGCCAACACCACAGAATCGGCAGTAGAACGCTGTATAGGTCATCTATAACATACAACATCTAGACACAATATAAAGGTATCTGTCATCTTCGTACGGAGGTATATAATGTCACAACTCAATCAGAAGATATCTAAGAAAGATAGCACGAAATATGAAAGATATGATAAAAGGAAAATAACAGGAATAGATGCAAGATCCTACACAAGTTTAGTGAACAAAACATAACAGAAATCCCAAATAATATATATACTACAAGTTTGAAGTACTAGCTGGATCACAGTCCGGGTAAGCCTATCTAACTAGTCTAAGCAGACGGTGCATCCTCTAAGAACACCGGCTCCACGGGAATATCCAAGTCATACTCGCCATCTATGTCGTAGCCATAGAAGGTCGAGCAGCCGGCCTCTAGATCATCTGTAAACATCAACAGGGTTATCCTATCAGGATATGAGCAAGTACAAATACTAACAGCAGTTCCATACGAATTAACAAATTCTATAAGAGACAATTATAACGAAAAATAAGATAAAATATCAAGACAGAAAATATAAATAGGATATGTAAACTGGATATCATGTCATGGAATGAAATATAGGAATGTAGAATGTAACAGGGATATATGATGTATAAATATAAACATAAAATGGTACCATGATATATTAGAGCGTTATGTGATCGGCTTGGGACACATGATCAGGCTAATCCATTTGGCTCGGCTATCACAGAAAAATCTCAAGAAGGGTCAAGTCGGCCAACATGGAAAGCGAGCACAAGAAATATAAGATCTCGCTACACCCTACGTGCGATGAGGATGACGCAAGCACAAGAATAGTGACATGAGGGTATTGATCATATAACCTCTTATAACTCCCCATCCTCGAGTAGTATAATGGATCTGGACATGTCACGTCATGACACGAGATTCAAAAGCGAGGGGCCAGCCCACTCCCAAACCGGTGTCTATACAAGTACAAGAAAAACATGATCGAACAATGTACTAATATATCAGGAAAGTTCAGAAATAACATCTCATGATAGGATCCGACGTATACTAGTCCGTGAATTATCGTGTCAGAAATCAAGTAAGACACTACAACTGAATCGGATATAGCAGATATCAAGACAATGAAAACTATCAGTGAATGTACTCGCCTGCGGTCCTGAGCTATCAGTGAGAATAAATGCTCAGAGTGATGTCACTGACCTAAAGATGAGATATCATGAGTTAATTAGGGTTTAACAGTGTATGACATGATTTCTAGTATATGCTATGCAAATTTAGGTCAAACGCAGTCAAACTAAGTCACACCAAGTCAACTAAGTCAAACTAAATCAAACTAAATCAAACTAAGTTATACTAAGTCATACTAAGTCTAACAAAATCAAACTAGGTCAAACCAAGTCAATCAAGATCATACTAGGTCAAGGGTTGACCTACAGTTGACTTTTGGTCAACTGGTCATCTCTGGTCAACTTCTAATCCAATCTAGGTCAAACTGGCTAATGGTTGACTCACAGTTGACTTTTGGTCAACTGGTCAACTCTGGTCAACTCCTAGTCCAATCTAGGTCTAATGTTGACTTGCAGTTAACTTTGAGTTAAAACAGTCAACCTTAGTCAAACAGGGTAAAATCTAAGTCAAGTATCATATTCCTAACCTTTCCCTACCAAGATAACTCACTTCTAACCATTACCTGCCAAGATATTCCATTTCTAACCATTACCTACCTAGATAATCTACTTTTAACCGTTAGGTACCAAGATGACCGACTTCTAACTATTACCTACCAAGATAACCCACTTCTAACCATTACCTACCAAGACAACCCAAGTCTAACGATTACCTACCAAGCTAACCCAATACCTTAGATACTAGGTAATACCCTTACCTTAGTAATATATTATCTTAGGTTAGTAGATAACTCACTAACCTAGGCTAATATATCCTACTAATACGTTAGACTAGTATCTAACCGTCTATCTCAATATCCTAGCAATACCTTACCCTAGACTATAGGTAATCCCCATTACCTTGTCAATACCTTAGACATTACCTTAGCTTACTAATTTATCCTCTAAGATACTGATTTGTATCTTAGGATACCCACTCATCTACATCCTAAGATTCTAACATAAATACTAGATACTAGTAAGATACCAACCTATATCTTACCCCAAGATACCATATACCTTAGTTCTATTGATATCCTAATACCAATACCTTAGTTGAAAATCCAATACCTTAGTCTAGGTATAAATACGTTAACTACCAAGATACCAATCTTAGATATCTAATATCTATCCTAGGCTACTAGCTAACCAATAACTTAGATATATAATCTTAGTTACCTAGGTAAACCCAATACCTTACCATGTAATAAGGTAAACTCGTTACCTTAAGGTAAGGTAAACCATTACCTTGGTTGGAAATTAATACCTTAACCTTAATACTAATACTTTAAATATCTAGCCTCTAGACATCCACCCTAAAATATTAGATAGACAATACCTTAGTATCTAATACCTTAGTATAAAGTAAACCCCCTCTACCTTGTAGGTAAGTCCCCTTTACCTTGTAGGTAAATACATTACCTTAAGGCAATAGGCAAATACCTAAAATATCCTAAGATACCACTATGGTATCTCAAGATATCACTCTATATCCTAACTTATATCTCTAATACAAGATACTAACCAACTCTAACATATAACTTCTAACCTTTTATTATAACTTAGAAACCTAACACAACTAACATCCACTAACTAATATCTAACCATAACATATATGTATATATATCCATCTCTAACTCTAACCAACTAACATATGTCATCTCTAACTAACAATAACATAGACTAACACAACTAGCTATCTAACTTATACAAGATACCACTATCTAACTTCTAAGATACCTCTAACCTCTACATAGATTCTAATATAACCACTAACATACTAACATATCCATACATACAACATCTAAATCCTTCTCTACTCCAACACTAACACACACACACAAACACATATACCAAATCCACCCCCTCTTCTAACACACCCACACACATCTATATACAAACACACTACCACTCAACCAAAACACAAATCACTCAACAAACTACACTAGCCTCAAGTCAAATAGGATGGCAGGATCCTCCCAACTCTCTCACCTTCACAACACACACACTACACTACCATTATACAACATCAAACACACACTAGCACATATCCTCTATCAATCTTACTTCTCTCTACTAACACACACATCCTTATCTCACTCAAACACACACACTATACTACCATATATTATCTAACAATTAATATATAAATAAATATATATATATATATATATATATATATATATATATATATATATATATATATATATATATATTTTTATCATTCTATATATCATTCTATATATAAAAATAATATATATATATATATTTATCATTCTATATATCATTCTATATATAAAAATAATATATATATATATATATATATATATATATATATATATATATATATATATATATATATATATATATATATATATATATTTTATATACATATATATATATATATATATATATATATATATATATATATATATATATATTTTATATATATATATTTTTTATCATTCTATATATCATTCTATATATATATATATAAAAATATATATATATATATATTTTTTTTTATATAAAATATATATATATATATATATATATATATATATATATATATATATATATATATATATATATATATAAAATATATATAAAATATATATATATATATATATATATATATATATATATATATATATATAATATATATATATATAAAATATATATATAAAAAAAAATATATTGAATGATATATATATATATATATATATATATATATATAGAATGATATATATATATATATTAAAAAATATATATATATATTTTATATATATATATATATATATATATATATATATATATATTTATATATATATATATATATATATATATATATATATATATATATATATATATATATATATATATATATATATATATATATATATATATAGAATGATATATATAAAATATATATATATATATAAAAAAAAATTATATATATATATATATATATAGGTAGCATAGGTTGTCAAGAATATGTATGATATATATATATATATATATATATATATATATCATACATATTCTTGACAACCTATGCTACCTACATTCACATGATATTCATACTATATAGGCTCATAGGATACGCAAAATATACATGCCATATAGTCAGTTTTCTACTTAAAATCAATACTGCACCTATTAGACCTATTCACTAAATTTTTAGGAAGCTTTCCAAAACTTCAAACGGATCGCATTTTCATGTCCGGAGGCTCCCAGAATCGCGAAAACACCGAAACGCGTTCGTCTTTCGGACAGCTGACACTCTAACAGTTTTACATAAAGTTTTAGAATGAATTTGGCCTATTAATATATATATATATATAAATATATATATATTTGGAAATCTAACTTCGATATGGTTCTTTTAAAAAAAACGGAAGATTAATCGGAGTCTTCATCTAGGAGTTATGGCATTTCTAAGTTGCTCTGGCTACTAAAAACGTGGATAAAAATTATGACGAATTTGTGTTGTTTTGGACAAAAGAAACACATACTAACTTAACACTAACACACCCACACTCTATCACATACACACAAGACACATAGCAATATATATATATATATACAAAAACCCCAAAATAAGTCCACATCCATAAATATAACAATATTTGATATTTTTACATAAAAATAGGGCTTGTAGGCCATAATACATAGATTCAAACATTGGTATCCAAATGAGAGCAAACCTAAACATCCTATCCATGGTTAATCTACTCTCTAACACATGAAAAATCTAAAATTAGAAGACAAATAAGCTTATGGGGCAAAAACACAAACACATGGTGTGCCCCCTTTGGAATCTCTCCATGGGGGACACCAAAACTATCCCAAACTCCTAAAGAGGACTCAAAAGAGCCTCTAAAATATTTCTAATGGTGGTTCATGCTTGGGGGTGGTTCCTATGGGTTCAAAACTAACAAATATGCAAGAAAAAGATGAAATAGAGAAGATTTAGAGAGAGAGATACCTATTGGGAGTTGATTTCCAATGAACAACCCAAAGGACACTAATCCGACACGGACTATTCTAGCAAATGGACACCCCTCCTTGCTCTTGGCTCTATAATCCTTGTGGCCCCCTCTTCTTGCAAGAATGAAATAATTTGGTAGAGAAAAAAGAATATTTGAGAGATGAATCAATGGGATTTGCTCTCAAGATTGGGAAGAACACTAAAATGGGAATGGAGGCTACTTTGCAAATGAAAAGAAGATGAAACCCTCTCTTGGCTGCCATAAGGGTTAGGTTTGGGCCAATGGAAAATGTCTAATATGCCCCTAATAGGTCCTTTTTGGTTAATCTAACTCATGCAAAGGTTTGGGATCAAAAGGGTGAAGTTTCTAATCTTTAAATGACAAAACTTGTCATGTGGGTTTAGTCTAAATGCACTAGTCTAAAGAGATGAGTTTGTGGGCCATGCATATCTAATCTTTGGGTCCCGACTAGAGTCTAAACTACCTGGACCACTAACACAAGTCAAAACTAGAAGAAACTCCAACCCGACTAAACAAATCCGAAAAATACAATAATAATAAATAAATATTTACAAAAATATAGGAATATAAAAAATGATAAATTTACCCTCATTTTTTAATACAGGCAGTTACAAATGGGCTTCCTGGACTTTATGGAATCCCATAACACTATTCTTTTGTGCATCTTAGAAAGGAGGTCAGGGGCCTCTATTTATAGAGTGGAGTGAGACTTCACCATCTCTCCTATCCGATGTGGGACTAAAATACCAATACTCTAAAATAGAGTTTGATGTTTTACATCATCTCACAATCAATATAGTCGAGTGCTAGCCCACGCCTACACCCGGAACACACGACCGTGCATGCACGAGGCATCCTGGAGTCTGAGTCCGAGTCCGAGTCCAATCAACAAAAATTAACTTACATCATTGTTAGAATTAATCCTTTTTTTTCTAGGAAAATACTCCCACATGGCACACACTTGTGCCCCATTATACCTCCCATTATACCTCATGTACACATCTCAGCAAAAGCAATGCATTATGTTGAGATACTTATCATTTGGTATAGCCGATGTGGGACTATCTTTTCGAGTCTAAAGGCAAAAACACCAACAATCCCCCACATATCTCAATATATGGGTTGAGCATTCCCTACAGTGACTGCTCATCATGCATTAGGAAAGATGTCGCTACGACTTGAATCTTCCCACATAGGTTAAATAAAAACATGATAGAATAATAGACTAAGCCTTGAATTCTGTACCATAACTGCAATTCTTCCTACTCACATAATGACATCAACTGTGCTTCTGGATGCACATTAACGACCTTGTGTCCGCCTAATTTTGGTGTATGTATGTTGAGTGTCTATAAAGTTTTTCTCAAGAGACAGCCAACATCTCTATCCATACACTCTAGGTGAGTTCTTTTAAAAAGTCTTGGCATGAAGTCTTTCGCTTTCTTGCGGTGCTACGCCGCTATGACATGGCCCAAAGCCGATGTACTGCCTCATGTGGTGTCATACCATCTGTAGCATAAGGCCCAGCCTCTTTGTAGTGCCAAACTACCGAGCATGAAGCCTTTCGCTTCCTTGCAGTATTACGCTGTCGTGATGGCTTGCAAAGCCGAGGCACTGCCTCATGTGGTATCATACTACTGTAACATGAGGCTCATCCTCTTTGTAGTGCTGCCTACCACTCTTCATCTATAGTATTAGGCTGACTTGCCTATGTGCGATGCTACGCCGCTGTGCTTGGCCCGAAGTCGAGGCTTTACCCTCACTAGGTACCTCATGTGGTGTTACACCACTGTAGCCTAGAGTACTAGGCTCCTTTGTAGTGCTGTACTACCTGTTCTTCCTGTAAAGCATGTCAGACATCCTAAATGTCCGAGAACTCATTAAGGCTTCCAAGCCATCCTCTCACAGGACTTTGTTCTCTACAATGAACAAACAGTAGACAATAGTGGTTCTGGGTTCACAATCCCACAAAGTCCCAAAGGATTGCCTACTCACAATAGTTCTGGGTCTAAAACCCCGTAATATCCCAAGGGATTGCCCACTAACAGTTGTTCTGGGTACGTAACCGCGCAATATCCAGACGACTGCCCACTAACAGTTGTTCTAGGTCCATGATCCCGCAGTATACCAAAGAATTGCCCACTGCACCTGATATTCTTCCAGTCAATGGTCCTTCCTTGACCCAAAACCTAGATGCATAGTAGATTTTTCTTTGAACTAATAGCATAAAACTTTATGGTGGGATTGTAGAGACACAATATCAGAACGTCTTCGAGCCCCTTTTTTTGCTAAGTCCTCGACCAACTAACTCTTGAGACCTTTGGTGATCGGATCCGCCAGATTCTCCTGGCTCCGAACATCCACCACGGTAATGACTTACTTTTTTTAATAAGATCATTGACCGACCTGTGCCTTAATCGCACAGTCCTCTTATTACCATTGAAGAGGTCATTTGATGCTACCGCTGCAGTCGCCTGGTTGTCGCAGTAAATTGATACTGCCGAAATCTGTGTACCAACCATAGGAAGATCATACATGAGCTCCCGAAGCCATTTTGCTTCATCTGCTGCAGCTGCTAGTGCATAAAACTCAGATTCCACAGACGAGTGTGAGAGCATAGACTGCTTCTTCGACTTCCAGGATATAGCAGCTCCAACCTTTTAGAATATGTATCCTCATGTGGACCTTTCACTCTCTACTTCTGAACACCAGCTTGCATCACTGAAGCCTTCTACTACTGTTGGATCTTCGCAGTAGTGCATACTTCTGAGTCCTTTGAGGTATCTCATAACCCTTTTCACAGCTTTCCTGTGCTCTACACATGGATTACTCGTAAACCGACTCAGCATCCTCACGACAAAAGCTATGTCAGGTCTTGTGGCAGCAGTCGCATACATCAAACTCTTGATGACGCATGAATACTCCAACTGTCTGACGCTTTCCCTTGGATTTGGCTTCAACTTCTTATCACACTATACGGCATATCTATCCCTAGAAGATCCAGATACCCATATCGTGTGAGCAGCTTCTCAATGTAATGAGACTGTGACAATGACACTTCACTTTTTGTCCGGATGATCTTTATCCCTAGGATAACATAAGCTTCCCCTAAGTCCTTCATGCTGAACTTAGACGAGAGGAACTCCTTTGTCTCAGTAACACTTGCTAGATCTGTACGCAAGATCAGCATGTCGTCCACATACAGACAAACGACAACTCCTCTTCCGTCAGCGAACTTTATGTATACACGTTTGTCCGTCTCACTGAGCCTATAGCCGTTTGATCTTATGACTTTATCAAACATCTTATGCTACATCTTGGGAGCTTGCTACAGACCATACAGAGATTTTTCCAACTTATAGACTTTGTCTTCGAGGTTCTTGACAATGAATCCTTTTGGTTGTTGCATATAAATCTCTTCAGTCAACTCACCATTCAGGAAAGCAGTTTTAACATCCATCTGATGAATAACTAGCTTGTGAATTGCATTTAGAGCAATCAACATCCTGATCATGGTCTCCATCTGTGCTACTAGAGCATAAGTGTCAAATTAATCAATCCCCTACTTTTGAGAAAATCCCTTGGCTACCAACCTAGCCTTGAACTTATCAACAGTTCCATCAGCTTTCATCTTCTTATTGAAGATCCATTTACATTCGATTGGTTTTGCTCCTTCAGGCAGATCGACCAACACTCATGTATTGTTGTGGTTATTGAGTCATACTCATCATTAATTGCCTCCGTCCAGAGGATAGCACCTCTGGTCTTCATAGTCTCATCATAGGTAAGCGGATCTGCTTCCACATGATAGGCGAAAAAAATCCTCTCCGAAGTCCTTTTGCGTCCTCATTCGCTTAGACACAGGTTCTATAAGTTCTGGTTCAATAGCTGTTCTTGCAACAACTTCTTGGACTACATCGCTATAAGAAGCTTCAGCCTCCTGTGCACTCACACTGTTCTCTGGAATATCTGCAAAAATAATATTCTTGTGTCTTGTAAATTTATCTTTCAAGAATTCTGCATCGTGAGACTCATTGATATGATTAGATTCAATATCAAGAAACCTCCAAGCATCACTCTAATTGGCATAACCCAGGAAGAATGTCTTCTTAGTCCTTGTACCTAGCTTCTGAATCTTCAAATTCGAAAGCTTCACATACACCAGACACCCCCACACTCGAATAATATTCAAGTTGGGCTTGACCTTGAACCAGAGTTCATGAGGAGTGACATTAAAAGTTGCATACGGTACTCTATACAGAATGAGAGTCGCAGTAAGCATTGCTTCACCCCAGAAGTAATTTGGAAGACACGCAATAAACAGCGTTAAGATTATCATCTCTGTTAATGTTCTATTCTTTCTTTCTGCAACACCATTTGATTGAGGAGAGTACGGAGCAGTCATCTCATTAACAATTCCATGTTCTCTGTAGAATGATGCAAATTCATTGTTGGCCCAATGATTATATCATGTTTTTTGAATATGGTTAATAGTTAAGTTTAACATAATAATGTCACAAATATTCATATACTCACTATCATGTTGCTACTTAAACAAAGCATTGTCCTACTTGTCCTATATTATATTGTTATGCTTGTATCATACTGTAACATATTTTACTGGCCTAACATGTATTTGTAGACATGCAGTAAGCATGATCAAACCAGGACATCGGCAATGAAGAATTAATGATGGATCAAAGACGGCGTCATACAAAGAGATTTTTCTGAACCGCCTAGCGACCTATCTGGGGCCTCGCATCGGGGGGTTCGCTTATCTTTGGACGACTGCTGTCAAGGAAAAAGACGTCTTCAGGACTGCTCAAATATCAGAAGAAAGGCGTCATCAAAGGGCTCTTGGTTTTTCTACTTGTTCCAAGTCTGTAATATTTAATTTATTGAGTCTAGAAGAATATGTACGTTGAGTCACGCTGAGTCATCTCAACCCCTAGACATATCTCTCCAAGCTCTACCATACAAACAGACCAATTCCTGAACCAAGCCCAAACTCCACCAAAGCCCAAAGGCCATTTGAACATTCTTCCACCAAGGAGGCAGAGTTCGGACAGAACTCTGCCCCCACACAGAGTTCAGGCCAAACTCTGTCCCCTGATTTCCAGGAACTAATTTCTAGGGTTACCAATTGCTAGCTGGTACAACGGCCATATTTTTGAATTTTGAGGACATAATTCTGGCCGAATTCTGCCTTCCAGACTAGTATATATAGGGCATGGTTTCAACCATCTCTTTATCATCTTTCTATCTCTCACTCTCAATCATCTAAGCCTTATACTACCTAAGCCTTACTCTTCTAATCTACTAGCCATAAAACTTCCTAAGCCCTAAGGTGCTCAAGTGCGATTCAGCTAGAAGTTTTTGTGCAAGAGTTGAAAAGAAAAGTCACTTGGACAATTCCAAGTTTTGCCACCTACAAATCTGTAAGAAGTTGGCGTGCTCTTCTAAGTAAAGGCACGTGGTTGTACACTATTTCACAAATAGTGGATTTTAATTCTGAGCTAGAGTTCTCAGGCCTGGACTAGTCCTCCACGAGGAAAACCAGGTTAAAAGTGCTGTGTCTGCGAATGCTCTTATGATCTTTATTTACTTTCGCATTTTTCTCTGATTTATTTACTATCTTGATAGTTGTTTTGTGGAGGTGATATAGAGTTAATTTTTTATTTGGTGATTATCGACACAGACTCTATTCACCCCCCCTCTAGAGTTGTCTACACGTTATTTTATTCATTAGACCTGTACTCTCCACCTTGATAACTTCTGAGTAGTTGCAGATCGGTTTAACGTTCAGCTTCAGCCCTGAAGTCACTGAACTACTCGAATGCTACATCATTCTACTTGAAAAGTCATGCGAACGTGCACTTCGAGAAACACTTTGAACCAGCCTCTGTGGAGAATTGATAAAAATCACAGATATCTGAGTGTACTAACTCTAGATGATCAATACTTTAGTTCAATCGTCTGAGCAGCTTTCTGACAGTCTTGTATCTGCACAGACCTTAAATCCTTCCACCACCTTACCCCCACATTCTGAAGATAAGGTACGGTAAGATAGCTTGAGTTTGCTTCTATTATAGAACAACTCTGAGTCCATTCAAAGAAGTAACTTAATCGCCATCAGCAGAAGTTCGAATATTCCTTCAACATTGAACATCTTTTGGAAGCATGTTCCTCGCCAAGAAATTACCATCTGGCTAGTACAAATGTCCATCTTTCAAGTCTGTATCAGATAAAAGACTTCCTGAGATCAGATCTTCGAAAACCTCTGGTACGTGTAACACGCATTCCAGTATCCTTGTCGGTGGTTCATAACCACTGTCTCGATCTTCAGATATTCTGCTAGGCATATATTCGCCATCGAGACCTTCATCATAACACGGCTCTTCCTTGGTGAACAGCTACTTCGAGAGCACACGTGGTCAGATGGACTAGTGTCGGACCACTAGTCAGCTACCACGTTAGATAACTCAACCTGTACAACAATAGAAACCAAGTTAAGTAATCAAAATAACCAAGTTTAGCCATACCTGCTATTTTGGTTTAGGCTTGGCCATGAAATCCTTCTTGAAGTGACCCTTCTTGCCACAGTTGAAGCAAGCACCATCGCCTTTAGGTCTTTGGCTTGAATTGAGCTGATTTTACCTATAACTGGTGAGAGTCCTTATCTCGTCTTTAACATGAATCCAGTGCAAGAGGAGTTCAAGATCCACCTCCATCTTCTTGCGGTACAAGTCTGTAATAAAATTGCTCCACCTAGGTGCGAGCATGGCGATAATACCCCCGACGACAAATGCATCGACAAAGATATGTCGTCATCCTCAAGTTTCTGACGTAACTTGAGAAACTCTTTGACTTGAAGCAATATCATCTTGTCGTCCTCAAATTGTATCTTCTAGACCTTTTCGGTCACGTGGATCTTGTTTCTGTTCTCATCTGCCTTGTAGAGATTCTCTACAAACCCCCAAACGTCCTTAGCATGGACCATCTTGCTGTATGACTCTGCCAGAGAGTATTTCATAGAGTTCAAGATAAGCAACTTGTAAATGCTGTTATCTCTCCTCCACTTGGATTGTAGAGCAGTGGCCTCAGCGACCCTTCGAGCATTTTTACCTTCTGGACTGAAAGGCTCAGGATTTTTCAACACATAGTCAACGCTCATGAGTTGAAGATTAAGGCTGACCTTTCTCTTCCAGACGTTGTAATGTTCCCCGTCAAACTTCTCAAGTTTGTTAAAACTTGTGTCGAGAAGGTTTTGCACGGTTGTTTTCCATCAAATATAAATCTTGCTTTGAGATTATTATTCCGTAGACGTAATTTTCAATGGAAAACTGAGAAATGAAATGATTATAAAAATAATGTTTCGTAGCAACTCTTCAAAGAAGGTGCACTACAGAGATCCTTGAAGGATTCTGGGTAACGAAGATCTAAAAAGATTTCATTATCGTAGCAAACGAATGTAATACTTCTAGAAAGAAGGTACAAATCAAATTGCTAGCAGCAGCAGCGACGAAAGCCCACAAGGAGTTTCTGATTAGATCAGAGAAGAAGAGAAGGAAAGAAGAAAGAGAAAGACAGCTTTGCTGGGATGATCAGATCATTGTTGCTCATAGCAAGATTCGCCTATATACGATCCGCTTCCAGGAACCAGTAAGTTCTTAGAGAACTTCTGGAACGCTCGTCAGTCAATTTTTGAGACTTGAACGGGCTTCCTGAACTTTACGGAATCCCATAATACTATTCTTTTGTGCGTCTTATAAAGGAGGTTAGGGGGCTCTATTTATAGAGTGGAGTGAGACTTCACCATCTCTCATATCCGATGTGGGACTAAAATACCAATAATCTAAAATAGAGTTTAATGTTTTACATCATCCCACAATCAACATAGTCGAGTGCTAGCCCACGCCTACCCCCCGAACACATGACCGTGCATGCACGATGCATCCTGGAGTCCGAGTCCGATCGACAAAAATCAACTTACATCATTGTTAGAATTAATCCTTATTCCTTCTAGAAAATTACTCCCACATGGCACACACTTGTGCCCCATTACACCTCATGTGAACACCTCAACACAAGCAATGCATTATATTAAGATACTTGTCATTTGGTGTAGCCGATGTAGGACTATCTTTTCTAGTCTAAAGGCAAAAACATCAACATTGACAATTTTTGTCACAGGTTGATTTTTCAAATAGCTATGATGATGCAATAATTTTTGATGAAATGGGGACAATATTAGTGAGTTAGGTTGCTTTCCTTATAAATCATGATGGACTGAATGGGTATTGATATCTAGTATCATGCACATTTGGTTTGATATTGACTAGCCATGCATTCCTCATCTTGTTTTGATGGGTGAAGTGATAACCAACCATTTTAATGTACCCATGATAATTAAATACATTACTCTGAGCCAATTTTATCATATTCATAATGTACTTTTTTGTTATTTTTTTTATTCTATTTTCCTCTCCTATGTTTTGTTTGCTACTAAGGGGTTTAATATGGCCTAGGCTATATATGTTCTATTTTATGCTTCATTTGGTTGTTTATTTAATAAAATATTGGAAAAGGAGAAGGACCATGTTCCTTATGCAACATATTCTTCGAGTATCAATAATGAATTGTATACTTGCTCACCTATGGCATTCTTGGAGAATTATGTATCTGCATTAGGAACCTTCCAAAATCCAGAAGAACATCATGAAAAGGTTAAGAAAATTAAATGAATCATAAAAGCTTGTAATGTCACTATTTTTGTTTGTTGCCATTAATATTAGTTAATCTAGATTATAGTACATTTGCTTAGTCTTTTGCTTACTTGGTCCATAGACACATGTGTGGCCGGAGTAAACTAATCCTCATTTTGTTCTGGTCCATTGGACATGTGTGGCCAGGAGTGAAGCACTCCCCTTTATTTGTTGTTATCCACATATTCAATCTTTGTATAAGCCTATATAAAGGCACAAACTAATGATGAATAATACAACAGCTTCAATTTCTTTCTCCACGAATCCTTCCTATTTTTACCTCTGGTTCCTAGTTTCAATCTCAAGGCCAACATTTGGTATCAGAGCTGCAGGTTGTATGCCAAAGTATCTTTAGCTTGACAAGATGTCAATCATCGAGCACTCGTCGGCGCCAACAACAAAGGAGGGGAGCATAACCCTGCACTACCCAATGCTGACGTCTTACAATTACTCCACTTGGGCGATCAAGATGGAGGTCTTCATGGAGGCTCAAGGCGTTTGGGACGCCATTGAACCCACGGCCGAGGTGGTCGTAGAAAAGAAGAAAGACAAGATGGCGTTGGCGTACATTTTTCAAGCTGTCCCCGAGGAGATCCTACTCCAGCTGGCCAAGCACAAAATGGCTAAAGAAGCTTGGGAAAGCCTGAAGACAAGGTACCTTGGCACTGATCGAATGAAGAAGGCAAGGATTCAAACCATGAAGAGTGAGTTCGAGCCTTTTCGTATGAAGAAGACATACTCCATCGATGAGTTTGCAACACAATTGACGACCCTCGCAAACAATATTCGTAGATTAGGAGACGAGATGGAGGACGTCGTCATCGTCAAGAAGCTGCTCGTATCCGTCCAAGACAAGTACCTGCATGTCATTGCTGTGATCGAGCAGTTTACGGATGTGGAGACCATACCGGTCGAGGAAGCGATCGGCTGCCTCAAAGCGTACGAAGAACGCATACGCGGTCGAGGCAAGAGCAACAACGGACAACTCTTGCTTACTCACGCTGAGTGGCAGGCGCGGTCGAAGAAAGGTGTCACGATCCAATTCCAAAGTAATGGGTCTAGTCGGATCATGCCCATCCTGCACCGTTGTGAGACGGCAGCAATAAGCTGTATCAACCAGTGAAACGCAATATGCAGAAACATCTAACGGAAATAAAACATTCTTATTAAACTGAAACTAGTCTGAAATGGAAATAAAACAACAACACAATTCATTTTATTACAAATGTTCTAAAAAGGAAGAAAAGGAAAAGTACTAAGCCAATACTCTAGGGTTCTAGGGTTACTGGTTCAGCCTCTGTGGGACCCAAGTCTGTCCCGTAGAAAGTGCAATAAGGCAGCTCATCTTTGTCGCTATCACCTAAAAATATTGGGCCTCCAGTCAGGAGTGAACAAGAAACATATTCCCTCCACATCTAGTATTTCTAAATTAATAATAAATAAAAAATGCGAGACAGTTAAAGAAATAATATATTTTTGTATTTAATAGTAAAAAGAGACCGGCAAGCAAGATGTCAATTTCCAGCATGATGCAATACTAAGCTAGTATTTTGAGTATATAACAGGGCTATGACCGGCTGGTGAGGCAATATGTATACTAATATTTTTGGCCAAAACGAATAGTATACGGTACGGCTCAACCCCCTATGTGATAGGGATTAGCGCGAGGCAATAAACGATCGATATTTGGCTTTGGTCACAGACGTTATACAACTCCCCCAATCAATCCCCAAGCAATAAATCAATGGGTCAATATAGCAATCCAAGAATCCGTCAATCGATGTAGAGTCCGAGAGGGATCCACGGTGAATCAATGTCACTATACTACATGTAATCAACTGATGCATACATTTAATTATTAAAATAAAGACACAAACATAGAGTAGATATGAAACTTGCCTTGGATAACTCCTTGGCGTGGAACGCGACGAGCAACAAGTAACCGCTAGGATTTAAGGTCCCAAACCTACAAATCGTTGTACCATATTGGTTTAAAGTTAATATAAAAGGTTTTCGGGTTTTAATATTAAATACCATTACCAAAATAACCTTTTTAAATAAATATTAGTTTTTATTATATTAATTCTCCTTATAAAACCTTCTTGATTACAAATCATCTCTAAAAGGGTAAAACATACCATATTTATAATCATTTAACGAAATCTAATTTTTATTATACTATTTACTTAACCAAACATTTATTTTTAAAGAAAATAACTTTTAAACGAATATTTATTTAACTAATATTTTGTAAACAAAATATTAAACCATTATTTGGTTTAAAAATCTCTATAACTTAACACTAAATTTAAAAGATAATCCTAACTATATATTTAATCAGCTTAAATCATTTTAAACCACATTTTAAATTATGAAGATTGAGCTACAAATCAATTAAAACCAATAATGTATAGATAAGGTTTCCTAAAATGATTATTATTACAATATTACTAATTTACATCATAGAAAGCTAAATTATCAAACCACATAACCTAATTAATTATCTATAGAACCTATTCTGAATCTACAGAGGCTATTTCTAGGCCAGAAACTCAAATGGGTTCTAAGAACAAAACAGAAGGTGGAAAAAGAGGAAAGGGGTTACCCAAACATGCACGAAGAAGTACCGAGGGGAGGCCTCGAACTCGGAACAATGCTGGGATTGACAAGCACGGACACGTGCGTGCACACGGGCAGACAGGTGGGCGAAGGCGCGCGGAACTGGTGCACGCGCGGGGCTGGCGGATGGCGACGGGCGGCCGGCTGCTGCCGGGCAGCGATCGGCTGCTCGGAAATGGAAGAAGTGGGGTCTAGATTCGGAGAGAGCCAGGGTACAGGGTACAATCATGCAATCATGCCTCAAACCTTCCCTCCTTAGAAAATTTCGTCCTCGAAATTTCAAGATGAGGGCCAGGGTACAATCATGCAATCATGCCTCAAACCGGTCTGGATATTCTTCCTCAATTGCCTTATGCCTAATTACGGTAACTGTCCCATAGCAAAAACCATCATCCTCAATCTAATCCACTATTCTCAAATAACATTCTTCCCTCCTTAGAAGTACAGTCACTAACCATAATTTGGATTTTTGCTTCCACCCCTGAATTGTCAATTATCGTCATCACCTTAGAAATTTTTCCTTTCACATTTTCATACTAAACACATATAATATTTTCTCCAATATATAATATACTTTCTTTAGCTTGCTAATATATACAAAATTTAACTCTATGATTTGATACACTTCATCTTGTCTTAATACTTCAGTATCAAGCCTCGGTAACCCAATATCATATTTTAGAATCCAACATCATACTTCTATACTCCAATTTGTCATGATTAGGAAAATTTATTATTCCTTACCTATATGTGATCACTCTGTAATTTATTTAGACGTCCATTTTCATCCACATGTGTATATCTTGATTCTAAATTCTTATTTTCCATATTTGATCCCGAAATCTCAACAAAATTTAATTATCATGCTTAAGCTCGAATCCTTCATCTTGATTTTACTGTATCATTTGACAAAACATTTTTCTTTCAAAAAAATATCTTATTAAATCTTTCCACCTTTTATTATTTACAATCCTCCTATCTCTGCTTTCTGATCTATAATCTTTTGGATTTTTAAATTCATATGATTGTCATCCTTAATTATTTACAACTTAAGTCCAAAATTTCTGGTTCAGTCGTTCTTTATATAATTTCTGATTCATCATACACCTTCCTAAAGTGCATTTTCAACCTCTAATCTATCAATTTTACATTCCTTGATTCAAAACGCAACCGTTCATTTTTATCTCATCTTTACCCCATAACTCATGTACTCTATAAATCTCTGCTATACATCGTTCCAGGTTTAAATTATGAGGCATAATCGGATTCGAGGCATGATCGCTAGGTACAATGATAAAATATAGGCATTGTCAGAATTATCTAGATATGATCTGAGATAGAGTTAGAATATTGTTGTGATCAAAATTATTTTAGGCACGAGTAAAATCTAGCTACGATTAAAATATAATCAAATAATTAAAGATAAGAAAAATCAAATGAGGTCTCGGGACAAAGAAAAGACAACAAAGAAACGAGCGTCAACAGTTTATTGAAAAGGCAAAAAGAAATGAAATCTTCTGTGATGAGGGACAAAATTTCCAATTCAAATTGGGATGAGGTATAGGAGTTTGTGACTCAGGAAAAATTAACAAGTTCAATGATAGTAGGATAGCGAGGGTAATTAGAGAATCTATGATATGAATGTAATCAGATAAGGTATTTCTGAAGGTGGAGACAATCGCTAGAAAGGCAAATCCTCCAGCCAAATAAAAGTCAGAATAATTTGATGGTGCAAAAAAAAAAGACAACCATGGTATGGATATAGTATTTAATAATATCCGGAAACCAAATGTATCCGAAGTCACTTTGCCTCTAATTCATGCCTCGCCAGAGTGCACCTGACTGCAGTAAATTTTTGGCTACATAACTTGAATAATAATAGGTTTCCGAGTAGTCTATCAACTTTATCCATTTCATGGCAAAGCAACGTAGGGGCAAATCTGATGCATTTAGGACAGTCTCAATAATATTCGAAAACCTATGAACACCTGAAATTACTTCAACTTAGAGTCTATGTCTCGCCAGTGCGCAACAAGCTGCAGTAAACTCGCAGTTTTCATAATTCAGACAATGACTACAACGCATATGTGCGAAGCCATATTAGGTCACTGAATATTTTCTCAACTTTGTCCATAAGAATTTCAAAGGAGCTTCCGAAAAATTCAAACGAGTTCTAAAGTTCTAATCATGATAGGAAAGAGATGTAGATGCCCGTTCTTCTAGAATCAAGGAAATTTATCAGGATAAATGTGTGTTCCAGTAGCTCTTGAGATTCAAGATGTCGGTTTGAAGTCAAGTGGAGTATCTGTTCTTCGACATTTTCTTCAATGATTAAACTTATGGAATTGATCAAACTTGATTCTGACTAATTGAGTTGGACACAAGACAAGATAGAAGCATCACCGCTTCAAATTGAGTAGAAGAAGCCAATGAGAATATTTCCGGCAAATCACTTAGGGAATACATATCTTTATTGAAATTATTTGGAAAATTAATTTCTTACCCAAGGAAAGTTTGAGAATTTGCTAAGTAAGTTGGGCTAAAAGGTAAATCTTATTGTTTCAAGGAAGTCAAGTTGAAATGGTTTAACGAAGCCAACAAGGGAATAGTTTTGGAATATTAGTTATGAACTGAAAGGTTTAGGTACAAACATAAGCAAGGTAACCTATGAACTATAAGCAAGCAAAAATAAATTTTTAAATATATAATTTCGGTCCTATGGTGTAACAAGGTGAATATAATCTAGGTGTTCTAATTATTTCTAAAGTCTGTTTTCCTAAAGTCTCATCTAGGCCTAAGTCAAGTTGCAGGACTGCATGCTGGTCTAGACTAAGTTGCCTAGACAAAGTTACAGGACTGACCTGCATGGGCTACCACTAAAAACATGTAACGATCCGATCCCAAAGTAATGGGTCTAGTCGGATTATGCCCAGCCTGCACCGTTGTGAGACGGCGGCAGTAAGATGTATCAAGCAGTGAAACGCAAAATGCAGAAACATCTAACGGAAATAAAACATTTTTATTAAACTAAAACTGGTCTGAAATGGAAATAAAACAACAACACAATTCATTTTATTACAACTGTTCTAAAAAGGAAGAAAAGGAAAAGTACTAAGCCAACACTCTAGGGTTCTGGGGTTCCTGGTTCAGCCTATGTGGGACCCAAGTCTGTCCGTAGAAAGTGCAATAAGGCAGCTCCTCTTCATCGATGTCACCTAAAAATGTTGGATCTCCAGTCAGGAGTGAACAAGAAACATATTTCCTCCACATCTAGCATTTCTAAATTAATAATAAATAAAAAATGCGAGACAGTTTAAGAAACAATATATTTTTGTATTTAATAGTAAAAAGAGACCGCCAAGCAAGATGTCAATTTTCAGCATGATGCAATACTAAGCTAGTGTTTTGAGTATATAACAGGGCTGTGACCGGCTGGTGAGGTAATATGTATACTAACGTTTTTGGCCAAAAAGAATAGTATACGGTAGGGCTCAACCCCCTGTGTGGTAGGGATTAGCGCGAGGCAATAAACGATCAATATTTGGCTTTGGTCACAGACGTTATACTACTCCCCCAATCAATCCCCAAGCAATAAGTCAATGAGTCAATATAGCAATCCAATAATCCGTCAATCGATGTGGAGTCCGAGAGGGATCCACGGTGAATCAGTGTCACTATACTACATGTAATCAACTGATGCATATATTTAATTATTGAAATAAAGACACAGACATGGAGTAGATATGAAACTTGCCTTGGATAAATCCTTGGCGTGGAACGCGACGAGCAGCAAGTAACCACTAGGATTTAAGGTCCCGAACCTACAGATTGTAGTACCAGATTTAGTAACCAGAACTACGCTCTAATTCTAAGGTGCAATACTAGGCTAAGTCAGGCATGTTGGTGATCCTAATTGGAAACCACTTTGTAAATAAAAATAGATTTTGTTACTAAAAGTTAACATATAACCATTTCAATAAAACATAGATTTTGTCGTAAATATTAACTAATAGGGAAAATACTTTAAAATGAATTTCTTGAAATTAGTAATTTTCATAAGAAAATAGTTTTTATTTAAATAACATTTTAAAATAGAATTTATTTAATCAGAATGATTTTCATAAAATATATCTTTTAGATATTTCATAAATTATGTAGAAAATCACCTTTAAACATAGATAATAATAAATGCGCAAAAATACGTTTTCTTACCAAAATATTGGTTTAAAGTTAATATAAAAGGTTTTCGAGTTTTAATATTGAATACCATTACCAAAATATTAAACCATTATTTGGTTTAAAAATCTCTACAACTTAACATTAAATTTAAAAGATAATCCTAACTATATATTTAATCAACTTAAATCATTTAAACCACATTTTAAATTATGAAGATTGAGCTACAAATCAATTAAAACCAATAATGTATATATAAGGTTTCCTAAAATGATTATTATTACAACATTACTAATTTACATCACAAAAAGCTAAATTATCAAACCACATAACCTAATTAATTATCTATAGAACCTATTCTGAATCTACAGAGGCTATTTCTAGGCCAGAAACTCAAATGGGTTCTAAGAACAACAGAAGGTGGAAAAAGAGGAAAGGGGTTACCCAAACATGCACGAAGAAGTACCGAGGCGAGGCCTCGGACTCGGAACAACGCTGGGATTGACAAGCACGGACACGTGCGTGCACACGGGCAGACACGTGGGCGAAGGCACGCGGAACAGGGGCACGCGCGGGGCTGGCGGACGGCGACGGGCGGCCGGTTTCTCCCAGGCGGCGGTCGGTTGCTCGAAAATGGGGGAAGTGGGGTCTGGATTCGGAGAGGGCGGCGAGGAGAGCGCGGTGGTGATCGAAGATTTGGATTTGGTGGAGTAGGGAGAGAGTTATGAGATAGTGAAGGAGAAGGAATGGAGTTTCTGTAGAGAAGGGGTTTCTGAAGAGTTACGTAAAGGTTGAGATCCGGAAGGGGGGTGTGTGCGCGGGTTCAAGGGAGAGAGGGGACGTGGTTTTCAATGGGTTTGGGTATGGGCTTAAGTCATGGGTTTGGGTATGGGCTTCACAACCTTCCCTCCTTAGAAAATTTCGTCCTCGAAATTTCAAGATGAGGGCCAGGGTACAATCATGCAATCATGCCTCAAACCGGTCTGGATATTCTTCCTCAATTGCCTCATGCCTAATTACGGTAAATGTCCCATAGCAAAAACCATCATCATCAATCTTATCCACTATTCTTAAATAACATTCTTCCCTCCTTAGAAGCACTGTCACTAACCATAATTTGGATTTTTGGTTCCACCCCTGAATTGTCAATTACCGTCATCACCTTAGAAATTTTGCCTTTCACATTTTCATACTAAACACATATAATATTTTCTCCAATATATACTATACTTTCTTCAGCTTGCTAATATATACAAAATTTAACTCTATGATTTGATACACTTCGTCTTGTCTTAATACTTCATTATCAAGCCTCGGTAACCCAATATCATATTTTAGAATCCAACATCATACTTCTATACTCCAGTTTGTCATGATTAGAAAAATTTATTATTCCTTACCTATATGTGATCACTCTGTAATTTATTTAGACGTCCATTTTCATCCACATGTGTATATCTTGATTCTAAATCCTCATTTTCCATATTTGATCCCGAAATCTCAACAAAATTTACTTAAGCTCGATTTTACTGTATCATTTGACCAAACATTTCTCTTTCAAAAAATATCTTATTAAATCTTCCCACCTTTTATTATGTACAATCCTCCTATCTCTGCTTTCTGATCTATAATCTTTTGGATTTTTAAATTCATATGATTGTCATCCTTAATTATTTACACCTTAAGTCCAAAATTTCTGGTTTCAGTCATTCTTTATATACTTTCTGATTCATCATACACCTTCCTAAAATGCATTTCCAACCTCTAATCTATCAATTTTACATTCCTTGATTCAAAACACAACCGTTCATTTTTATCTCATCTTTACCCCATAACTCATGTACTCTATAAATCTCTGCTATATATCGTTCCAGGTTTAAATTATGAGGGATAATCGGATTCGAGGCATGATCGCTAGGTACAATGATAAAATATACGTATTGTCAGAATTATCTAGATATGATCTGAGATAGAGTTGGAATATTGTTGTGATCAAAATTATTTTAGGCACCAGTAAAATCTAGCTACGATTAAAATATAATCAAATGATTAAAGATAGAAAAAATCAAATGAGGTCTCGTGACACAGAAAAGACAACAAAGAAACGAGCGTCAACAGTTTATTGAAAAGGCAAAAAGAAATGAAATCTTCTGTGATGAGGGACAAAATTTCCAATTCAAATTGGGATGAGGTATAGGAGTTTGTGACTCAGAAAAAATTAACAAGTTGAATGATAGTAGGATAGCGTGGGTGATTAGAGAATCTATGATATCAATGTAATCATATAAGATATTTCTGAAGGTGGAGACAATCGCTAGAAATGCAAATCCTCCAGCCGAATAAAAGTCAGAATAATTTGATTGTACAAAAAAAAAAGACAAACATGGTATGGATATAGTATTTAATAATATTCGGAAACCAAATGTATCCGAGGTCACTTTGCCTCTAATTCATGCCTCGTCAGAGTGCACCTGACTGCAGTAAATTTTTGGCTACATAACTTGAATAATAATAGGTTTTCGAGTAATATATCAACTTTATCCATTTCATGGCAAAGCAACGTAGGGGCAAATCTGATGCATTCAGGACAGTCTCAATAATATTCGAAAACCTATGAACACCTGAAATCACTTCAACTTAGAGTCTATGTCTCGCCAGTGCACAACAAGCTGCAGTAAACTCACAGTTTTCATAATTAAGTCAATGACTACAAACCATATGTGCGAAGCCATATTAGGTCACTGAATATTTTCTCAACTTTGTCCATAAGAATTTCAAAGGAGCTTCCGAAAAATTCAAACGAGTTCTAAAGTTCTAATCATGATAGGAAAGAGATGTAGATGCTTGTTCTTCTAGAATCAAGGAAACTTATCAGGATAAATGTGTGTTCCAGTAGCTCTTGAGATTCAAGAGGTCGGTTTGAAGTCAAGTGGAGTATTTGTTCTTCGACATTTTCTTCAAAGATTAAACTTATGGAATTGATCAAACTTGATTCTGACTAATTGAGTTGGACACAAGACAAGATAGAAGCATCACCGCTTCGAGTTGAGTAGAAGAAGCCAATGAGAATATTTCCGGCAAATTACTTAGGGAATACAGATCTTTATTGAAATTATTTGGAAAATTAATTTCTTACCAAAGGAAAGTTTGAGAATTTGCTACGTAAGTTAGGCTAAAAGGTAAATCTTATTGATTCAAGGAAGTCAAGTTGAAATGGTTTAACAAAGCTAACAAGGGAATAGTTTTGGAATATTAGTTATGATCTGAAAGGTTTAGGTACAAACATAAGCAAGGTAACCTATGAACTATAAGCAAGCAAAAATAGATTTTTAAATATATAATTTTGGTCCTATGGTGTAACAAGGTGAATATAATCTAGGTGTTCTAATTATTTCTAAAGTCTGTTTTCATAAAGTCTCATCTAGGCCTAAGTCAAGTTGCAGGACTGCATGCTGGTCTAGACTCAGTTGCCAAGACCAACTTACAGGACTGACCTGCATGGGCTACCACTAAAAACATGTAACGATCCGATCCCAAAGTAATGGGTCTAGTCGGATCATGCCCAGCCTGCACCGTTGTGAGACAGCGATAGTAAGCCGTATCAAGCAGTGAAACGCAACATGCAGAAACATCTAACGGAAATAAAACATTTTTATTAAACTAAAACTGGTCTGAAATGGAAATAAAACAACAACACAATTCATTTTATTCCAACTGTTCTAAAAAGGAAGAAAAGGAAAAGTACTAAGCCAACACTCTAGGGTTCTGGGGTTCCTGGTTCAGCCTATGTGGGACCCAAGTTTGTCCCGTAGAAAGTGCAATAAGGCAGCTCCTCTTCGTCGCTGTCATCTAAAAATGTTGGATCTCCAGTCAGGAGTGAACAAGAAACATATTTCCTCCACATCTAGCATTTCTAAATTAATAATAAATAAAAAATGCGAGACAGTTTAAAAAACAATATATTTTTGTATTTAATAGTAAAAAGAGATCGGCAAGCAAGATGTCAATTTCCAGCATGATGTAATACTAAGCTAGTGTTTTGAGTATATAACAGGGCTGTGACCGGCTGGTGAGGCAATATGTATACTAATGTTTTTGGCCAAAACGAATAGTATACGGTACGGCTCAACCCCCTATGTGGTAGGGATTAGCGCGAGACAATAAACGATCGATATTTGGCTTTGGTCATAGACGTTATACTACTCCCCCCATCAATCCCCAAGTAATAAGTCAATGAGTCAATATAGCAATCCAATAATCCGTCAATCGATGTGGAGTCTAAGAGGGATCCACGGTGAATCAGTGTCATTATACTACATGTAATCAACTGATGCATACATTTAATTATTGAAATAAAGACACAGACATGGAGTAGATATGAAACTTGCCTTGGATAAATCCTTGGCACAGAACGCGACGAGCAGCAAGTAACCGCTAGGATTTAAGGTCACGAACCTACAGATCGTAGTATCAGATTTAGTTACCAGAACTACGCTCTAATTCTAAGGTGCAATACTAGGCTAAGTCAGGCATGTTGGTGATCCTAATTGGAAACCACTTTGTAAATAAAAATAGATTTTGTTACTAAAAGTTAACATATAACCATTTCAATAAAACATAGATTTTGTCGTAAATATTAACTAATAGGGAAAATACTTTAAAATGAATTTCTCGAAATTAGTAATTTTCATAAGAAAATAGTTTTTATTTAAATAACATTTTAAAATAGAATTTATTTAATCAGAATAATTTTCATAAAATATATTTTTTAGATATTTCATAAATTATGTTGAAAATCACCTTTAAACATAGATAATAATAAATGTGCAAAAATAATTTTTCTTACCAAAATATTGGTTTAAAGTTAATATAAAAGGTTTTCGAGTTTTAATATTGAATACCATTACCAAAATAACATTTTTAAATAAATATTAGTTTTTATTATATTAATTCTCCTTATAAAACCTTCTTGATTAGAAATCATCTCTAAAAGAGTAAAACATACCATATTTATAATCATTTAACGAAATCTAATTTTCATTATACTGTTTACTTAACCAAACTTTTATTTTTAAAGAAAATAACTTTTAAACGAATATTTATTTAACTAATATTTTGTAAACAAAATTTTAAATCTTTATTTGGTTTAAAATCTCTACAACTTAACATTAAATTTAAAAGATAATCCTAACTATATATTTAATCAACTTAAATTATTTTAAACCACATTTTAAATTATGAAGATTGAGCTACAAATCAATTAAAACCAATAATGTATAGGTTTCCCAAAATGGTTATTATTACAACATTACTAATTTACATCACAGAAAGCTAAATTATCAAACCACAGAACCTAATTAATTATCTATAGAACCTATTCTAAATCTACAGAGGTTATTTCTAGGCCATAAACTCAAATGGGTTCTGAGAACAAACAGAAGGTGGAAAAAGAGGAAAGGGGTTACCCAAACTTGCACGAAGAAGTACCTAGGGGAGGCCTCGGACACGGAACAATGTCGGGATTGACGAGCGGACACGTGCACGCATACGGGCGGACACGTGGGCGAAGGCGCGCGGAACCTGGGCACGCGCGGGGCTGGCGGACGACAACGGCCGGCCGGCTGCTGCCGGGCGGGCAGCGGTCGGCTGCTCGGATATGGAGGAAGTGGGGTCTGGATTTGGAGAGGGCGACGAGGAGAGCACGGTGGCGGTCGAAGATTTGGATTTGATGGAGTAATGAGAGAGTTATGAGATAGTGAAGGAGAAGGAATGGAGTTTCTGTGGAGAAGGTGTTTCTGAAGAGTTACATAAAGGTTGAGATCCGGAAGAGGGGTGTGCGCGCGGGTTCAGGGGAGAGAGGGGACGTGGTATTGAATGGGTTTGGGTATGGGCTTAAGTTATGGGTTTGGGTATGGGCTTCACAAAAGGCGATGTCGATTCTTCGTCGAGGGGAATTGGGCACTTTAGCGATGATTGGGGCTGTGGCAAGCCCGGTGGCTGTGGTCGGGGGCGCGGCAGGGGTGGCCATGGCGGCCAAATAGCGCAACACCAGAAGGGTGAGGGGACACGCGACTCAGGCTCCAACCGCGATAAATCTAAAATCAAGTGCTTCAATTGTGAAAACTTTGGGCACTATGCGTCGGAGTGTCGCAAAAAGCATCGTGTTGAGGAGGAGAACCTTGCACGAGCACAAGACGAGGAGGCCACATTGCTGCTAGCAGAGACTCAAGAGGAGACGCCTGACCTCGTCATGCTCAATGAAGAGAAGATAGAACAAGACTTGCGCAGAGTGGAGAAGCGCAGGCCGACACCGACGTTTGGTACCTTGACAACGGCGCTAGCAACCACATGACGGGCCACCGAAAAAAGTTCAAGGACCTTGATCAGAATATCACCGGCCATGTCAAGTTTGGCGACGGCTCAACTGTGCGGATTGAGGGCAAGGGATCAATCCTGCTCCAATACAAGAATGGGGAACAATGACTTCTATCGGAGGTATACTTCATTCCAAGCTTAAGAAGTAATATATTGAGCCTTGGTCAATTAACGGAAGACGGAAGCAAGGTGGAGATTGTTGGCTCCTACTTGAGGGTGTTCGACAGGAACGACATGCTGCTGATGAAGGTGAGGAGATCGCCTAACCGCCTGTACAAGATAGCTCTTGAATCTTGTAGGCCGATATGTCTAATGGCCAAAGTACAAGACCCAGCCTGGTTATGGCATGCAAGGCTTGGGCACGTGAATTGCTTTGCGCTCAAGATGATGGCAGAAAAGGGAATGGCCACCAGACTGTCGAAGATTTCTCACCCAAACCAGCTTTGTGATGGGTACCTCATCGCCAAACAAGTACGACTACCATTCCCTCTGCAGGCAAGCTTCAGAGCTAAAAAGACACTGCAACTTATGCACACCGACATTTGTGGCCCGATTACACCCGCTACACTTGCAGGTAACAAGTATTTTCTTCTTGTTGTTGATGACTTCAGTCGCATGATGTGGGTGTATATGCTCAAAGAAAAAAGAGATGCCTATAATGCTTTTAAGAAATTCAAGTCTCTTATAGAGAATGGGTGTGACAGTAGGATGAAGACACTCAAAACTGATCGAGGAGGTGAGTTCCTGTCCAAAAAATTCACAAGCTTCTGTGAAGGCAAAGGCATAAAATGGCACCTCACCGTACCATATACGCCACAACAAAACGGCATAGTGGAGCACCGGAATCGCACCGTAATGGCCATGACAAGGAGCTTGCTCAAGAGCATACATGTTCCTGGAAGCATGTGGGACGAGGCGGTTAGACATACTGTGTACCTGCTCAACCGGTTGCCAACTAAAGCTCTCGGTACACTCACGCCGTATGAAGCATAGACTAGTAAGAAACCGAACCTTGAACACTTAAAGATCTTTGGATGCGTCGCACACATAAACACTGCAGGTCCTCATCACAAGAAACTTGACGATCGAAGCACGCTGTTGGTGTACCTTGGCGTGGACGAGGGCTGTAAAGCACATCACCTCTATAATCCTCAATGCAGCAAGATCCAGGTAAGCAGGGATGTCGTATTCGAGGAAGAAAGGAGATGGGACTAGAACAATGGTGACGGTGTCGAACCACAAGGATGGGTAGAAATCTCAGTCGATGATCCTGTCATCGAGACTGTGATCACTCCACAAAGAGCGGTGGACGAGGCTGTGCACACACCGGAGGGCACGGAAGATGCGATAAAACCTATGACGCACAGAGCGGCAATGGCATCAAGGGAGCCTACTACACCACAAGCTGCAGCCTCAACTTCGAGCGGCTCACCCACACTGACGGCGGACTCAAGAGAGCCAAGGCGATACCACTCAATTGCTGACATATATGCTGAAACTGAGGAGACCTCTCTTGATCCAGAGATGTTGTTCTTGTCCGCTAAAGAACCGGCAAAATTTCAAGATGTTGCACTTGAGCATGAGTGGCGGAAAGCTATGAAGAAAGAATTGGAAGCCATCAAGAAGAATAGGACTTGGGTGCTTACTGAGTTACCATCTGGGCACAAACCCATCGGGTTAAAATGGGTATACAAGGTAAAGAGAGACAGTGAAGGCAGTATCCTCAAGCACAAAGCTAGACTTGTGGCAAAGGGGTATGTCCAACAACATGGAGTTGATTTTGATGAAGTATTTGCTCCGGTGGCCAGACTCGACACAGTTCACTTGATTATCGCTCTCGCACCCCAACATGGATGGGAGGTTCACCACTTGAACATCAAATCTGCATTCCTGAATGGTGACCTCAAAGAGGAGGTATATGTAGCTCAACCTGAAGGCTTCATCGTCAAGTACCAGGAGCACAAGGTGTATAGACTGTTCAAGGCTCTCTATGGTTTGCGGCAAGCACCGAGGGCCTAGAACATACTCCTGTACAACTGCTTAAAGGAGATGGGATTCGTCAGATGCACTCAAGCGCATGCGGTGTACACGAGGAACAATGGAGAGGGTGCACTCATTGTCGAAGTGTACGTTGATGACTTAATCGTCACAGGCACAAACGCAACTGCAGCAAATGCTTACAAGCAGCAGATGATGCAGAAATTTGAGATGAGTGTCCTTGGGTTACTCTCATACTACCTTGGTATAGAGGTAGACCAACGGGGTGATCACATTACACTGAAGCAATCAGAATATGTGAAGAGAGTATTACAGCAGTTTGGAATAGAAGATTGCAATCCGACCAAGTATCCCATGGAAGCTAAACTGTAACTCAGCAAGGACCTTGAAGGAACCCCAGTCGATCCGACGCAATATAGGCGCATCATTGGCTATCTCAGGTACTTAACTCACACTCATTTCGATATTTCTTATGCTGTTGGAATGGTGAGTAGGTACATGGAGAAGCCAACAACCATGCATTACCATGCAGTGAAACAGATCCTCAGATATGTGAAGGGTACACTTGAGTATGGACTTATGTATGAAAGAGAACATGGTAAAGATGAACTGCATGGATTCACCGACATCAACCTAGCCAGAGATGTCGACGACAGGAGGAGCACCAGTGGAATGGTGTTCTACCTCAACAAGAACCTGATCACTTGGGTGTCTCAGAAGCAAAAAAACTGTCACATTGTCTTCCTGTGAAGCTGAGTTCATGGCGGTAACGAGTGCAACATGTCGAGCTTTCTGGCTGAGGAATCTGCTTAGTGAAGTGACTGGTTGTGAGCCCAAGCCAGTCACACTCTATGTCGACAACAAGTTTACAATTGCGTTGATGAAGAACTCTGTATTTCATGGGCGCAGCAAGCACATTGACACTCGCTTTCACTTCATTCGCGAGTGTGTTGAAAAAGGCCAGATAAAGGTAGAGTTTGTGTGCACTGGAAACCAATGTGCAGACATTCTCACGAAAGCTCTCGCTAGAGTGAAATTTGCCTAGATGCAGTAGATTCTTGGAGTTATCAACCTAGATCAAATCTAGATTAAGGAGGAGAATATTAGTTAATCTAGATTATAATACTTTTGCTTAGTCTTTTGCTTACTTGGTCCATAGACACGTGTGGCCAGGAGTAAACTACTCCTCCCTTTGTTTTGGTCCATAGGACATGTGTGGCCAGGAGTGAAGCACTCCCCTTTATTTGTTGTTATCCACATATTCAATCTTTGTATAAGCCTATATAAAGGCACAAACTAATGATGAATAATAAAACAGCTTCAATTTCTTTCTCTACGAATCCTTCCTATTTCTACCTCTGGTTCCTAGTTTCAATCTCAAGGCCAACATTAAGGATGATTAACAGACAAAAACTTATAATATTGTTAGTTTGATAAGGACAATGTTGATATGGGCAGTGAATTTGCACATACTGGATGGTACACATACATGTCATATAGGTATTTTTGGTTGCCTATGCCAGTAGCTGGTTTGAGCATTTGGTTAACAATTAATTGTTTATTCTTGATAGTTTAAGTCTAAAAGACTGGTGAATAAAGGCTTTTACCTTATCAATCATGATTTTTTTGTTATTGAGACTGTTTAGTTATGATACTTCAAAGGCCACTACTTTGGAAAGGGCCTGAATAGAAGTTCCAGGAATATTAGAAGTTTTCTTGTGGTATCGCTCCAATTTTTCTGATAGACGTTACAGGAATATAGAAGTTTTCTGAGAGGACTTAAAGTTTGGAGTTCTTATATGATTGTGGTTCCATTTATTGATGATTTTTTGTGTACTTCATCTTGCAGCACTACAAGAATAAAGGCTTTTCTTGACGGGCATTCCCTGTCAAGAAATGGGTATCTTGACGGTTGCAGATCCGTCAACTAGGCCGGAGTCAAGAAAAGACCCCATTTTCTTGACGGTCGCTGACAGGGCTTTTTTTGAAGGTTTTTGGCCGTCATATAAAGTAGTTTTCTTGACTGTATTTAGCCGTCAAGAAAGTAGTTTTTAGAAACCGTCAATGTAGGTGAAAACTTTTCTTGACTCCGGCCTAGATGACGGCTATTAGCCATCAAGAAAAGTATTTATTCACAAGTTATTATGCAGCATGATTTGAATTAAAATTGACATTTGACAACCGTCAAGAGAAGCTATCCAAAGTACCGTCAAGAGAAGCTTGCCAAAATTCTATCAATAATTATATATAATATTAATCAAACACACATAATATCATTCCAGAAGCTACACACATCAAATTACTAAAAAACCCAAATTTGATATTAACAAACTGTATTGTTCATACAAGAAAAACTTCTAATACACATCCCACCACATGTATTCTTCACTTGTCCAACCATAACATAATCCAACCAAAAAGTACACATCCCACATCTGTTGTTTCCATACCAATTAAACATCCAAACCACAAATATCCATCACTTGCCACCACAAAACATAATCCAACCATACAAAATAAAACAAAAAACTAGCAAACCAGATCGAAGCACATCCCTCCCATATCCACAGTATTTCCCTATTCACAGTATGCATGCACCTTCATTTTTCAGCAAGTTCCTGAGAGACCAAGAACAAAAATTATCAATACTTTCCTACATATGAACAAGAAGGCTGGTAAAAAAATTAGGAACATATGAACACTAGCTACTCTATGTCACACAAACATGGATCTGACACAACACCGTAAAGACACAACAAGAATACACCACACCTATTGTGGTGTGTCCTGCCTAATGTATTTTGGGGTATCGGGGAATGGTGAAGTAAATAGAGCTATAGGGTTTCTTGCAGAAGTGGATAAAAGTAAATTTATCCTTGAGGCATCTACAACATCATCCATAGTGGATCTACTCTCAAAAGATGGACATTGTCATTGTCATATGAAAATGCTTCCTAATTTTTCTCAACATTGTGCAAAGAGTAATGAGATTAACATCGACTCGTCTATATCATCATTGATACATAAAATTTCTGGGTAAAGACCAAAGTTTTAAAATGATTGAACTTACGGAGTTGCTAATGAAGAGCAGTCACCAATCTCAACGAGTATCTATCCGTAGAGGCAATTTCCAGTTAGGTTGATGCTCAATGCATACAATAAGAAACCAAGTTCAGTTTAACATGCAGATAACAATTTGCTTATTTATTCAACATACAATACCTTAATGGATGGATATTGCCTGATATAAAGAAACAAGTAAAGCATTTAAAGTTTTTGAGCTAATGCTCGCACGACATACCACATCTTGATCAATGGCTTTTTTAAGTATGGAAAGGTTGATAGAGCTAGACACCTTTTTGATGAGATGCCTTATAAGGGACTGCAACAAACACTTGTTGTACACAATATTATCTTAGATGGATTATACCAAGATGGAAGAGTTGCTGATAGAGCTAGACACCATTTTTTATGCTTAATGCTATTGTTAAGGGCTTGTTGGAGAATGGTGAAGTAAACAGAGCTATGGGGTTTCTTGTAAAAGTGGTTAAAAGTAAATTCGTTGATACCCTGATACAAACAAGGACTGATATACATGCCTATATGATGTCACGCCCCGATTCGTAGAGTCATTTATTAATATATATTTGATCTCTTGGAATCGATCGTCCTCGCTTGGGCGTGATGCCGTACAAGTCTGGTATTGCACTTGTACAAGGCAAAGATGATACATAATCGATTATCTTCAAATAGAAACATATCGCAGCGGCAGAAGCAGACAAATTGAAGTTAGTGAGGACAATCTTTCTCATTGAATAGAAGTACATCACTTCTTTATAGCAGCAAAGAAAAAGAGTAACTTGAAGCCACACAGAGATATATAGAACTTCATTCTCTTTATTGATAATTGAAGAAGAGTACAAGACTTGTATTGAAGTACAATGATTATAGTACATCTCTCTTTACATTGGAAACCAACTGAACAATGCTATACAGCTTACATTTGATATTTGGATACAATAGATTACAACTCGATATACCGACTTGGCTTACAATCTTACTGGTACAACTGATTACAATGTTCCATATATTATGCCCTTTATAAATAGAAGATATCATCTTGTACAAGGAGAGCTTCTGTATGCCCAACAAATCTTCGATGCCGCGGAACCAATCAAGCTAATCTTCGTGTGTAGAATATTCCAAGCAAGAGCACCTGCCCACAAAACGTGGGTCAGCACATCATCTATGCACTGGCGAGTAGAATCCAACCCACTCGCATAAACCAACATTAAAGTGATCATTTAAGCCAGCATTATTAGAATGGTCTTTCTACTTGGGGCCTAGCATCAGCTTACAGTTCATGGGCAATAATCATAGTGAAGCATGTAAACATATTCTTAGTAGCATTCATGTGGACATATCATTTTAGCATTCTTGGTGTTATCATACAAAGGCATCATTGAGGCATACTAGGTGTTATCATGAAAAGGCATCATTGAGGCATCGTTAACATTAGCATCTTAAACATTATGACAGTTCTCACTTCAAGCATTACTTAGCATGTATGTTATGGTTGAACAATATTTCATAGCAAGGCCTCTTTCTTAGCATACTGAACTTAACATGTTAAGCAGGATCTCGTACTGAAAGGCTACATACAGCATCATCAAACTTATTTGGAACGTAAGCATGCAAGTTAAACCAACACATATATATTGAATTATCACATTTAAGTGATTTCTTACCGATAGCCGACTCCCTCATACCTGCATCAAATACAGGTTAGCAGATATACTTACTCTGCCTGCATAAGACATTCATTAGCATGCATCCTGACTATATGGTCACTGGTGTTTAACCATACGGACGTTGCCATATAGGTCTTCATTGGTAATGCGATGACTCCAGAGAAGGTAGCTAGCCCCAAAGGATGCCTCGCAGAACCCGTGCCCCTACTGGCACGCCAATATTTTCTCCTAGGCCGGATCGGTCGCCCTAACGTCCCGGGGTACCGTCCGAGAAAACATATCCCCATCACTTATGCATAAGTTGTCCTATGACCATGCGAATGCGTGTCCGACTCAATCATGAACATAAAATGCATGGTGAAATATTGAAGTAAAGACAACAGTGCATCATCGTTCATCTCATTCAAGTCATGTTCAATGACTTATTCATTCCCAACATTACCATCATTTCATTTGGTGATCTCAATGATCCCAAGCCTCATCAATTCTCATTCATTGCTTCATTACAACATTTTTCATTATGTTCCTTCTAAGGAGGAACAACAGCATTCATTCATTTCAAAGGGGACCTGTAGCATTTCATTCATTTTATAGGAACAATAGCATATTCAATTCTTTTCTCATGTATCATTCACGCAGCATCTCATTATTCAAGTGATTCATTCATTTCATCAATCTTAAGCATCAGGGACATTATCGATTCAATCTCAGGCATCATGTTACATTAGTGGTTCGAGTGTGATTCGTTCAGCAATTCAAAGTTCATGTGTTATTCATTCAAGGATTTCCAGCATATGAATCTCTATCGAATTAGCAACTAAAGCATCGCATCACAATTATTCAACATTCAAGGTAAGGGACATTAGGGACTTATTCATAGCATTACAATATTCCATTTATTAAGCATGCAGGAATAAGGAGGAAGGAGGACAGTTCCATTTGCCTTATATAACGGTCTTCCTGCTCCAATCTCATCAAGCGTAGCTCCACCAGCGAGCCACATTCCAATACCCATTCCATCTAGCCAGCTAAGAAAGACTGCATCAGTCTCAATTCTCCTGATCTCCAACATAAGTCACGGTCCAACATTCTGATCCCATCCAACAAGCCAACCAAATGCCTCGTGCAGAGCGGGGCATTACATATGATACCACTGATACCCTGATACAAACAAGGACTGATATAAGTGTCACGCCCCAGAACCAGAATACTGGAGAGCGGGGGAATGACTCAGCCAGCTATGTATTACGGGTAGATGAATACCGTATAATACGATCAATGCTGTCTACAAGATGAGGGGGGTGAATACTACATGAAAGTCTCACTATGGTCACTTTACTTCTATTGTCTCAATCATTCAAACAAGAAACAGAAATAGAGAACATGTGAGATAAAGCAGTAAGGCATCCCAAACGCTCAGTCAAAATGTTCTTGATATCTGGCTTTACAAAATACAGCCAGATGATGTAGTAAGTATACACAATTGTTAGCAGCTACAGTCTGACTTAGTTACAATTATGCAAAAGTAGGTACAAGACAATCCGAATAACATGTCGGTGCCAAACGGCAAAGTATAAAGTAGATAACAAAACTGGCGGGGAGGTAAGAAACCCACTCGAGTCCTCCTGCGATCATCCCTCTAGTGTTGACCATCTTGGAGGTAGAAGTAAGCTGGATCCTCGGGGACCGGCTCTAAATCTGGCCATGCAAAACCAGAGAGTTTAGACCTCTAATAGCAAGTACCGCAAGGGAGCACGATATGAGGAATGAAGCCAGTAATAAGAGAATATGATAATAGATCTCTACTATCTTCTAGGACTCACACAACATCACGACACTTCGAACCAACCTCCCAACCAAACAAGGACGGAAGTTGGCCCGTCATGTCCTGACATTCTGATCATCTCAGTTAAGTAACAGAGTAGGTATAGTGCACAAACAAATCAATTTAAACGGCCAGGCAACTACTACGGGTTGTTATTATGAGTCCCAAGTTATCTTGGTTTTATGCAATGAGGATTTCTTAGTTCTTACTATACGCAAGCAAGGCTAGTTTACCCAGTCAATCAATTGCGCCAATCATGAATCAGACGAGTCCCAGCGGGACGCCCGTCATTAATATACAATATTCAATAGGTAATATAACCAGATACCGCTCTCTGCCCGTGTGGCAGATTTGCAGCATCTGTGGGGACCAACCGGCCTGTCGGGCACTACTAGTCCCAAGAGGGCTGCCATGTAAGAACTCGGGAATCCATTCTCTCCATGCAATCATTATTTTATTTAACTTAATAGTCTCTACGTTGAGTGAAGTACCATGCCGTGGATCATGGTCATTCTGAATGAGTACTTTCGTACGGGTACGATATGCACAACTCTACAATGATACCAGTGCGGTCAGGTTGTAGGTCTTACATAGCGTAATGCAACAATCAAAACTAACCACGGAGTAATCATGCCTTGACCATAAAGTACACATGCTTCTTTGGTAAGATAAATAAATAATAAATGAATTGAAGCCTGCATGTGCCTGTATGCCAATATTCGGGATTAGCCAGTCGATTTTAATAGTTCATAATTAATATGAATATGTCTCATTCATTCAATTTAATAAGACGACTAGCCAGTCTCTTAGTTCCAACTAGGAACGCATGATCAATTATTAGTCAAGGTCACAATCATTATCAATGGTGACAAGGAATGAAAGTCAACTAATATTCAGTGGGGTCGAGTCTACAACTCTCAGGGTTTAATTCTAGTCAATCGGGATATCTATAACTCAATTCACGACACATGGTACATCTCACGTAACAATCTATATTTAACAGAAATATTAGCATATCATGACTATATCAAGTTTATGACAAAAGACGTAAGGATATAAAATGGACGTTAAACATCTAATAAGATATCAATATACAGAGCTATAGAAGATCCAGGGTAAGCAGGCTACGCTCACGTCAGCCTACGCTCAAGTCAGCCTACGCTCAAGTCAAGCTACGCTCAAGTCACGCTACGCTCAAGTCAGCGTACGCTCAGGTCAAGCTACGCTCAAGTCATCGTACGCTCAGGTCAAGCTACGCTCAAGTCATCGTACGCTCAGGTCAAGCTACGCTCAAGTCATCATACGCTCCTTACTATCCAAGCCAGCGTACGCAAGTCATACGCTTCCAAAAGGCAGGGTATGAACTCCATACGACTCCTTACTATCCAAGCCAGCGTACGCAAGTCATACGCTTCCAAAAGGCAGCGTATGAACTCCATACGACTCCTTACTATCCAAGCCAGCGTACGCAAGTTATACGCTTCCAAAAGGCAGCGTATGAACTCCATACGACTCCTTACTATCCAAGCCAGCGTACGCAAGTCAAACGCTTCCAAAAGGCAGCGTATGAACTCCATACGACTCCTTACCAAGGTAGCGTATGCAAGACATACGCCGCCAAAAGGCGGCGTATGAGTCAGACTGCGCTGCGCTAAAGAACGCGCACAGCTCAGTGGCGCTAGCTAAAAAGCTCGTGCCCACTGCTCACTGTCTTCTCCAATCAGCAAGAACTCCATGGTTTGAACCCAAAGCTTCAAAAGTCCATAACTTGGTCAAAATAAGTCCAAATCCAACTTTGCAAAGGTCAAAATTGGGTAGAATAAAAGTCTCTACAACATGGAACCATCAAAACTTGAAAACAAAGAAGTTTGATAGATCAAAACCACCAAAATCCGAAAATAACTAATTTCTAGATCTACTAAAAATAAAACTTCAAAACGAAAAATACCAAGTTCTAAACTCTCAAGAATCACAAGGGGAAGAGAATGGAACCATAAAAATGGGTCCTCATGAAGAAGCAAGATGTACTTGCCTATGGGTTTGGTAGGTGGAGAGAGTAATGAGAAAGAAGAAGAAGAGTAATGGTGAAGGAGAGTAATGGAGAGAGAGAAAGAGTTAGGGGCCTTAAATGGGAGGGGTGGTGGTAGGTGGGTTCGGTTCATGATGAACCACCATAACCCAAAAATAAACCAACCTAGGCCAAACCTAAAGTAAGCTAAAGCAGAGAATAAAAGCAGGAAGTAAAATACAGAAAATTAATTGCAGGAATTTAATTAACATGAATTTAAAGAGATTTAAATACAAAACAATACATGATAAATATTAAATAAATACATTTAAGAAGTACATGTATTAAAAATACGTATACTGGGAACGAGGAGTGACAATAAGCCTCCCGCATAAGATCAGTTAACATAGAACAATATAGATAGACCTATATGACTGCTATTGAGTCCAATCATGACTGATGCAAATGAAAGTAGAGGGCTAAACATAAATACAACATGAGATTGAGAAAGATGAATGTTCATAGAATTAATGCAAAGTGGTTTACGTGGAGAAGTACTTCTCGAGCGCTTTGTGGTCAAATATTACTCTTGAGACAGAAAGCAAAACATCACAAGTCCAGATGCCCTTATTGGTAGGAATGTTGGGCACAAAACATGTTCAAGAAATAAGAATACTGGAGTTAGAACGCCGAGATGGATGGGCGACAAGGATAAAAATTCTTAAGAAGTTGGAAGTGGTGTCAATGAGGAAACAATGCAAGAAAACCATCACTGGTAATTTCAACATGTGATGGAGACCGACAAATGCACCATTCAGGAGTCACGAATGATAGGGAAGACCGTACTGAACTTGGATTAAACCTGTGTAGAAAAAAATAGTACTTGCTAACGCAAGAAAATGCCTTGTTACTGTTGTTGGGTAGATACCATTTATACAAAAGTTAATTAATGCTAATAGAAGATGTTAATTCAGAACTTTTAAAGCAGATATGCATGCGTGTCCTGGAAAAGTTTTGATGTATAAGAAACCAAAAAATCTTTTATTTGTAATATGGTAATAGTAGGGTCTCTACCAATCACTTCTCTATATATCCAAAAAATGCTCATTCAGTTCAGACGGGTAAAAGCTTTAGAATCTAGATAGCTGCCAAATTGCTGACTGCTAAGTCAATTTCATACCTTAGCATTCACATCTGCATTTTTCTGCAGAAGCATATCTGCAACAGAAAAATGGCTACGATCTACTGCCCAGTGTAATGGAGTCCTCCCTTCACTATCTGCAGCCAGTATAAAGGAGAAAACATGAGAATCTAATACCAACAACGAGAATGAAAAGAGCAATAAAATAAATAAGTGAGATAAGTATTCACATGAAGGATGTAGGATGTAGTGGATTTGTGTAGTCTCCATCTAGAGGATGTTGCAGGATTCTATGATCTTTGGATTGTCGCTGAATTTATTTTCTCTATGTGTGTTAACGAGCAGAGCTTTGAAAGAGAACCTCTTCTCTGGCTCGTGGTCTCTAATGAAAAGTAGAGCTCAAGCATAAGACGAGCCCAAAATTTGAGCTCAACTCGATTCTTTATAATATTCGCTAGCTCAATCTCAGCTCTTGAGCAGATCATCATTTAAATTAGAACGCTTGATGGGCATTAATTCTATGAACATGCATCTTTCTCAACATGACTAATAAATGACAATATGGTAAAAAAGAAAGAAAGAATGTACACATTATATTAGAGTTTCATTCATATTCTTCATGAAGGCTTAGATTTGAGTAATGTTATTTCCCATGGCCTATTTTGACATAGTAATATCATGTGTATTTTCAAAACTTTTAGTAATGAAGAAAATGGTATTCTGTAGCCAATTTGTTTCCAACATCCGTTTACACACTTGACCTTATTTTGATATCTCCATTGTAGCAAATGTATCATCAATGCCTTTCTGAAATATGAATGATCTGAGCAGTGCATATATAACACTAGTAAGAAAATTTGCATCATTTACTTGCAACTAATCCACTATAGAATTTCTAGCATTGTATGGACAAGGGACTACCTATGCTAACAAACATGGATATATTTAAGACTAGGCTCACAGGATTACCAAATCTATCATCATTGCCTTGCTACTAATTCACCCAGAGAATTTCCAACATTGTAGAGACAAGGGACTAACCATGATAGGAATAAATTTAAATAAATTTTCACAGGACATGAAGCCACCCCAAATAAATTTAAATAGATTTTTATTACTCGACATTTTGTCAAAAAAATTTCAAACAAGACAACAAAGGAGTACCAACCGACAGAAAATTTTCACAAATAAGATAACAAATTTTCATCAACCAAAATTCTCCTCCCTTTAAATCGGAGGATGTATTTTTGTACCGAAAAATTGGATATCATTAACCCTAAATTTCGAGGCCACCAGAATTATTCCTTGTCATATATGTATGTTTTTTCGAAAATTGGATATCATGAACCCCAAATCATGAGAAATCCCCCAAATTGGACAAGTATTTGGCTAGATCTACAAAAAAAAAATTGGTAGATCTGCCACAAATAGGGTCAAAATCTCCCATAGAAGGAAAAATCTAATGAAATACCAAGACAAACCCACAAAAATTAGGAGTCATAAAAACCTTACAACACAGCCATACGGGAGGGAACGATGGGGACACGGCCATACGGGAGGGGGTTCTCGTAGGCCGCCAGAGAGTGGTGAGGGAGAGGGTTTTACCGAGGATCGTCGGCTCGCTGAGCTTTTTCGCCGGCCTCGGATTCTCCGAAGGCAGAGGATGAAGAGGAGAGAGAGGGCTTTTAGAGTGGAGGGGGATTTGGGGATTAGGGTTTGGGATTTAGAAAGGATCTATATGAGAGAGAAAGGAGAAGGAAGAGGAAGAAGAGGAGGAAGCTGATGGAAAGGAGGAAGAAGGGTTTGTTGGTTTGGGCTCTCCTTCTCCATCTGCTCGTAGAGAAATAGAGCAGAGAGGAAAGAATCACGAAATAAAGAAAATGGGATTGAAAGACAGCCCGTCAAAATATATCAAATTTCAAAAAAAAATACCAAAATGACAGCTGAAAGAATCGCGCCAATTTTTTTAGGCATATATTAGTTAACGGTTATTACCGAACCGTCACTAAATAAAAAGATGTTTCTTGACGGATTCTCTAAAACCGTCAACTATTATGCTGTAAGATTGCTAAATTAACATAAAATAAGGCATTTCTTGACGTAAGACTAAATTCGTCAAGATAAGCCATTTTCTTGACGGTTTTTCACGACCATCAACTTATAAACCGTCAAGAATTGACATTTTTCTTGTAGTGCAGGTTATTTTCTATGCGATACATATTATATTTAGTTGCATTCCTTATCAATCATGATGGGTGAAGAGGTAACAATCCTTAGTATCGCTTACATAAATTATGATATTGAGGTTTTATGCATTCCTCTTCATGAGTCGGTGGGTGAAGTGGCACCCAAATTACCTAACCCAGTGACAATTTTTGTCGCAGGTTGATTTTTCAAATGGCTATGGTGAGGCAATAATTTTTGATGAAATGGAGATAATGCTAGTTAGTTAGGTTGCATTCCTTATCAATCATGATGGGTTGAAGGGGTATTGATATTTAGTATCATGCACATTTGGCTTGATATTGACTATCCATACATTCCTCATCTTGTTTTGATGGGTGAAGTGGTAACCAACTATTCTAATATGCCCATGATAATTAAATACATTACCCAGATCCAAGTTTATCATATTCATAATATACCTTTTTGTTTTTTTTAATTCTAATTTTCATTTCTATGTTTTGTTTGCTACTAATGGGTTTGATATGGCTTGTTTTTTGCTTCATTTGGTTGTTTATTTAATAAAATAGACGAAGAGGAGGAGGACCATGTTCCTTATGCAATAGCTTCTTCGAGTATCAGGTAATGAATTGTACACTATTGAACTGATAGGTGTCTTTTTTTTTCTAGATCCAATTTTGTGTGTGTGTGTGTGTTCTTTTGTTGCCTTTTCAGACTTTCAGTTATCTGCATGATATATTTTAGTCCTGGATATACTGGAAAGTAGAAAGTTATCTGCATGAGATATATTCTTCAATAAGCTATCTACATTCTTGGATAATTATGTGTCTGTATTATGAACCTTCACAAACCCAAAAGAAAAACGTGAAAAGGCTAATAAAATCAAATGAAACATAAAAGCTTGTTATGTCACTGTTTATGTTGGTTGCCCTTGCCTATAGTTGGTTTGAGCATTTGGTTAACAATTAATTGTTTATTCTTGATAGTTTAAGTCTAAAAGATTGGTGAATAAAGGATGAAGTATTGTACCTTGGCAATCATAATTTTCTTGTTATTGAGATTGTTTAGTTCTGATACTTTAAAGGCCACTACTTTGGAAAGAGACTGAATAGAAGTTACAGGAACATCAGGGTGTTACCTGGGCCGGTTCACTACCGGCCCAGCCCGAGCCCGCCCGAGCCCGCTCCAAGCCCGGTCCGTCCAGCCTGCTGCAGGACCGGCCCAGACCCAGCCCGCCTTAGGACCAGTCCGGGCTGGGTTCTCCAAACCGAGCCCAGGCTCGGCCCGGACCGGCCCATTTTTATTTATTTTTTTTTAAAGCAACGGTTGGCCCGGTTCAGCCCGGCCCGGTTAGGTCCACCCGAGTCCGGCCCGGACCAGCCTACTAAACTATTTTTTTAAGTGAAACAAAAAAATAAAATAAAAATAAAAATAACTGGACCGGCCCGCTTGACCGGCCCGAGCCCGGTCCGCCCGCGAACCGGCCCGGACCGGACCGGGTCACTGGGCCGGGCCGGATTCCAAAAATTTTGACCGCGTCGTGCCGGGCCCGGCCCGCTTCTGCACCCGGTCCAGGATGGACCCGGACCAAGCCCGCTTAGTCTCGGTTAAAAAAGGGGCCGGTCCGGCCCGGCCCGGCCCGGATGACAACTTGACAGGAACATTAGAAGTTTTCTTCTGGTTTCCTTTCCTATGTTTTGTTTTCTAGTAATGGGTTTAATATGGCCTAGGTTATATATGTTATATTTTATGCTTCATTTGGTTGTATATTTAATAAAATGGAGGAAGAGAGGAGGACCATGTTCCTTATGCAATAAGCTTAATCGAGTATCATGTAATGAATTGTATACTTGCTCACCTACGATATACGGCATAATAGTGCAATATTGAATGTATATTTAGGATATTCAATGTATGTAACTTTTTCTGACATCTATACCTATATTTGATTAAATATGTTTCCTTGCTCACCTACGATATTCTGATCATCTCAGTTAAGTAACAGAGTAGGTACAGTGCACAAACAAATCAATTTAAACGGCCAGGCAACTACTACGGGTTGTTATTGTGAGTCCCAAGTTATCTTGGTTTTATGCAATGAGGATTTCTCAGTTCTTACTATACGCAAGCAAGGCTAGTTTACCCAGTCAATCAATTACGCCAATCATGAATCAGACGAGTCCCAGCAGGACGCCCGTCATTAATATACAATATTCAATAGGTAATATAACCAGATATCGCTCCCTGCCCGTGTGGCAGATTTGCAGCATCTGTGGGGACCAACCGGCCTGTCGGGCACTACTAGTCCCAAGAGGGCTGCCATGTAAGAACTCGTGAATCCATTCTCTCCATGCAGTTATTATTTTATTTAACTTAATAGTCTCTACGTTGAGTGAAGTACCATGCCGTGGATCATGGTCATTCAGAATGAGTACTTTCGTACGGGGTACGATATGCACAACTCTACAATGATACCAGTGCGGTCGGGTTGTAGGTCTTACATAGCGTAATGCAACAATCAAAACTAACCACGGAGTAATCATGCCTTGACCATAAAGTACACATGCTTCTTTGGTAAGATAAATAAATAATAAATGAATTGAAGCATGCATGTGCCTGTATGCCAATATTCGGGATTAGCCAGTCGATTTCAATAGTTCATAATTAATATGAATGTGTCTCATTCATTCAATTTAATAAGACGACTAGCCAGTCTCTTAGTTCCAACTAGGAACGCATGATCAATTATTAGTCAAGGTCACAATCATTATCAATGGTGACAAGGCATGAAAGTCAACTAATATTCAGTGGGGTCGAGTCTACAACTCTCAGGGTTTAATTCCAGTCAATCGGGATATCTATAACTCAATTCACGACACATGGTACATCTCACGTAACAATCTATATTTAACAGAAATATTAGCATATCATGACTATATCAAGTTTATGCCAAAAGGCGTAAGGATATAAAATGGACGTTAAACATCTAATAAGATATCAATATACAGAGCTATAGAAGATCCAGGGTAAGCAGGCCACGCTCATGTCAGCCTACGCTCAAGTCAGCCTACGCTCAAGTCAAGCTACGCTCAAGTCAGCGTACGCTCAGGTCAAGCTACGCTCAAGTCATCGTACGCTCAGGTCAAGCTACGCTCAAGTCATCGTACGCTCAGGTCAAGCTACGCTCAAGTCATCATACGCTCCTTACTATCCAAGCCAGCGTACGCAAGTCATACGCTTCCAAAAGGCAGCGTATGAACTCCATACGACTCCTTACTATCCAAGCCAGCGTACGCAAGTCATACGCTTCCAAAAGGCAGTGTATGAACTCCATACGACTCCTTACTATCCAAGCCAGCGTACGCAAGTCATACGCTTCCAAAAGGCAGCGTATGAACTCCATACGACTCCTTACCAAGGTAGCATATGCAAGACATACGCCGCCAAAAGGCAGCGTATGAGTCAGACTGCGCTGCGCTAAAGAGCGCGTACAGCTCAGTGGCGCTAGCTAAAAAGATTGTCCCCACTGCTCACTGTCTTCTCCAATCAGCAAGAACTCCATGGTTTGAATCCAAAGCTTCAAAAGTCCATAACTTGATCAAAATAAGTCCAAATCTAACTTTACAAAGGTCAAAATTGTGTAGAATAAAATTCTCTACAACATGGAACCATCAAAACTTGAAAATAAAGAAGTTTGATAGATCAAAACCACCAAAATCCGAAAATAACTAATTTCTAGATCTACTAAAAATAAAACTTCAAAACGAAAAATACTAAGTTCTAAACTCTCTTAGAATCACAAGGGGGAGAGAATGGAACCATAAAAATGGGTCCTCATGAAGAAGCAAGATGTACTTGCCTATGGGTTTGGTAGGTGGAGAGAGTAATGAGAAAGAAGAATTAGAGTAATGGTGAAGGAGAGTAATGAAGAGAGAGAAAGAGTTGGGGGCTTTAAATGGGAGGGGTGGTGGTAGGTGGGTTCGGTTCATGATGAACCACCATAACCCAAAAATAAACCAACCTAGGTCAAACCTAAAGTAAGCTAAAGCAGAGAATAAAAGCAAGAAGTAAAATACAGAAAATTAATTGCAGGAATTTAATTAACATGAATTTAAAGAGATTTAAATACAAAACAATACATGATAAATATTAAATAAATACATTTAAGCAGTACATGTATTAAAAATACGTATACTGGGAACAGGGAGTGACAATAAGCCTCCCGCATAAGATCAGTTAACATAGAACAATATAGATAGACCTATATGACTGCTATTGAGTCCAATCATGACTGATGCAAATGAAAGTAGAGGGCTAAACATAAATACAACATGAGATTGAGAAAGATGAATGTTCATAGAATTAATGCAAAGTGGTTTACGTGGAGAAGTACTTCTTGAGCGCTTTGTGGTCAAATATTACTCTTGAGACAGAAAGCAAAACATCACAAGTCCAGATGCCCTTATTGGTAAGAATGTTGGGCACAAAACATGTTCAAGAAATGAGAATACTGGAGTTAGAATGCCGAGATGGATGGGCGACATGGATAAAAATTCTTAAGAAGTTGGAAGTGGTGTCAATGAGGAAACAATGCAAGAAAACCATCACTGGTAATTTCAACATGTGATGGAGACCGACAAATGCACCATTCAGGAGTCACGAATGATGGGGAAGACCGTACTGAACTTGGATTAAACCTGTGTGGAAAAAAATAGTACTTGCTAACGCAAGAAAATGCCTTGTTACTGTTGTTGGGTAGATACCATTTATACAAAAGTTAATTAATGCTAATAGAAGATGTTAATTTAGAACTTTTAAAGCAGATATGCATGCGTGTCCTGGAAAAGTTTTGATGTATAAGAAACCAAAAAATCTTTTATTTGTAATATGGTAATTGTAGGGTCTCTACCAATCACTTCTCTATATATCCAAAAAATACTCATTCAGTTCAGACGGGTAAAAGCTCTAGAATCTAGATAGCTGCCAAATTGCTGACTGCCAAGTCAATTACATACCTTAGCATTCACATCTGCATTTTTCTGCAGAAGCATATCTGCAACAGAAAAATGGCTACGATCTACTTCCCAGTGTAATGGAGTCCTCCCTTCACTATCTGCAGCCAGTATAAAGGAGAAAACATGAGAATCTAATACCAACAACGAGAATGAAAAGAGCAATAAAGTAAACAAGTGAGATAAGTATTCACATGAAGGATGTAGGATGTAGTGGATTTGTGTAGTCTCCAGCTAGAGGATGTTGCAGGATTCTATGATCTTTGGATTGTCGCTGGATTTATTTTCTCTATGTGTGTTAACGAGCAGAGCTTTGCAAGAGCACCTCTTCTCTGGCTCATGGTCTCTAATGAAAAGTAGAGCTCAAGCATAAGACGAGCCCAAAATTTAAGCTCAACTCGGTTCTTTATAATATTCGCTAGCTCAATCTCGGCTCTTGAGCAGATCATCATTTAAATTAGAACGCTTGATGGGCATTAATTCTATGAACATGCATCTTTCTCAACATGACTGCTAAATGACAATATGGTAAAAAAGAAAGAAAGAATGTACACATTATATTAGAATTCCATTCATATTCTTCATGAAGGCTTAGATTTGAGTAATGTTATTTCCCATTGCCTATTTTGATATAGTAATATCATGTGTATTTTCAAAAATTTTAGTAATGAAGAAAATGGTATTCTGTAGCCAATTTGTTTCCAACATCCGTTTACACACTTGACCTTATTTTGATATCTCCATTGTAGCAAATGTATCATCAATGCCTTTCTGAAATATGAATGATCTGAGCAGTGCATATATAACACTAGTAAGAAAATTTGCATCATTTACTTGCAACTAATCCACTATAGAATTTCTAGCATTGTATGGACAAGGGACTACCTATGCTAACAAACATGGATATATTTAAGACTAGGCTCATAGGATTACCAAATCTATCATCATTGCCTTGCTACTAATTCACCCAGAGAATTTCCAACATTGTAGAGACAAGGGACTAACCATGATAGGAATAAATTTAAATAAATTTTCACAGGACATGAAGCCACCCCAAATAAATTTAAATAGATTTTTATTACTCGACATTTTGTCAAAAAAATTTCAAACAAGACAACAAAGGAGTACCAACCGACAGAAAATTTTCACAAATAAGATAACAAATTTTCATCAACCAAAATTCTTCTACCTTTAAATAGGAGGATGTATTTTTGTACCAAAAATTGGATATCATTAACCCTAAATTTCGAGGCCACCAGAATTATTCCTTGTCATATATGTATGTTTTTTCGAAAATTGGATATCATGAACCCCAAATCATGAGAAATCCCCCAAATTGGACAAGTATTTGGCTAGATCTACAAAAAAAATTGGTAGATCTGCCGCAAATAGGGTCAAAATCTCCCATAGAAGGAAAAATCTAATGAAATACCAAGACAAACCCACAAAAATTAGGAGTCAGAAAAACCTTACAACACAGCCATACGGGAGGGAACGATGGGGACACGGCCATACGGGAGGGGGTTCTCGTAGGCCGCCAGAGAGTGGTGAGGGAGAGGGTTTTACCGAGGATCGCCGGCTCGCTGAGCTTTTTTGCCGGCCACGGATTCTCCGAAGGCAGAGGAAGAAGAGGAGAGAGAGAGGGCTTTTAGAGTGGAGGGGGATTTGGGGATTAGGGTTTGGGATTTAGAAAGGATCTATATGAGAGAGAAAGGAGAAAGAAGAGGAAGAAGAGGAGGAAGCTGATGGAAAGGAGGAAGAAGGGATTGTTGGTTTGGGCTCTCCTTCTCCATCTGCTCGTAGAGAAATAGAGCAGAGAGGAAAGAATCGCAAAATAAAGAAAATGGGATTGAAAGACAGCCCGTCAAAATATATCAAATTTAAAAAAAATACCAAAATGACAGCTGAAAGAATCGTGCCAATTTTTTTAGGCATATATTAGTTAACGGTTATTACCGAACCGTCACTAAATAAAAAGATGTTTCTTGACGGATCCTCTAAAACCGTCAACTATTATGTTGTAAGATTGCTAAATTAACATAAAATAAGGCATTTCTTGACGTAAGACTAAATCCGT